>OW203744.1:15097279-15524779 GCA_934045075.1 Yponomeuta sedellus | reverse complement strand
TTACTTACTTACTTACTTACTTACTTACTTACTTACTTACTTACTTACTTACTTACTTACTTACTTACTTACTTACTTACTTACTTACTTACTTACTTACTTACTTACTTACTTACTTACTTACTTACTTACTTACTTACTTACTTACTTACTTACTTACTTACTTACTTACTTACTTACTTACTTACTTACTTACTTACTTACTTACTTACTTACTTCCTCACTCACTCACTCACTCACTCACTCACTCACTCACTCACTCACTCACTCACTCACTCACTCACTCACTCACTCACTCACTCACGCACTCACTCACTCACTCACTCACTCACTCACTCACTCACTCACTCACTCACTCACTCACTCACTCACTCACTCACTCACTCACTCACTCACTCACTCACTCACTCACTCACTCATTTATTTATTTATTTATTTATTTCAGGCGTAAACACCCATAAATATGTTAGTATATAATTTAACCTATGTTAGTACAAAAACAACAAAACTTATTTCTACTATATACACTAACGTTACACAGTCTGTGAGCAGTTTTTGCTTCCATGAAGCTGCATTAGGTGTGCCCAGACTGCACAACCAGGCCTATCGGCAATTGTATGCATGGACATATTACATGGCAAATATTATTATGCATGGACATATTACACAAATCTCGTTAGCCCTCTATTTTTTCTATTTTTTCATTTCAATTCATTTATTTGCTGGAATGTGGTACAGTACATACATAAATATAAGTACAGATCGTAAAACACTATTTTAAGCACCGCACATTCTGTCAGTCTTGACATGGAACATTTGAGTCATCCGGGACCACGGCACCTGAAAAAGTGCCGAAACGTTGGAAAATTGTAAAAATGTAATAAACGAGCATAAATCCGTATAAAAACAGTTTTAATTATGGAACATTTTATAGACTGTACAAGAAGTAAAATCAGTTATCCTAGTTAGTAAACCTTTTCTCGTCAAAAAAATCGTTTACTGAGTAAAAACATTTATCCAAAAGCCATTCTGTTAAATTGTTTTTAAACTGATTTATATGCAAGCTCTCCCTTATTTCTACTAAGTACAACTAAGTGACTTGTGTTAATAGGTGCTAACTCGACGATAGATTTAATACAGTAAATAAATAGATAATATCCAAGACCCGAGACAAGCTAGAAAACTTCGTTTCCTAGTTTGACCCGGTCGGGAATCGAACCGAGACCTTCGGTTTTACAGTCAGCGTGCCAAACCGCTGCGCCACCGAAGCCATCAGTGACATGAAGTAGGTCTTGGCCTAGGTCAGGGTCAAACAAATTTGAAATTATTTTTCTCCAAAACGATATTCTTTTCAATAGTGTTACCCAAAGGCCCAGATTTGTTTTTTTTTTCCGTATTCTACGGCGTATTTTGCCTTATAGTACCAAATGCAATGTTTTTGTCAGTGGTTTTACCAGTAAAACTGCAAACAATTTATTAAGCACAGCTGACCCAGTGAACTTTATACGTACCACCGATTCTTTATTTTTTTTTCTCTCTATAAGAACCATCCTCGTACTTCAAGGAATGTTCTAAAAAAAGAATTAGCGAAATCGGTTCAGCTGCTCTCAAGATTTGTGCTTACCAACACATTCACCGATTCATTTTTATATTATAGAAGATGTACGGTGTCAAGTGATCATCGTTTCTTCTATTGGTTTAATTGTTCTGAGGCTAGAAAACTATTTTGATGGATGCGTTCGCAAAATGCATGAAATGTGTACGGATGCGTTCCAAAATTAAATTACCCAAAATCACTCCATTTTTTTCTCCAAAAATAGGTCCAAAGATTCCTTTTCTCCGAAATTCCTCCAGGAGCCAATTCTTTTCGCGAAATTGCGATAAAAATACCCAATTTGGTAACACTGTCTAGGCCTCCGATACAAGTAGTGGCCACTTTGTCCTTGTTTTGCGCGATCTCTTGCCAATCCCCTGCCTGTAGCCCAGTTATAATCTTATCCCAGTACATGGCTGACACCGATTTGAATATCGCTAGGATACCAATTGTTTGTTGTGATGTGTGACACTTGCGGAAAATATATCAACCGAGCAACATCTAGCGTTTTACCATCATATCCACACTCGGCTAGTAGGCTGTAATATAGACGTCTACAGTCCTTGTTTAAAACAATACGGGCAGGTCTTTGGCCACTTGAACTTTCCAGCAATTTCTGGGGCCAAGTGGTATTGTGCTACTTGAAAGCCCCAGGTGGGTTCTCTTCACCGCCTAATCCTCTCATATCCTTTTGAAGTGATCGAACCCACGGATTCGGTAGGACTTTGTTTCTATTCTTTCCTAATTTTCGTAAGCCTGAGTATCAACACCAGCGATGCTTCTTGGCTTGATCTAGATACCGTTGGGAACTCTTATAGAAGCTTCATATGCTCATATACTCAAATCAACAATATTTGATTTGAGTAGTCCGTCGGTAATACAACCACGTACTGAGTTCCGATCGGAACAACTAGTTGATCCGTTTATTAGGTCGGTACGTAATAAGGGCATTTTACTAGTTTGACTATGCGAAAACATAGTTCCACATGGTCAAATCAGTTCGACAAAATACTTTGACTATGGTTCCACTGTACTTTTTGCCATTTGGAATATTATACAGAAAGGATTATTACATTAGTTTGACCACGAGGAACGAAGTTTCCACATGGTCAAATCAGTTCGACAAAATAGTTTGACTATGGTTCCACTGTACTTTTTGCCATTTAGAATCTTATACAGGTAGGATCATTCATTACATTAGTTTGACCACGAGGAACGAAGTTTCCACGTGGTCAAATCAGTTTGACAAAATAGTTTGACTACGTGAAAGAACTCAGTTCATCTACAATCAGTTGCATAACTGCTGCCGCATTGCGTTTGAGTCTAAGGTCTGTTTGCTTCAACAGTCGCTATTGTCATATTGTCATCATACTACTGTCAGCCAACTGATCGTACAATACGATTAAAATCTGTTAACGATTCGGTTGTGTAAGTTTTGAGCTACAAGGAGGTTTTTGTTATTAATATCGTTGTGTTGTGTTGTATTCAATAAGACAACGAATAATATAGTTAAAGGTCAAATCTGTAAATTGATAACTCTATGTGAGAGATGAGGGATTCACGACAATTACCGAGGTTGGCCGAATCGTTAACTGATTTTAATCGTGCTGTAGGTGAACTAAATTTGTATTTTACGACGACGTATTTTATTTTATTTTAGACGGCCTCCGTGGTGCAGCGGTTTGGCACGCTGACTGTAAAACCGAAGGTCTCGGGTTCGATCCCCGACCGGTTCAAACTAGGAAACGAACTTTCCTAGTTTATCTCGGGTCTTGGATGTTATCTATGTATTTATTGTATTAAATCTATCGTCGAGTTAGCACCTATAACACAAGTCATTTAGTTGTACTTAGTATAGGGCTAACGAGATCTGTGTATTATGTCCATGAATACTTATATTTATTATTATTTAAAATGGCAAGTGGTGTGGTGAATACATGGACACTTTGTGAAAGAAGTTTAAGTTTGTGGTGAATACAGAGACAGATCTTAGGGCATTTTGTTTAAGATATACCTATGTAAAAATTGTATTTGATTGATACCAAAATAGAAGTTGGTTAATGTAACTTCTATTTTGGTGATACAAATGATTAAAATTGAAACAACCATCATATTTATACCTACCTTTTTATCTGCTTTCCTGGAGAAAATGCTGTAATCTTTCAAACATGGCGGTTGTGAATTAGGAACAAAAGGTGAAAATTAATGCATTAACCTTTCCAGAAAAAATATCCGCCACTGCGAACCTATGACATAAACACACATCACGGCAAGAAGACCTTGCAGGTACTTCACATGCACCCGACGGAACCTAAGGAGTGTCAAAGCTTTGCAGCCTCGATAGGCGTCAACGACTTTGAAGAGCTTATGTGTCTTGAGCCTGGACTTGACGCGCACCCGTGTGAGGTAAGTTGGAAATGCTGTATATCCTTTACAAATATTAAGAACTGGAACGACTTCAGGTGTAGTTTTATTTGTAGATTAGTAGTATAATAAAACAAAAAAACTGGATAAAAACGGATAAGCAGGTAAAATAGTCAGATCTGGTCGAAAGGTAAGTTGAAAAGTAAATTGTACCTAATGATGAAAAATGAGGGAAATCGAAAAATGTGTGACGTAATTTAATATTTGAAAATGATAGAAAAAGAAATAAAAGTCGTGTAAAGAGGTTTGCACCGTTGTAAGTTTCATTCATTCTTGCTAGCTGATTGGTCCTCAGTGAATAAGTGTTGCTGAGTGTATTGCTCGTAGCCCCGGCTGCCTGAGTGATCTTAAAAACAATCACGAAGGTTAAGTAACACATGTCGCGTTCAGTGCATGGATGGGTAAACCGTCTATGACTAACGCTAGTGGCATTTTTCCGAGCAATTCTGTGCTTTGCAAGGCAAGTTAAGCCGTTGGTGCCGATTGTCATGTAATGGCCGTCGTTAATCCATGTCAGAGGCCTCTTGGGCGGCTTGATAACTTCGGACAGTAAGGCTCGCCACTGTCTTACAATCCTCCACCAACCCGGTCTTGGCCCCCGTGGTGGAGTATGGCCTAACCTTCCTGCGATGCAGGAAGAGACCCGTGCCCCGGCAGTGTGGACATACAAGGGTTTATATTGAAGTATTAAACCCGCCAATTGTGACATATATACTGGTAACAAAAAATAATTATTAAAATAATAATAGAAGTGGACGTAATGTGTGCCTGTAATGTGTGGATATACCAGAACGTGACGGATCACAGGCCAGCTTTTTGACAGCCTGGTACGGTACCACCTCATCACTACATGCGTTCTTACTTAATAGTCTAACGTTATTTCACAGAGGGAAGGCGGTGCCCCCATGGTTCTAAACCGGGTCCTCTGGGGCATTGTATCTTCCTGGTCTCCAGAGAACTGCACCAGCAGTCCCGGGCCGCTGGTAGTGAACCTGCTGTCGGCGCGAAACGTCAGCGAGTGGATCCTGTCCACCATCAACGACGAGCCCTGGATCCAAGATGATGAGGAGGCTTATGACCAAATGTACGATGACTACGCGATATCGGGCGATTAAACTGTTTCATCCGGTTGTTGGTTGGTTTTTCTTGTTCGTCAGGATTATAAATAATAAAATATTCTTAGTAACAAAATTTCACAGTTTGAAAAAGGGTAAAGATGTAGAATTTCACACGTTCTAGGTGAAAACCCTTAATTCGGAAAGTCCTGCTCTTTTCTATTACTGTGGTGATTAGAGGAGGCTTATGACCAAATGTACGATGACTACGCGATATCGGGCGATAAAACTGTTTCATCCGGTTGTTGGTTGGTCTTTTTTGTTCGTCAGGATTATAAATAATAAAATATTCTTAATAACAAAATTTCACAGTTTGAAAAAGGGTAAAGATGTAGAATTTCACCCGTTCTAGGCGCCTTTAATACGGAAAGTCCTGCTCTTTACTATTAGCATGGTGATAAAAAACAATCCGATATTACTTTTCAACAAAAGCGCAAAAATTTAACAAAGTTCACAAGTTTAAAAAAAAATAGCAAAATTAAGCTAGGGAAAAGAAAATTTACTTATTCTTAACGCAGTTCCTCAAATCATCAATAAATAATCCCGACAAGGTGTATGTGTGCGTGTGTGTGAATGTTTGCGCGTGTATGAGTATGTGCTAATATGTGTGCGTGTGTGTGTGAAAATGATACACGACTTTCAATGCCTCAGTAAAATTTTAAGCATAAATGGTGTACGTTGTAGTTTCTTTATTTAATTTGAATACTTTAAAAACCTATTTAGAGGCTAAAAATTTCACCCATGCCGGGATTCGAACCCGCAACCTCTGGCTATCCGTACCAGCGCTCTACCAATTGAGCCAATGGGCGACTCACGGCATCAGTGAAATTTCGAACCTCTTTACAATATTCTCTGTATTACGTACAGGCAGCGACATCTGACTTAAGCAAATTGCATTACTTACAGCCCCGACTACCTACTTTGCAGTTAGGTTTAACATCGGAACGATATCACTGTACCCACATGATTACAATAGTGTAATTTGAATACTGTTTTTTGTCGTTTCTTTCCTTAAGTACTACTGCTTGGCACTACCAAAATAGTGTCATGGGATATTAAATTTTTTCCCTGATCTTTTTTTTAATAATAATAATATGCCTACTTTGAATAAAATACACAAAAAAATCTATACATATAGATTTTTTTGTGTATATATTTTATTCGCTGCAATTCGCTGAAAAGCAAGCAGCGCTATATGTATATGATTCATACACTATATGTATATGAAAATTTAATTTACATATAAAACAAAAAAATCTAAATGACTCGCGATGCTAATACATAGTTTTAATATTAAGCGGGTCTATTCGCGATTATTTATCAGGTATTAGGGGTCCAGAGTGCACCAATCCGGACTTGACCCACGTGGTGGAGTATGGCCTTTGCCTTCCTCAGGGGAGAGACCCGTGCCTCTCGGTGGGGACATAATGGATTAATGCTGAATGAGGGGTCAGGAGTAAGCCCATTTCCTTAAAAAAACAAGATAATTACCTTCAACGCAGACTCGTTTAATATAAAACTTAGAATTTTCATATGTCAGAGCAAGTAAACAAAGCTATCAAGGATCGTTCCCTTCCTCACTCACCCTTTCCCCAAGGATTAGCAATTAGGGTGCAGGAATTACAGGATCATCTAATCACCCTCGATGGGATAAATAAGCCGTGCGATTGCGAATTTCGTTTGTCTCACTCGTTAGCTGCTTGTTTGTTAGGCAGATTGCAAAGGGCCGAGGGAGGGCAGAAAGGTTAGACAGAGAGAACTAGCCATGTCTAGCGATGGACAAGTAATAGTAGATTGTTCGCCAAGGGCGCAAATACAGTTTTCGAGTCGAGGTTGTGAAATTGAACTTGTTGACTCTTGAATTGAAGCCTGAGCGATAGCGAAGGCTTCAACTAAGAGTCCCGAAGGAGCGAGGGATTCAACACTACCGAGACCGAAAACATTTTGCGCCCGTGACGAACCCTGTGCTTTTCACTACATGTGTGAGGAATGCAATAAGAAATTGAACGCACTAAATGCGCGCCAATGCAATTGTTGCAAACGTTATCCAATGAAAAATTGGCCTTCCATAATATAGTAAGTATATGCCCTAGTTTATGTATTTTATTAAATATATATGAATATTAGTTGTAAGTCAGTTTATGTACATACTCTTCCAATATACTTCATGTACACCTACCTACCTACTCTTTTCATCTTTCAGTTCTATCCATCCCAAGGTTGTCTGGATGAGATCGCTTTTAGCGACAAGACCGCCAATTGTATACGGCAACAGCTTAGATGTGTAAGACTTTTTATGTATTTTGTTTTCTGGTGTGTACAATAAAGAGTTCTAATCTAATCTAACCTTCCAAATTCAAATTTTTGACTTTATTATTTCCAAGAAGAGAGCAAAAAGTTTCGATGCAACGAGTTTGGGACACAAAGCAGTTCCATACTTTGGTTTTAAACTTCTTGCTTGTTTCGAGCGTAAGAGATCAAGGTCAAGTCCTCAAGAGTGAATGAGGTTCGATCTCAATAAAACGTAATAGCGTAGGTATATAAATAAAAAATTGGATTATGAGTCTATTTACCTACCCTAAGGTAAATAGACTCAAAATCCAATTCTGAATTTATACAGGGGGTCTCATTCAAATCGGTCAATATGGGAAAGTCTGAATTTATTAGACATACGAAGATCTGTTCTGAGGTTATCAAATACCCTCCGTGTGCTAATAGCTCCGTAAACGAAAATCTTTTAAATTATTCAAACAAGTTTAATTAACCTAACAGTGTACTATTCATTAACATAAAGGTGAAATAAAATAGTGAAAGTGAAGTCAACAAAATTCTACGATAAACACAGCGAAAAAAGTGATAATAATCAAATTGCAATATTTCTGCCAAAAAACACACTACAGTTAATGTGACATCGTAGTTCCTTACATAAATGGTTAAACCAATAACTATACAGCTAACAGTGATAAACAATCTGTGAGAAATAAGTAAAACAAACCGAAAACAGATTTTCGGTACTTCAGAATACCCTCGCTATGAATCACAATTTATAACGGCCAAGCGACTATCTAAGAAACAGATCACTATTTTTGCAGTCTTATTCAAGTAAGATTTGGCCGAGCCGTATAGCGACAGACTCTCGTCCAAGAGACCCGAGTTCGAGTCTCAAAGGTGACACCGTCTGGTGTAATAACTTTTTGTTTTGTTTTTCCAAACTTCACATAATACACCGTAATAATGCAAAACGTTGGCGCCGAAAAATTACGTTTCGGCGCCAACGTAACCGTTCGGACTCCGATATAAATGAGAGTTCTGTTACTAATCGCACCCTTGACGGCACCAGCAACAGTCTACCAAATATATCGGATGACGATGATGAAAATCGAGATACAGTTACAGAACTTAGGTATACAATTAAAAAACTAACTTCAGAACTTAATAGTGCACATGAAGAAATCACAGCATTGAACCTGGAAAATAATAATTTGCGCTTAACTAACCAGGACCTGATGAAAAAGAATGAGCTATACAAAAAAGTGACAAACTCACCGTCGAAACGACAAAAAACACCTGCCTCTAAGATTTCCAAACAAATCAACAAAAAAAAGCAAACACAGACCCTAATGCCTAAGAACAAAGAAAAAACTTATAAAGACAAAGAAACACAAACTGAACTAGTGAGTTTAGATAAAGAAATACCAGAAAAATTACCAAGCCCCGAGAAAGCCAACCTAAGGACTACAAAAAAAGGAACAGAAACAAAGAAGACAAAAACTTGCGAAGACGGTCGTCAAGATACAATACAAAATGTTAAAACACAGGCAGCAAAAAAAATACAAAACTCGAACCAACCACAAAAACACAAAATATGCATATTGAGCAGTAACACAACAAATAAAGTGCTTCAAATCATTGAGAACACAATGACAGGATATGCCATCTACCATCATCTAACACCTGGATCAGGAATAGTTTCCTTGCTCGAAAATGTTGAAGCAAATGTTAAAGAACTCACGCTAAATGACTTTTGTGTTATCATGATCGGCGAAGAGGATTTCGTAACATCAAACAATTATATTGATTTAATCTTTGACATAAGGGAAAAATTACAAAACTTAAAGCACACCAACGTAATATTATGCGTTCCGACCTTCAAATGTGGCTCATATGCTAACGTCTTCAATTGGAGGATAGAAACTTTCAACAGTCTCCTATATCTAGACAGAGAAGAACACAAACACGTGAACGTGCTGGATTCGAACCTGAACTTAGCCTACGACAATAGCATGTTCTACACCAGGAGTGGTAAACTAAACAGTTTGCCAAGATTTACTTAAAATGATGCAGGATATAAAAAAATATGAAGCCAATAATATACTATGTGATGATGACTATGAATGCAACATAAATAATAAACAAAGAAACAGCGATACTGAAATGTTTTTTCGTGACTAAAAAGAACATGCGCATAATGCACCAAAACATAGCCGGTCTGATCAACAAATCCCATCTTCTGTCGGTTAGCCTACAAGAATTGCACGAAAATAATAAGCACATCGATATATTATGCCTAACTGAGCATTTTATGATGTCCGGGCATGAAGCTTTTCTCACAATACCGGACTTCCATATAGCTGCTTGCTACTCTCGACCAAATAGTAAAAGAGGAGGTACCTGCATCCTAGTGAGAAGACCGGACGAATGGAAAGAGCTAAAAAACATAGAAAATATGTCCGTTGACTCTGTTTTTGAATGCTGTGCCATAGAGTCAACCAGTAACAACATAATAATTGTATGCATATACAGAGTACCTAAAAACAAGAATTTACAATCATTTTTTGATAAATTAGAACAGTTACTAAGCGTGGTTAGCAATAGTGGTAAGAAGAATATTATTATTACTGGTGACTTCAATATTGACATCTTAAAATCTAATTCTGTGACCAATGAATTTGAATGTTTGTTATTAAATTTTAATTTTAAATTAAGCATAAGGCAACCTACCAGACTCGAATCTATGACTTGCATTGACAATATTATTCACAACTTTAAGAAAAACTATCAAGGCGAAATAGTAGAATTAGCATTGTCAGATCATACAGCACAGATTCTTAAATGTCCAATAAAAATGTCGTACAACCTGGAGAGTTAGCAAATTAAACAACGGGACTATTCAGCGGAAAATATTGATACTTTTGTGAAGAGCATTACATGTTATCCATTTACAGACATTTATGAAACACGAGATCCTAATGAGGCCTATAATAAATTTATCGAATCATTTACTTTGCTATACAGTCTATGTTTTCCAAACGTAAACATAAAATGTAAAGCCAGAAAAAAGCCAAAATGGATATCGCGAGGAATCAAAATCTGTAGCAAACGGAAAAGAAACCTTCTCTGGGCATATAGATTTAATCCTACTCCTTCAAATAAAAAGGTTCTCAAATCATACTCAAGTAGCCTAAAAAAAATAATTACACTTACCAAACGAGCTCAAAACGACTTTCACATAAAATACTCTGACAGTAAAAGTAAAGCGACATGGAATATTATTAATGACATAAAGTATAAAATACCTAGAACATCAATATCGGCACTTGAAATTAATAATATATTAATCAGAGACCCGCAAGAAATTGCTAACTTATTCAATGATTACTTTGTGGACAGAATTCAGCCACTAAATGATATGAAACACAAAAAATACTACATAGATAATCATGCGAACTCAATATTCGTTACCCCTAGCACTCCGTATGACATAGCCAAGATAATAAAATCATTAAAAAACACAAATAGTGTTGGTTATGACGACATCAATACCAAAATAATAAAATCAGTTGGTCCTCAAATATGCGAGCATCTTTGTTATATTTTAAACTTATGCATAGAAAAAGGTATATATCCAGATAATCTTAAATTGACCGTCATTAAACCACTATTCAAAAAAACGAACAAACTGAAAATGGAATTCTATCGTCCAATTGCCCTCATTCCCATTTTCTCAAAAGTATTTGAAAAATATATCAATAATTCAATCTATACCTACCTAGAAAAATATAAGGTACTTTGCAAGGAACAGAAAGGCTTTAGGAAATGCATGTCCATTAACCGGGCTATATACGAATTCAGAGAAGGCATCATCACAAAAGTTGACAAAAGAGAGCCCATATGTGCCATATTTATGGATATGACACAAGCTTTCGATTATGTTGATCATAACTTGCTTCTTATGAAACTATATAAATATGGTATTCGCGGAAACGTGCTCAATCTTATAAAATCCTATCTGGAGAATAGAACTCAATATACAAAAGTTTCAAAAATTAACATTAAAGAAAAAAAAGAAGAGATATTCACATCGGACATTAGAAACGTAAAATTTGGGGTACCACAAGGAAGCGTCCTAGGGCCTCTTCTCTTCTTAGTATACATAAATGACTTACCTCAAGTGAGCACCTATCCAATGACATTATTCGCCGATGATAGCACTATCTCAATTGACTCTAGAAATAAGGAAAATTATGAATTTGACATAAATAAATCTCTACATGACATAATAAATTGGCTTCAAAATAATAACTTAAAAATTAATCTAGATAAGACCAGCATAATGCATTTTAAACAAAGACAAAATATACCTAATAATATAACCTTGACATATAGAGATATTGAAGTAAAGGAAGTATATCATTCTAAGTTTCTAGGTGTAATAATAGATAGTAAACTGAACTGGGATGAACATACTACACAGCTAAATAAAAAATTGTCCTCATGTGCTTTTGCGCTTCACAGACTCTCCGCTGTTACAAACACTAATGCATTAATAACAGCTTACCATGGTATGGTTGCATCTCTCCTGAGATATGGAATTATATTCTGGGGCAACTGCACAAATAAAGTATCTGTATTTAAATTACAAAAACGATGCATCAGAGCCATGTTTGGCCTTCAACAACAAGATACCTGTAAGCCTTTCTTCATTAAATATAGGATTCTGACTTTGCCTGCGATGTACATATTAGAAACATGCCTTTTTGTAAAAGCAAATGAAGATCTATTCCATAAAGCTAGAGATAATTATAAGCGAACCCAAAGAGATCCCACTAGAATAATAAAAAGCAAGTCAAACACGGCACTAAAGACGAAAAGCGTTTGTCACATGGCTCCTACTTTATATAATAAACTGCCTTCAGCATGGAGGGAACTCCCCATCGACAAATTTAAATTTAAGTTAAAGAATTTACTTTTAGCGAAATCTTATTATAGTGTCTTCGAATATTTAAATGACAAATTTTGACATTGTCTACTTATTTATTATAATTAATATTATTTTTCTATTAATTAATATTATTGACTTGCAATTTTGTTAATTACTATAAATGTCACGTATTATTTTAAGTTTTTTTTATTATTAGTACGCCTTATTGGCTAAACATAGCGCACATTTAGTATTTACAAGACCATGCATGTATTGTACACCTATGTTTGACAAATAAAGTATCTGAATCTGAATCTGAGGAACCATGTCGTCGATTTTAATAATTAGAAAAACTGCATTCATACATTTTAAAAAACATCTGTACTCCGTTCGGGAATCGAACCCGGTTGTTTTGAAAAAAAAACCTACACTATTTCTATTTAGATATCGATTGTGTAGGTCTTAAGCAGTAAATGCCTGTATGAAACATGATGTCTAAAATGAATAAAATGCATTGTTTTCATACAAAATGCAATCGTAAGATCGTTACCTAAACGTGTTGAATATTGTATTAAAAGTCGATGGTAAAATAAATTAAAGTATGTGAAAACAATGCATTTTATTCATTTAAGACATCATGTTTCATACAGACATTTACTGCTTAAGACCTACACAATCGATATCTACTTATAAATAGAAAGAGTGTAGATTTTTTTTTCAAAACAACCGGGTTTGATTCCCGAAAAGAGTACAGATGTTTTTTAAAATGTATGAGTGCAATTTTTCTTGTTATCAAAATCGATGACATGGTTCCTCAGAACAGATCTTCGTATGTCTTATAGTTTCAGACTTTCCCATGCTGACCGATTTGAATGAGACACCCTGTATACCAATTTTGAATTTATATTCTAACCATACATGTTTGATTGGAAAGCAATAGCTTGTTTTGGGCCCTAACTTTAGGGATCAAAATACGTCATTTCGAGCAGATGGAGTGAAAAGAAATAAATAAATTTTAATTAATAAAATTGTTAGCGTGACATTAAACGCTCGTGGAGCGCTTCTGAACTAGTCGAACCGAGTGATTGGAATCAATCACTTGAGTCAAGCAACAACAGGCGCGGTCAGGTGCGGGATGTGTGACCGTCCCGTGACTACCGCTAGTGGCTTTTTTCCGAGCGTTTCCGTGCTTCGCAAGGCACGGGCGTTGGTGCCGACTGTCAAGTAATGGCAGTCGTTAAGTGGCCTTATGGGCAGCTTGATAGTTTCGACAGTAAGTCCCGCCACTGTCTTACAATCCTCCACCACAAAGAAAAGCGTTTCTCGACATTTCCACGGATAATCCGTGAATGTCTTTATCAGTGGTTTAGCTAGAACCCTAATGCAAAGCGTAAAAAGTTCAACTGCTCATTAAAGTTACGTTGAGTTTTTTTTAAAGAGCTTCTGGGGAGAGCAATAAAAGTTATAATGAATGTTGAATCGAGATATATTTTATGAAGGACTGGAGTGTTTTGAATATTTAGCTAGGTTTTAGATATATCTACAAGTATTTATATCGTATATTGCCGGAACCGGCGTGCGTGCATGCAACGACTAATGAACGTTGATGAAGCGAAGGTGATCTGTCAGGATCATGTCAGAAAAATCGTGGCGAGTGGCAGTCCCTGGTCTCTGCCTACTCCTCTGGGATACAAGCGTGAGGTTATTTTATGTTATTTTATTTGTGTTGTGTTAGCTGAAGTGGCAGTGGGCTAGCCATATCTAGCAAAGAACCGACAACCGTTGGAGTAAACGTGTCCTCGAGTGGAGACCGCGACTCGGCAAACGTAGTGTAGGACGCCCTCCGACTGGGTGGGATGAGGATCTGCGAAAAACTGCAGGCAAATGCTGGATGCGGCAAGCTGAAGACAGGGCGCTATGGTGCTCATTGGGGGAGGGCTATGTCCAGCAGAAGACTAGTATAGCCTGACGACGATGTTATAAATATTTGTAAACTTAATAGTTTTTTTTTTCACGTAGCCTATTATCGTCCCATCGGGGCACAGACCTTCTCTCAGAGAGAGTATGGGCTTAATTACCACGCGTGCCCACCGCGAAGTGGCAATTTCAAGCGCTGAGGTATTTAAATACCTCAGACACTCAGATTTCCTCACGACGTTTTCCTTCACGGTAAACTTATTGAAGTAGTAAATATATATATATATATATATATATATATATATATATATATATGTATATATATATGTATTTTAATATATAATAAATTAAATATGTAATAATAAATTCATTTCATTTTATTTGTTAGTAAAAACTGAAAGTGCTCGTGGTTAGACTTAGTGCGTACACGTTTAAAGAACAACAAATCAGAATTATAATAAAGATATCGATATCAACCCTTTTGTACGTCCCCACTGCTGGGACACGGGTCTCTTCCTGCATCGTTGGAAGGTTAGGCCATACCTCACCACGTAGGCCAAGTCCGGATTGGTGAAGTATTTGTAAGACAGTGGCGGGCCTTACTGTCAGAAGTTATCAAGCCGCCCACAAGGCCCCTTACATGGCTTAACGACTGCCATTACATGACAGCCGGCACCAACGGCTTAACGTGCCTTGCGAAGAACAGAAGCGTCACCCATTCTGCACCTGACCGCGAGTGTTGTTGCTTAACTCAAGTGATTGATTCCAATCACTCGGTTCGACTATGCAACGAGCGCTTCAAATAAATAAAATCAATACTACCTACACGGCATAATTTCATCGATATGCCAACCCGACATCGGCAAGTTATAAATCGATTACACGAATCAATCACCGCCGATCCAGCCCGCGTGTAATATACACCATTTGTAGACTGCTCGCAGACGCGTCGATCTGGAAACACTATTCAGAGTAGGGTTACCATGTGAAAGGCCAAGTTCGAACGCCGGCTGGGAAAAAAATAAATACGTAATACAGAGTGTATTGTAAAGAGGTTCGAAATTTCACTGATGTCGGTAGCCGCCCATTAACTCAGTTGAGAGAGCGCTGGCATGGTTAGCCAGAGGCGGCGGGTTCGAGACCCGGCATGGGTGGAATTATAAGCCACTAAATAGGATTTAAAAACAAAATAAAAAAAATATGCACATATTACACAGATCTCGTTAGCCCCAGACTAAGTATAACTAATTGACTTGTGTCGTAGGTGCTAACTCGACGATAGGTTTAATAGAATAAAAACATAGACTGGGTCTCTTCCTGCATCGCAGGAAGGTTAAGCCAAATTCGGGTTGGTGGAGAATTGTAAGACAGTGGCGGGCCTTACTGTCAGAAGTTATCAACCCGCCTAAAAGGCCTCTGACATGGCTTAACGACTGCCATTACTTGACAGCCGGCACCAACAGTTTAACGTGTCTTGCGAAGCACAGAAGCGCTCGGAAAAATGCCAATAGCAATAGTAACTTACGGTCACCCATCCTGCACCTGATCACGCTGGTTGTTGCTTATCTGAAGTGATTGGAGCCAATCACTCGGTTCGACTAGGCCACAAGTGCTACATATTCATTCTTATAATCTGAAAAAATGTAACAGCCGGAAAAAAGTGCCGACTGAACGGACATAACGGATGGTATCCCGAATTAAGAGCCGATCTGTCTTCAGAAGTGACAGCTGAGTGATGTACTTACTACAACTACTGTTTTTATTAGAATTCTGCGGTTGGATTAACAGTAACAAAGGACCAAAAAAAAATCTGAAAAATCTAACAGCAGGAAAAAGTGTGTAAAACCGATGCTAACCCTAATTAAGAGCCGATCTGTCTTCAGAAATGGCAGCTGAGTGATGTACTACCACAACTGTTTTTATTAGTATTCTGTGGTTAGATTTTGTTAGTAAGAAAAGGACAAATAAACTTTGGCCTTCGCGAAGCTAAATATCTACGTAAGTGGATAATTTTTTTTTTAATGCATAAATTTGTAAAAAAACTAATTAAACAGATAAAGACCCAGTTCTTGGTGGCCCTCTGGGGCCCTCCACCAGATGGTCTGATGACCTGGTTACGGTGGCAGGGAGTCACTGGATGCGGGTGGCACACGACCGTGAAGTTTGGAAAACCATGAGGAAGGCCTATTGTCCTGCAGTGGGTGTCAAATGGGTGATGATGATGTTGGTGATGATAGTGATGAAGAAACAGAAAAAACATACTAGTAACAATTATATTCTTTTAAATGTACTAACCCGTGCTAAGGACAATGTTTAAAAACCTATTTTTTAAACAATTTTTAAAAAATTCCACCCATGCCCGGATTCGAACCCGCGACCTTGGCTATCCATGCCAGTAATGGGATAATTTATACAGCGTCCAGTGGCACCTTCACTCACATTAGATTGGTGAAGCAACCACTAGGACGCTGTAGTGCCTGGTACATTGGTTTTTAGATGCTTTATTGAGCTTTGACATCTTAGCCGGCCTATCTTCTTCAGGCTATATTAGTCCACTGCTGGACATAGCCCTCCCCTAATGAGCGCCATAGCGCAAGGTTGTGCCATCATTGGGGGGTGTTGCCCATAATCCCCACGCTGGGCATGCGGGTTGGGGATCACAGTTCGGTGGAATAGTACTGCAGGGGGCTGCCCACCCCCGGTTTCAAATTCAAATTGTGTCCCTTAGTCGCCTTTTACGAGTACGACACCCGTGGGAAGAATTTGGGTTGGTGCTGTTCTCTAGGCCGACATCACACAGGCCACAATAGGCCTAGCCCTTATGATAGATAAGTCAATACGTGCGGAGTAAAGACATGTCAGAGGTCTTATGGGCGGCTTGATAACTTCTGACATTAAGGCCCGCCATCGTCTTACAATCCTCCACCAACCCGGACTTGGCCCCCGTGATGAAGTATGGCCTAACCTTCCTGCGGTGCTGGCAGAGACCCGTGCCCCAGCAGTGGAGACATACAAGGGTTGATGTCGTGCGGGTTAATCCAAGCCTCGGATTTTCTCGGGCCCACAAGTTGTAGCCAATTAACCGCTATTTATTTTCAGTGTTATTTATATGGTAGTACATATCTAACGAAGTCTAAGTAAAACGCACTTTAAACCGTAAGGAATGTTTTAAGTGGCCAACTATACAGTGTGAGTGAAGATGCCACTGGACGCTGTATAAATCATCTCGTGGCCAATGCGACCCAAAACTTATAAAAATGGAAATTAAATGAAATCAATTTAAATATTGTGTTAATTAATGTAAAGAATTTACATTTTGCTGGATGTCAATGTACGATGTAAAACTTAAGCAGTTGCCTACGGGCCGTAGCGTAGTAGAAAAAAGGGCAGCGGTATAAAAATCTCCACTCTGACCATCTTTTCTCAAGTCATATTTTTCGCATTTTCCCTTCAACTAGATATAGTCTGTTAGCTTTTAGAATATACGTCGGGCTCTAGAGTAGGCTTCGGTTTTTGCCGGTTTTCGTACTGATGATCGAGTTCAGATTTCGAAATTAAGTGTCATATTAGTTCCGATATTTCTATTACAGATATTTTCCGATATTTTATATTAAAGCTGACAGACTATACATCATTGTCAATAACGACAATCCTTTACTAATGTCTGTCGTAAAAGTACCTTCCCATCCGGACCCCCTAAGAGTCTACAGCAATCGCCTTATCTCTACAATATTTGGGTACGTCATAACGGCAGTAAGATACTTCCAAATGATGTCTGATCCTTTCCTTCCAATCGGGCTCAATCAGGCCCTGCCATAAACCTTCCATAAATTATTGTTAATTGTCATTATGCCTCTCTGCTTTCTAACAGGCCGTCCTAAGTGGCTAAAAAGGAAGTTATTTCAAATTTAAAATATTGGCCTGCAGATCTGAGTGGCCAATATCTGAATTGACAATTTAGTGCTGTCGCTTCGAATTTCACAGAAAAGGGCGCAACAGAACGTTACTTAAGTATTTACTTAATAAAATTCTCAATTCTAAAACCAGCACTGAGCCAGTCGGATTTTTGTATCAAACATAAGTTCCCACCCAACAAGTCTCACCTCATGGTCCCAGTCTTCCCAAGTCTTCTCTCCCAGTCTTTCTTGCCCAGATCGGCTGGGCAGCGTTTGGTAAATTACGCCGAGTCTTCTCGTCATCCATACCGCAATGCTTGAAAACGAAAGTTTTTAAACAGTGCGTCCTACCTGTGATGACCTACGGAGCCGAGACATGGACACTCACGGAAGGGCTGGTCCACCAGTTAAAAGTCGCTCAACATGCTATGGAGAGAGCTATGCTCGGAGTTCTCTGAAGGATAGGATTCGCAACGAATGCATCTGACAGAGAACCAAAGTTATCGACGTAGCTCAGAGAATTAGCGAGATGAAGCGGCAGTGGGCTGGCTATAACTCGCGAACAACCGTTAACCGTTGGAGTAAACGTGTTCTTAAGTGGAGACCGCGACTCAGCAAACGTAGTGTAGGACGCCCTCCGACTCGGTGGGATGACGATCTGCGAAAAACTCCCGGCAAATGCTGGATGCGGCGAACTGAAGACAGGGCGCTATGACGCTCATTAGGAGAGGGCTTTGTCCAACAGTGGACTAACTAACATATAGCCTGAAGAAGAAGAAGGCGAAAAAGAAGCAAAAACAGAAGAAGAAGAAGAAGAAGAAAAAGAAGAAGCAGAAGAAGAAGAAGAAAAAGAAGAAGAAGCAGAAGAAGAAGAAGAAAAAGAAGTGTCATACATGTAAACTTGGCAATCGAATTTCAAGATTAGCTCGACACAGGTTCACCTAGTGTGGGATCGCAGACTGATTGGCGCCAAAAGAAAACACTATTTATAATGTAACCCTAATAAATTTCCTGACTAGAAGTAATGTTTTCTCTGACCCCTTTTTGGTACATAAATAATATTGAATTTATTTTTAACTTGTCGGATTTTTGTCTTAAAAGATAAGCTCCCACTCAATCAGTCTCACCTCACGCTCCCAGTCCTCCCAATGGGAACCGCGCCCGACCCAAGGTCATTAGTGCGGATTGGCTGAGCAAGCGACTAGTACCGGCCACTATCCCCGACAACTGCGTCTACGAGCGTCTTTATGCGCACTTAGTGCCACGATGTGCTTCCGAGCATAGACCTTGGAGCTACGAGCGAGACTAGCCTGTTGGTCTATTGCGATATTGACGATACTGAGACGATACGATAATAATAATAATATTGGCCTTTTGCATCTACTTAATGAGATGATTTATGCAGCGTCCAGTGGTATCTTCACTCACACTAGATGGATGAAGGGACCACTCCGACGCTGTAGTGCCTGGTACATGGTTTTATAGATGGTGTAGGCTTGCCCAGCACCTATACCATCCTGACAGCTTAGTCGGCCTAGCCCACAGGAAAGACTAGTCAATACGTGCGGAGCCAACCAAGCCGCGGGTTTCCTCACGATGTTTTCCTTCACCGTTAGCGTGGTGGTATTGCGACTACAAATTCGCAAATGTACGTAACTTTGAAATTAAACAAAGTCATTGATACATTTCTCAAGTCATTTTGTACAAATGTTGCTCAATGGATGGACCAGGTCGGATGATGATCTGCGGAAACTGCAAGCAGTTACTGGATGCAGCAAACTGAAGACAGGGCGCTATGGCGCTCATTAGGGGAGGGCTATGTCCAGCATCGGACTAATATAGCCTTCGAGCTATATTAGTCTTCAGAAGAAGAAGTGGGTCAATAGCACTGGATGATATAATACTTTCCTCGACAATTGCTCTACGAGCGTCCGTTTGAGCACTTAGTGCCACGATGTGCTTCCCAGCATAGTCCTTGGACCTACGAGCGACACTGGCCTGTTGGTCTATCGCGATATTGACGATAGAATGGATGTAGAATATTAGACACTAAAAAGAAATGACATCCTGAAATTATTTCGATAGATTTTGTCAAGTACTTTGTTGAATGGCAGTAGATAATGCTATAGGAGTTAGCGCTGGCCACTATCTCCGACTATTTCGTCTACGAGTCCATAGTCATAGTGCTGTAGTGTGGTCTGCTCACTCCTCCAAGCCCTCTATCATTTGGACTCCTTCTGAAGGCCTTATGTAGAGAGTCCAATATACGATTTTGAACTGTACTCACGCGTCTCATTAAACACTATTAAACATAACCACTAACAGTAAACACTATTAGATAATACCCTGCAAGGATGTTCTTCAGAGCACAGACCTTGGACAAGACTGGCCTGTTGATCTACCGCGAGAATGAAGACGTTTACGTTTTGGTGGATTAGTTATTATTATAGAGAACATACATGAAAACTATACGGACGTCGAACTTTCAAAGCTTTTTTTTGACGTAATTTCAAAAATTAGTAGCACGGCCGCCATACTTTAGCGTTTAGACACTAGGCACATTCCTTATTGATAATCAAAAGCAGCCATTTTTTATTGACAGCCAAAATCAGCATTTACAACTTTTCGTGCTATCGTCATCGTAAAGTCAAGTTCGCCATATGCCCGCGGATCGACAGACTAATGTATGAAATCTGAGGTTACCAGACATTGCCGGGGATTATCACGTCTTCACGGGGCAAGATGGCAGCGCCAAGCGGTGTGGAGAGGAGTGCGATTAGTCTGGGCCCCTGATTTGTAGATTGCAGGCTAGATTCACGCCACGGCTACTGCTCACTGAACGGACGTTTGTACAATATTGGACTAATCGACATCTCGCTTTGCCAAGCCTCGAAGAAGAAGTAAATGCGAAGGTGTAAAAGGTAACGGACTACATCATTGGGAAGTTGGGATCCTTTCATGAGGCCTCACGCTTTGCCAGGGATGCCTCAAAGAAGAGGAAAGGTCCCAAATGAAAAACTGTTTTGTTGGTGATGGGTATGTTCACAGCACATACCAGCCATGCATTCTGAGTTGGTGACTGACCCTTTTTACTTGCCACAGAGGCACAAGAAGGCATTTGTAAAATGATGTTAATTCTTTCATTTCTTTCTCATATATATTGATGATGATCTTTCAAACAATCCGGTATTTGACTCTCTTTTCAAGTAAGTCTTAAACGGTAAATAACTATTCCATTAGACCAAAAAATATTTTAGTATATTTTTTGAGGATCTAAAAGTAACATAAAAATATATTTTAAAACTTTTCCTAAACAGCCAAAAACGCGGTCAGCCATTTTTGTCTATGGTTTGAAGTCCAAAAAATTGTAAACAAAGTTTTACATTCAATTTTTTGCAAGCGATCTCTCAGAATAGTGAAATAACAACAACGCAACCATGATTTAATCGAATATAAATCCAAAATATACCAAGTATCATTTTTGCATTGTCCGAGGATGAAAAAACACGTCAATAAAGATCCCCAGGAAGTTGTGGATTCGTGTACCCAGTAAAATAACGTTCGAAAAACTTGGCTCAAACTTGCCAAAAGAGACCCCGACTCTTCACCAATTGAAACTCGGGTGTATTTATGTGAAGATCACTTTGATGTAGGGGAAGGTGAGGTAATACGACCCCCTTAGGTCAAATGATCCCCCGTCGTAAGTCAGAGACAACTAGTGCTTTCTATCCAAAAGCACATGAAACATGTTCCCCGCACCCCTGCCAGTTCCCTCTCCAAGTCTCATGGTGGTGTTAACGTTTGACGTGATTTTATTAAAAAAAAAGTTTGGTTTTGATATAAGGTAAGCCTGTTTTTGACCTTTCATTACTTTATACAAGTTCCTGTTTATTGAAATGTTGTTTTGTTTGCGGGTTGTAATAGCAATCAGCTAATATATAAGCAATTTTCAATCACCGCTCGCGGTATTTGAAGGTTCTGTTTTGATCGATATCTTGAATGTTGTTGTTTGGGGCGAAATGATCCCTTTTTGTGTGTTTAAAATGATGCCTGGAATCAGTTTACCTCATTAGTATTTCTTGTTTTTACAGATCATGCCAAGAATTTATATCGGTATCAACTCATGTGTTCTGGGCGGTAGGCAGAAATGAGGGGTAGGTGTTTGAAAACTTTAGTTTAGTTTACATGTTGTCCACACGATGGCGCTATTGTCACTCTACATCGCAGTAGGGTTATGTTTCTGTGTTAGGATATATACCATGCTTGTCGAATTAAAAAACGTTTTTTGATAGTAGCAGTGCGCGTTTTATTCGCCTTCGCAGCGTCAGTAGGCTTTAGCGCTATCCACGATCCTGACACACCCGATGATTTTCGTGGCTTTGTCCTCGGTGTAGTTCACAAAACAACGGAAAACAAAACAGAACAGAACGTTTGAACATAAAAATCAATCAACGCTTGTATGGGAATCGCATTGGGACTGGGACTAACTACTAATAACACTTCAGAAATTGGGTTTTTGATTTTGGATGGGTGTCTTTCATTGACTTAGATAATTATAAATCTCAATATCACTTACGTGCCTCCATAAGGCTTATTAGAGTATTCGATGTCATCCTTTATATGTCTCTTCCTGTATCGCAGGAAGGTTAGGCCATACTCACCTCGGGAGCCAAATCCAGTTTGTGGAGGATTGTAAGAAACTGTCAAAATGTATCAAGCCGCCCATGAGGCCTCTGACATGGCTTAACGACTGCCATTACATGTCAGCCGACACCAACGGCTTAACGTGCCTTGTGAAGCACGGAAGCGCTTAGAAAAAAGCTACAAGCGGTAGTCACGGGACGGTCAACCGTCATGCACCTGACCGCGCCCGTTGTTGCTTAACTCAAGTGATTGATTGCAATCACTCGGTTCGACTAGGCCACGAGCGCTTTGTTACAATTAATAGTAGTATTTAAGTATAATCTATATCAGAAAACTTATGCGGTGTTTGACCAAATGTAAACTCCTCTTACTCCTACTCCTAAGTCCTGACCTTAAAACTAACAATCAAAAACCTCACTAGGTTAAATGACCAGGGATGGAACAGGAAATGCTTGCAGCTTTCCTGTTTCATTAACGTCCCACGCCGATGGTTTTAAGACCTCCGTGTACTTATCTGACATTCAATCTTTATCCTTGTTTTATGTTACCCTAATGAAAAATTCCATAGACTTGCCGGGGGTGTACTCAGGTTGCTTGTTTGTTACGAGTATTAAAAATCTTTTTAGAGGCTAAAAATTCCACCATTGCCTGGACTCGAACCCAGAGGTCGCCTCTGGCTAACCGTGCCAGCGCTCTCCCTACTGAACCAATGGGCGACTCACCGGAATCAGTGAAATTTCGAACCTCTTTACAATACTCTCTGTATTATGTACAGGTAGCGACATCTGGCTGAAGTAATTTGCATCACATGCATCCCTGATTACCTTACTTTGCAATTAGGTTTTACAGCCAGAGGTCGCGGGTTCGAGTCCCGGCACGGATGGAATTTTAGCCTCTAAGTAGTTTTTAAAATTGTCCTTAGCACGTGTAAGTGCATTTAAAAAAATATAATTGTTACGAGTATGTTTTTTTCTGTTTCTTCATCATCACCAATATCATCATCAGCCATTTGACGCCCACTGCAGGACAATAGGCCTTTCTCATGGTTTTCCAAACTTCACGGTTGTGTGCCACCCGCATCCAGTGACTCCCTGCCACCATAGGGGTCAGTTGCCTCGAGGTAAGCCAGTTGCCAAGCTGGTCTAAGTTGGTATCTGAATAGCTATTCAGATGAACCTTATTAGGTGGAGCTATGCTCTGAGTCCGAACTGATCCGTACATGGATTAATATCAGACTCCCTGCCAACGTAACCAGGTCATCAGACCATCTGGCGGAGAGCCCCAGAGGGCCACCAAGACCTGGGTCTTTTTCTGGTTTTATTACAAATTTTGAATTGCAATAACATATTATAAAAGCGTTCGTGGTCTAGTGGGACCGAATGATTTGAATCAATCACTTGGGTTAAGCAAAAACAGGCGAGGTCAGGTGCGGGATGGGTGACCGTCCTGTGACTTCCGCTAGTGGCATTTTTCCGAGCGCTTCCGTGCTTCGCAAGGCACGCTAAGCCGTTGGTGCCGGCTGTCATGTACTGGCAGTCATTGGCCTTATGGGTGGCTTGATAACTTCTACTTGAACAGTTTTAAGCCACTTTTAAGAAAGCTGAACACAATCTCCCTTTGAATTAGTTGATTGTTAATTCAACTCTTGGTATATCCCCTCAGCTGGCACATGAGTTTTTTCCTGCATCGCAGGAAAGTTAGGCCGTACTCTACCACGAAGGCAAAGTCCGGGTTGGTGAAGTTATCAAGCCGCTAATAAGGCCTCTGAACGTGGAAACATTGTACGTCGTCGTCGTCGTCGTCAGGCTATACTAGTCCACTGCTGGACATAGCCCTCCCTGAAAGAGCGCCACGTTGTGCTACCATAGGGGCAATACCCATGAAACATTGTACGCTATGATTAAATAAGTTGTATTTTCAAAGTGCCTCGTTTTTCTTCTCTTTCATCCACCACAGCGACAAGGATAACTAAGGCTTACGTGTCAGCCGGTGAGACTTTGAAGCGTCGCAGTAGAGGCCCAGTACAGACGCACAAAATTGAACAAGTTGGCTGGCCGTGATAAGGAAAGTCGATCGGTTTTCGAAGCACAATAGGCGTTTATTGCGTGGTACCGCTGGAAGTTTAGGGTACGTCGTTGGAGCTGACATCGCAGGGCAAGGTTATCACATATAGTGTATTGTTACTGCATGGGTTTGTTGAGAAAATATAGAAGGTGATATCTCTTGTTGTTTTGGTAAACTTATATAATAGAATTATACTGTTTGTATTTTTAATGCACTAACTGTACGTAATACACAGAATAGTGTAAAGAGGTTCGAAATTTCACTGATGCCGGTGAGTCGCCCATTAGCTCAGTTGGAAAGAGCGCTGGCACGGATAGCCAGAGGTCACGGGTTCGAATCACGGCATGGGTGGAATTTTTAGCCTCTAAATAGGTTTTTAAAATTGTCCTTAGCACGGGTTAGTGCATTAAAAATAAAAATAGTATAATCATGTGGGTACAGCGATATCATTCCGATGTAAAAACCTAACTGCAAAGTAGGTAGTAGGGGCTGCAAGTGATGCAAATTACTTCAGCCAGATGTCGCTGCCTGTACGTAATACAGATAATAGTGTAAAAAGAGGTTCGAAATTTCACTGATGCCGTTGAGTCGCCCATAAGCTCAGTTGGATAGAGCGCTGGCACGGATAGCCAGAGGTCGCGGATTCAAAACCCGGCATGGGTGGAATTTTTAGCCTGTAAACTCCTCTTACTCCTACTCCTAAGTCCTGACCTTAAAACTAACAATCAAAAACCTCACTAGGTTAAATGACCAGGGATGGAACAGGAAATGCTTGCAGCTTTCCTGTTTCATTAACGTCCCACGCCGATGGTTTTAAGACCTCCGTGTACTTATCTGACATTCAATCTTTATCCTTGTTTTATGTTACCCTAATGAAAAATTCCATAGACTTGCCGGGGGTGTACTCAGGTTGCTTGTTTGTTACGAGTATTAAAAATCTTTTTAGAGGCTAAAAATTCCACCATTGCCTGGACTCGAACCCAGAGGTCGCCTCTGGCTAACCGTGCCAGCGCTCTCCCTACTGAACCAATGGGCGACTCACCGGAATCAGTGAAATTTCGAACCTCTTTACAATACTCTCTGTATTATGTACAGGTAGCGACATCTGGCTGAAGTAATTTGCATCACATGCATCCCTGATTACCTTACTTTGCAATTAGGTTTTACAGCCAGAGGTCGCGGGTTCGAGTCCCGGCACGGATGGAATTTTAGCCTCTAAGTAGTTTTTAAAATTGTCCTTAGCACGTGTAAGTGCATTTAAAAAAATATAATTGTTACGAGTATGTTTTTTTCTGTTTCTTCATCATCACCAATATCATCATCAGCCATTTGACGCCCACTGCAGGACAATAGGCCTTTCTCATGGTTTTCCAAACTTCACGGTTGTGTGCCACCCGCATTCAGTGACTCCCTGCCACCATAGGGGTCAGTTGCCTCGAGGTAAGCCAGTTGCCAAGCTGGTCTAAGTTGGTATCTGAATAGCTATTCAGATGAACCTTATTAGGTGGAGCTATGCTCTGAGTCCGAACTGATCCGTACATGGATTAATATCAGACTCCCTGCCAACGTAACCAGGTCATCAGACCATCTGGCGGAGAGCCCCAGAGGGCCACCAAGACCTGGGTCTTTTTCTGGTTTTATTACAAATTTTGAATTGCAATAACATATTATAAAAGCGTTCGTGGTCTAGTGGGACCGAATGATTTGAATCAATCACTTGGGTTAAGCAAAAACAGGCGAGGTCAGGTGCGGGATGGGTGACCGTCCTGTGACTTCCGCTAGTGGCATTTTTCCGAGCGCTTCCGTGCTTCGCAAGGCACGCTAAGCCGTTGGTGCCGGCTGTCATGTACTGGCAGTCATTGGCCTTATGGGTGGCTTGATAACTTCTACTTGAACAGTTTTAAGCCACTTTTAAGAAAGCTGAACACAATCTCCCTTTGAATTAGTTGATTGTTAATTCAACTCTTGGTATATCCCCTCAGCTGGCACATGAGTTTTTTCCTGCATCGCAGGAAAGTTAGGCCGTACTCTACCACGAAGGCAAAGTCCGGGTTGGTGAAGTTATCAAGCCGCTAATAAGGCCTCTGAACGTGGAAACATTGTACGTCGTCGTCGTCGTCGTCAGGCTATACTAGTCCACTGCTGGACATAGCCCTCCCTGAAAGAGCGCCACGTTGTGCTACCATAGGGGCAATACCCATGAAACATTGTACGCTATGATTAAATAAGTTGTATTTTCAAAGTGCCTCGTTTTTCTTCTCTTTCATCCACCACAGCGACAAGGATAACTAAGGCTTACGTGTCAGCCGGTGAGACTTTGAAGCGTCGCAGTAGAGGCCCAGTACAGACGCACAAAATTGAACAAGTTGGCTGGCCGTGATAAGGAAAGTCGATCGGTTTTCGAAGCACAATAGGCGTTTATTGCGTGGTACCGCTGGAAGTTTAGGGTACGTCGTTGGAGCTGACATCGCAGGGCAAGGTTATCACATATAGTGTATTGTTACTGCATGGGTTTGTTGAGAAAATATAGAAGGTGATATCTCTTGTTGTTTTGGTAAACTTATATAATAGAATTATACTATTTGTATTTTTAATGCACTAACTGTACGTAATACACAGAATAGTGTAAAGAGGTTCGAAATTTCACTGATGCCGGTGAGTCGCCCATTAGCTCAGTTGGAAAGAGCGCTGGCACGGATAGCCAGAGGTCACGGGTTCGAATCACGGCATGGGTGGAATTTTTAGCCTCTAAATAGGTTTTTAAAATTGTCCTTAGCACGGGTTAGTGCATTAAAAATAAAAATAGTATAATCATGTGGGTACAGCGATATCATTCCGATGTAAAAACCTAACTGCAAAGTAGGTAGTAGGGGCTGCAAGTGATGCAAATTACTTCAGCCAGATGTCGCTGCCTGTACGTAATACAGATAATAGTGTAAAAAGAGGTTCGAAATTTCACTGATGCCGTTGAGTCGCCCATAAGCTCAGTTGGATAGAGCGCTGGCACGGATAGCCAGAGGTCGCGGATTCAAAACCCGGCATGGGTGGAATTTTTAGCCTCTAAATAGCTTTTTAAAATTATAGATAGAAATTGAAGGCCTCGGCGGCGCAGCGGTTTGGCACGCTGTCGTTAAAGCCGAAGGTCTCGGGTTCAATATCCGGCCGGGTCAAACTAAGAAATGAGCTTGTGTCAGGTCTTGGATGTTATCTATGTATTTATTAAATTGCATCTATAGTTGAATTAGCACCTGTGACACTAGTCATTTAGTTGTTCTTATTATGGGGCTAACGAGATCTGTGTAATATGTCCAAGAATATTTATTATTGTAGGAATGAAATTAAATCAATTTTATATCTTAGTAAAGAATTTAAATGTTATTTTTAATGCATCAACCCGTGCTAAGGACCATTTTTTTGCTTCTAAATAGGTTTTTAAAGAATTTACAGTATTTTACTCTTTTTAATGCGCTTACCCGTGCTAAGAAAAATTTTAAAAACCTATTTAGAGGCTGACCTTTTCTCCGCTAAAGTACGGCTCTAAGGCAGTGGCTTCCATTTTACATTGTACAATTCCAATTCCACCCATGCCGGGACTTGAACCCGCGACCTCTGGCTAATCGTGCCAGCGCTCTCCCAACTGAGCTAATGGGCAAGGAACGGCATCAGTGAAATTTCGAACCTCTTTACAATACTATCTGTATTACTGACAGGCAGCGACATCTGGCTGAAGTAATTTGCATCACTTGCAGCCCCGAGTGCCTACTATGCAGTTAGGTTTTACATCGGAATGATATCGCTGTACCCACATGTTTGTACTATTTTTATTTTTAATGCACTAAACCCGTGCTAAGGACAATTTTAAAAACCTATTTAGAGGCTAAAAATTCCACCCATGCCGGGATTCGAACCCGCGACCTCTGGCTATCCGTGCCAGCGCTCTATCCAACTGAGCTAATAGGCGATTCACCGGCACCAGTGAAATGTAATGTAAATTACAAATGATTATATTATTTTTTTGGCACTAACAATTTTTAAAACCCTATTTAGCCTCTAAATAGGTTATTAAAAATTGTCCTTAGCGCGGGTTGGTGCAACAAAAAGAATATTATCAGGTTTATATTGTTGCATTATTCAAATACTACGTAGTATTTATAAAGCTGCACAGATTAGCGACTACCATGTTATTCCAACGAAACTCGCGTCTCTGTTCAAAGGAATATATTCAGCGACAAAATTTCAGGAAGGGAGTTAAATTATGCATAGATCCCGGCAGGTTCACATGATAAGATACGTGGCCATTAGTGCAAAAACTAACACAATAAATATTCTGAAGGGATGCTAGCCTAGTGGGTAGAACAATAGACTGGCTTTAAGCCAGTGGTTTAACTTCGATTCCTAGTGGGGGTATATAAAGAAAACATATATTAAGCTTGCCTGAATCGCGGTTCAAAAAATATGTTAAGCACACTTTGTGCCAAAAGGGCTACTATAACATAAAGGATTATTTAGATGACAATGAGGTCTGGAATTAAAGCCAGTACAATGTATGAGTTCTGTGTTTTATAATAATTATGTAAACTATGTTAATTAAGGACTTTTGAAAAGACTAAGTTTGGAGTTTATTTGTCCATTTTTTCTCCTGAATGATCTAGATTTTGAAATGGACACCTAGTTTGAATTGTAACGTTCATTAAGCCGCAGTTTCTGTGCTACTTCGAATAAAACCTTTTCATTTCATTTCAAATAAGAAAGAAAGAAAACTTATTTAAATTACCACAAATGCACACACATAAAAAATAACACAGCAATGGGAAAGATTAACATCAATAATAGGAAGTAAAAAAAAGCAGTAACATCTTTAAACATTCATTATAATTTTTGAACTAAAACTTTCGTAAGCACAACACATTGTGCTTAACAAATGGCCTCACTCGGGCGTGCAAAAAAACAGAAAACATGAAACCTGATAGCGCCACCTGCTTTTTAAGGTAAGAACTAAAAGTTTCCTTAGCACAACACATTGTAGACTTTTAGTCCGGATCTACTTACGGGTGTTGTTATATCGGAAGAGTCCGACCAGGTTTCGCTCCGATTCGCAGAGCTTAATCATGGTGAGCAGATACGGAGCTCGCCTCGTCGGTTGCTCGTCTCACACTCCAACAGTGTGAGACGAGCAACATTTTTTCTTATTTATTCTATTACATATACTAGTATACTACTGGATACCACATTAGCTATAAGATTGTAGTTGTAAGTCTTTTGCTGTGCCCGACAGGGTCCGTAATGATACACATTATCTGTTATATTATATAGATTAGATTAGATTACTTTATTCATAATAATAGTATTAAATGTCAATGTTTCATTATAAAATTAATTAAAATTACAATAAAATAAGATAAATTAAATTACATGTCAGTTATTAATTCCCTTGATGAGAAAAAAAAAATCATTGATGTCGTATGGTGCCATCTCGAGAAGACTACGCTTCAGTTTTGTTTTAAACATACTAAGACTCTCGGTTTCAGTAATATCGCGCGGCAGCTTATTATATACCTTCGCTCCAAAGACCTTTGTACACTTACTAGTTTTCGTTAGTCGGTGCCTAGGAAGTAATAGCATCTGCACATTTCTGGTAGCTCTCCCAGATATGATATGATATTAGATCATGCCCTTAAAATTGTCCTTAGCACGGGTTAGTGCATTAAAAATAAAAATAGTATAATCATGTGGGTACAGCAATATCATTCCGATGTAAAAAACCTAACTGCAAAGTAGGTAGTCGGGGCTGTAAGTGATGCAATTGACTTCAGCCATATGTCGCTGCCTGTACGTAATACAGAGAATGTTGTAAAGAGGTTCGAAATTTCACTGATGCCGGTGAGTCGCCCATTAGCTCAGTTGGAAAGAGCGCTGGCACGGATAGCCAGAGGTCGCGGGTTCGGACCCCGGCATGGGTGGAATTTTTAGCCTCTAAATAGGTTTTTATATAAGGTCTTACCAAACTTATGGCTGCAATAAAGTATTGAGTATCTTCTTACAAATAATTGAGCCTCTCTGGCAAGAAAAAAAGGTCTTCAACTCAGCATGCATTGGTGGTGAGTGCTGTGAATAACACATCACCAGCAAAACTGATTTTCAGTTGGGAATATAATAATATACGATTTTTTTATGTAGCATGTAGAACGTCCCACTGCAGGGCACAGGACTTCTCTCAGAAAGAGAGAATGTGATCTTAATTACCACGCATGCCCACCGCGGATTGGCAATTTTATTTTAAGCATTTAGGTAGTTTAACACCCTAAACACTCAGGTTTCCTCACGATATTTGATTATGATGATCATATAGGTACATCTGATGATGGCGATGATGCTGATGTACCACTCTAAGGCGTATGACTTAAATTCTTCATAAAAAGTCGAGTACATTAAATTTGAACGAGCAAATAAATGTGGTGTCGGCCTAGAGAATAGCACCAACCCAAAATAATCCTGCGGGTGTCGTAAAAGGCGACTAAGGGACACAAACCAAGGGGTGGGCAGCAGCGCCCCATGCAGTACAATTCCACCAAACTGCGATCCCCAACCCGCATGCCAAGCGTGGGGATTATGGGCACTACCCCCCAATGATTGCCCAACGTTGCGCTGTGGCACTCATTAGGGGTGGGCTATGTCCAGCAGTGGACAATATAGCCTGAAGAAGAAGAAGAGCCAATAAGTGTGTAATAAAATAAATGACTCTGTCGAGTTATAACTCGACAGAGTCATTTATTTTATTACACACTAAATATATTTATAAGTATTTTTTAATGATTCGCGATTCTTATACATAATAAATAAGGTACCTTATAAACCATCGCGATTAGACCCATGCTGGCGCTCCTAAGCGCCTTAAGGCTTATGACTTGAATTCCACATAAAATGTCGAGCTACAGCCAAAATCTGTATTCTAAACACCATGCTAGATTGAATTCTAATGTGAAAATAAATGTTTAATGACTCTGTCGAGTTATTTTATCTTATTTTTATGCGACAAATGTGTAAGCCTTCGAGTATTTGGCGTCTACGCTTTCAATTCGCGGCCTCGGTGGCGCAGCGGTGTGGCACGCTGGCTGTAAAACCGAATGTCTCGGGTTCAATCCCCGGCTGGGTTAAACTAGGAAACGAACTTTTCTAAGTTTGTCTCGGGTCTTGGATGTTATCTATGTATTTATTGTATTAAATCTATCTTAGAGTTAGCACCTATAACACAAGTCATTCAGTTGCACTTAGTATAGGGCTAACGAGATCTGTGTAATATGTCCATGAATATGTATTAAAAAAAATTGATTGACAGATTCTACTGCTAGCCAGGATTCTGAGGAACCTCATTCTCTTCATCACCATTAATATAGGGCAGCGCAGCCCTCACTCATTTTGCATATGTCGCAGAGAGTTGGTTTGCCAATTAACCAGCTTGGAAGTTCACTAAACGGCACCGTTTAATTAATCGTACCAGCGCTCTACCAATTGAGCGCTGGTATGGATTGCTCAATTGGTAGAGCGCTGGTACGGATAGCCAGAGGTTGCGGGTTCGAATCCCGGCATGGGTGAAATTTTTAGCCTCTAAATAGGTTTTTAAATTTGTTCCTTAGCACGGGTTAGTGCATTAAAAATAAAAATAGTGTAATCGACGGTTGTTCAGTCGACAGGTTGATCGAATAGTTTACCCATTAGCTAAAGACGGTCTAGGCAAATTGTTTAAGCGAAACGACTTCTCAGAAGTCAATTCAAATCAAATCAATTATTTTTGTTCGTTGTAAAAACAAAATATTTACTTTATGAACGTCGAAGTTGTTAGTTTCACAGTCAATGAATTAGGTTTAGAAAAAAATTGAACAGTCCTTAACGAAAAATAAAATTCTGAGTCGCCCATTAGCTCAGTTGGAAAGAACGCTGGCACGGATAGCCAGAGGTCGCGGGTTCGGATCTCGGTATGAGTGGAATTTTTAGCCTCTAAATAGGTTTTTAAAATTGTCCTTAGCACGGGTTAGTGCATTAAAAATAAAAATAGTATAATAATGTGGGTACAGCGATATCATTACGATGTAAAAACCTAACTGCAAAGTAGGTAGTCGGGGCTGTTAAAGTGATGCAATCTACTTTAGCCAGATGTCGCTGCCTGTACGTAAACAGAGAATAGTGTAAAGAGGTTCGAAATTTCACTGAAGTCGGTGAGTCGCCCATTAGCTCAGTTGGAAAGAGCGCTGGCACGGACAGCCAGAGGTCGCGGGTTCGAATCCCGGCATGGGTGGAATTTTTAGCCTCTAAATAGGTTTTTAAAACTGTCCTTAGCACGGGTTAGTGCATTAAAAATAAAAATAGTATAAAATTCTTTGTTAGCTTCTAAAATAAACTTTTTTTTCTGTAAGGACTGCCCAAATTTGCTTTTCTGTGTATGCCCCACTACTAGGCATAAACCTACTCTCAAAATCACAAGCTGTTACCGTCAAGGTGTGACGCCGTAGTTAGAACCCGACTGGTATAGCTGTCTAGCTTTTATACCACGTGACTAGAATGACTTTTTGAAAGGTTAAATGTTGAAAAGTATAATTGAAAAGTATAAAAAGTATAATTGTTGAAAAGTATAATAAGAATAGTAATAACTCCCACACACCATAATCACTTGACCTGGGGGGTGGGACTCTAAAATGCATAGTTGGTCAATAGAGTCATCTTCTCCTTCTTGTACAGGCTATATTATGTAGTCCACTGCTGGACATAGCCCTCCCCTAATGAGCGCCATAGCGCCCTGTCTTCAGCTTGCCGCGTCCAGCATCTGCCGGCAGTTTTTCGCAGATCGTCATCCCTCCTGGGAGCCAATCCTCACTTCATTAGCAAATAAGTCGTACACGACTCTAAGGCCGTGATAAATAGTCGCTTCTAAGAACGAGTCTTAGCGAAAGCACTTGCTTAAGAATCGATTTGTCTATCATACACAGTACTTTGGCTTTCTCTAAGTCGCGAAACCCGGGCTAATTCTTAGCATTGGCCTAAGAACATGCTTAGCTAAGCAAACGTATATTTTAGTAACGCATTGATACTTAGCTAAGTTAGCCTGAAGTAATGCTTAGGGAAGCTTGAGTACGGACTTGGGCTAAGCAACGACTATTTATCTCGCCCTAAGGCTTATGACTTGCAATTCCACGTAATAAGTCGAGCGACAGTCAAATTTTGTATTCTGAACGCCATGCTAGATTTAATTCGAATGCGAAAATAAATGTCTAATGACTCTGTCAAGGTATCTTATCTTATTTCTATACAACAAATGTCTAGCCTTCGAATATTTTGCGTCTACGCTTTCAATTCGCATGGGCGAGAATCGACCCCCTGGTCGGAGGGATTTTTTTACTCTTGTCAAGGTCCTGCTACTATTGATATTATATTTAAAAGAATTGTGAGATAATTGTGATTAATAAAATAATTTAAAATGTTAAAATTGATATAAAAAAATTATTACCAGCTACCCACATATGGAAATATTGTCTACTTAAATAATAATATAAACTGTTGCTATTTTATAAGCTCATGCATGTTGACTAAATTATTTAACTAATTCTCATTTTAAGTGAACATAATTATGTATTGTTCTTATGACAATAAACATCTTAAAAACCATAACCATAAAAACTTGGTTTATAGTAGTCTATTCTAAAGCTAAATTGATTTAAGTACATTAAAATATAAAATTAAAATATGACATTGTTGAAATAAAAATGTCAATGTTTAATATGGTAATATAAAAATGGTCCTAATGTACATTTAACCTAATGGGTTGAGTATAATGTTTTTTTTGTTGTTTATTTTTTAATTAAATATACTTTATTGCACACGAAACATTTAACAGGACCTTACATAAGAAATAACATGTACAAAGGCGAGCTTATCTCTGTAAGAGATTTCTTCCAGCAATCCTTAGAGAGTTTTTTTTTCTCTTTTTCCTTTCCCTTTCCTTTTTCTCTCTTTTTTTATATATTTAAAATCCATAATAATAAAAACCAAGTAAAATCAAAAAACTAAAATGAAATAAAACAAAGTAAAATTAAAATTTTGATATTAGATCGGAGGGATATAGTAACTATTGCAGATCAAAATAATGGTAACGCCTATACGGTGCTCAACATCCTCCATGTAACCCCTGCCTCAGGGCCACCCTCAGTGACTTAGTTGTTAAATTCATAAGCAAGCCGTCCTTATCTACGAGGTAAACTTAAATCGTACACAACTCGGAATCCCGAGAATCGTGTTAAAATTTATGGGTGTACAGGCCGCCGGCAATATTATGCAAATTCAGATATTTTGGAGATATTTCCTAAGTTCTCCGTTGAACTGCTTTAGTTGGACCCTGTTTAGAAATATTAATTTTTTCTTTACTTATACAGGGTGTAATAAAAATAGTATCACAGCAAGTGCTGTGATACTATTTTGCCATCTGCATAGCGCTGCCATCTGCAGGTTTTTCTGTTATCTCTCTCTCCCTCGTCTCTGCTGCACTACGTTGCGTGAATCTAATTTTAAGAAACCGTAATTTGGTGTTATTAATTTTATTATTTGTGCTATTTTGTCACCTGAATAAAGCCGCCTGTTCAAGTTCAATAGTGCCAGCGTATTATTCTTCTACAAGAGACCTCCGCCAGCCCCTACAAGCAATACAGTCAGTTAAAATACCAATTGTGTCTCGCACGCAAGATTTTTTAATATTAGAAGAACTCTTTTTTTTAAAGAAATTATGCCATCGTCGAATTAACGCTTTAGATGTTTTACGTTAACGCCATGACTTTATTTTGCATTCCAATTTTCAGTTTGATTTGCGTTTAGCTTATAGTTTTTTTTTTACTCAAAGTGAGCTGTTTAATATATCATAGATATATATTATTTGATGCAATAACATCAGTCTCTTGAAACTCTGCCGTGCCGTAGGCCGCCAATTGTACTGTATCTTTGAAATTATGTTTTGTTTGTTTTTTCCTGGTGTACAGTAAAGAATATTCTTATCTTATCTTAAAACTGTTGTCAAATTGTTTATTTACAAATGAGCTTAAGTACTATTCGAAATAACTTAATGTAGGTGGGTAGGTTATTTTTTTTACGTAGCCTCTATGTTTGTGTCCCACTGCTGGGCAAAGGCCTCCCCCAATTCAGTCCAGAGTTTCCTGTCCTGGGCCACCTCAGGCCACTCCGGCAGATGGTTGTCGAGATCATCTCTCCACCGTCTTCTAGCCCAGCCTCGATTACGATTTCCGTCGTTTGGCACCCAACTCGGTGGCGAGTTTCGCCCACCTATCCGGGTGCATTCGACCGATATGACCAGCCCAGCTCCACTTCAGTTTCGCCGTCTGGACACCCACATCGATTATTATAGGTAGGGTAGTTTATATCAAAAAATATTATTTTGCAACCGGAAGTTATTTACTTACTCTTCCGACAAAAAATGAAGTAAGTGAAATCGGTTGCAACTCAATAATAAGTATTGCTTAGGAAAGTTTATATTAAAAAATATTACAATTAGAATATTTTCGGGGCTTAATCGCGTAGTAATTTATGGCTATTTTACCTCGACGTTTCGACGACGTTACAATCATCGTGGTCACGAGAAGACTGATGGCTGGCACCCGTTCACATCTTCGGCTGACAAGGTTTCGAGACCACGATGACTGTAACGTCGTCGAGGTCATGAAACCTCGAGGTAAAACAGCAATAAATTACTACGCGATTAAGCCCCGAAAATATTCTAACTATGAGTTCAAAGTTTAAAATATGTTAAAAATATTGATACCAGAAAAATAAACACACAGAGCGAAAGTTTTTGCAAAACAAAAAATTCAGAAGTCGTGTCTGAAGTCGTGAGAATCACATTTTTCTCAGATAACCCTGTATAGAATGCTTAGGGGTATAGTCCAGAATCTATTCGGGAATCACCCCCTCGACCACGGCGTACTTAATAACGCTGCAAATTGTAATTTATATTCAAAGGCCGAGGCAATTTGATTAGGGATTACTCGAACGTTATCCTTGTTAGCGTTTTTAAAAGCTTTCGCGAGGCTTTCTCGGAAAATTGCCGCGAAATTGTATTCTAATTCAGTGGTCTGAGAAATGGAACGGGTTGAATATTTCAATAGATAAAAATGAGGAAACGTTGGTCCTTTGCACCAAAGTTTCTTCATAAAATGCAATTTTTTATTCATTATGTAACTATCCCGGCGTATAGATGATGAGATGATCAACCCATGTATGTCCCCACTGCTGTCTACCTAATTTATTTGCGCTGTGAGCTTCTTGGGATTAAGTAAAAAAAAAAAAAAAAGACAGAAGGTAGTGGCGTGCTTTGAGGGAGGACTAAGTGCAGGAGTGGACAAGTACCTAAGTACTGACTCACTGACCGACCGACCGACCAATGAATGATTGATTGAATCGTCATTACACAATCGTTATCGTTCGTTATCAACCCTTGTATGTCACCACTGCTGGGGCACGGGTCTCTTCCTGCATCGCAGGAAGGTTACGCCATACTCCACCAAGAGGGGCAAGTCCGGGTTGGTGGAGGATTGTAAGACAGTGGCGGGCGTTACTGTCAGAAGTTATCAAGCCACCCATAAGTTCTCTGACATGGCTTAACGACTGCCATTACATAACAGCCGGCACCAACGGCTTAACGTGCCTTACGAAGCACGAAAGCGCTCGGAAAAGTGCCACTAACGGTAGTCCCAGGACGGTCACCCATCCTGCACCTGACGCGCCTGTTGTTGCTTAACTCAAGTGATTGATTCCAATCACTCGGTTTGCCTAGGCCACGAGCGCTTCAACGCTCCGGGCGTGTACCAACGACTCTGTTTTCGGATTTATGTACATTCAGCTTACCATTCGTTTACCTTGAAGGAAAACATCGTGAGGAAACCAGAGCGACTAAGGTGTTCAAATACCTCAAAAAATATTGGTAATTGTCTTTGTTAGTTTCTCCACATAATCGATTAATTTCTTCAGCACATAATCGATTATTTACATAACTAACAGCTTTGACGTTCATTAAGTAAACATTTCCCCCCTTATTCATAATGGTCCTCTAACTTAAAACAGCTGATAAAGAGTGTTCGTTTTTATTCTGACTTAGGTCAATAGAAGAGGACAGAGTGAGAATTAGCAATGCTTTAAGTTAGCAGACTATTATGAATAAGGGGGTTTGTTTTTATAGTTCTTTTTACTTTCATTTTTTTATAGGCTCACCAGTTAACAAGAGTAATAGGCGACCAACTTATATGAGGAAAACATCGTATAAGATTCATCAAAAATTACGTCGATGAAGTTGTTACTAAATTATAGGATTCGTAATGATTGCTGTTGGGTATAGGACCCACTTCAATACGAATACTTAAAACTAATGAGAAAACAAGTCACTTAAAAAGTCTGTCCGCGTCGACGCCTCTCGACTTGACAGCCGGCGCCGTTCGGGATGGGTGCACTGAGAGGTAAAGGTGAGAGGATCCCTAGACTTCCCCGTCTATCCCAAGAGCTCTTTCCCCAGAAAGCTACCTACCTTCAGTGCATTTTCACGGCACCAGTTTTCACCAAAGTATATGTCTACTATTTTTTTTGGGCCATCCGTCGCCCAACAACAAAACTGTTAACATTGGGATGCGTCCCTGAACTTATTTCGCACTTCACACGTAGATATAAACCCGGCAGTGTAATTGCCACACAAATCACACGTTTCCGTCAAGTAGTTACGTCCATCATGGGTGCGTTCCAAAATCAAACTTCTATTCTAAACAATTGCACCCGAAAGAGAACAAAAGTTATCGATACAGAGAAATGTATTCTCTGTACGTAATACAGAGAATAGTGTAAAAAAGAGGTTCGAAATTTCACTGATGCCGGTGAGTCGCCCATTAGCTCAGCTCAGTTGGATAGAGCGCTGGCACGGACAGCCAGAGGTTGCAGGTTCGAATCCCGGCATGGGTGGAGTTTTTAGCCTCTAAATAGGTTTTTAAAATTATCGATACAAATCAGAAAATTAGCAAGCTGAAGTGGCAATGGGCTGGCCGTATCTCGCGAAGAACCGACAACCGCTGGAGCAAACGTGTTCTACAGTGGAGACAGACTGCGACTCGACAAACGTAGTATAGGACACACTCTAACCAGGGGGGATGACGATCTGCTTAATACTAGCGGTATATGCTGGATGCGGCAAGCTGAAGACAGGGCGCTATGGCGGTCATTAGGGGAGGGCTATGTCCAGCAGTGGACTAGTTCAGCCTGACGACGTTGAAAGTGAAAAAAGTTTTATTTACCGCACAAAAAATAACAAATATTAATTATTGTCTCATTCACATGTTTGTGAATTCGTTGACGACGAAGTTGTTACTGAATTATAGGATTCGTAATGATTGCATCTGCTATACTATAGCTCAGAGATTAGCAAGCTGAAATGGCAGTGGGCTGGCCATGTCTCGCTAAAGGAGTAAACGTGTGCTATACTGGAGACCGCGACTCGACAAACGTAGTGTAGGACTCGCTCCGACCAGGGGGGTGAGTCTCTAAAATGCACAGTTGTTCAATAGAGTGATATTTGTCCGGTAATGGTCGTTCCATTCACACTATCGGTGGTCTAGTAACCAATTGCATTGCAATGGTATAACCCGTGCTACTTAAGCGGTGGTAGCGGAGCGGTGTAGAACGCGGGCTTCTCAATCGGGAGGGCGTGGGTTCGAACCCCGGCATGTACTAATGACTTTGTTTTCTAAGTTATGTACATTTGTGAAATTATAGTAGCAATACTACTTGCTGACGGTGAAGGAAAACATCGTAAGGAAACCCTAGTGTCTGAGGTGTTAGCGTACCTCAGCGTACGTACAATGGCCCAACTATGAGACTAAGTGCGGAAATCTCAGGTCTAACTAACCCGTGCTACTTATCTCGGCGCCTCTCGCGATTCGATCTCCTTCGCAAGATATGCCTATTTAATTTGCGCTGGTTATACCAATGGAATGACATTGTACCGCTATTCCTTTTCAGGCTACCAAATTAAGGCGAATATTCGTCCAACCATTGTCGTCTTTATTTCATTCTATTAAACAACTATGTAAGTATTCTACCGATAGTGTGAATGAAACGATCATTACCGGACTAATATTGAGATGAAATGAAAAGTTTTTATTCAAAGTAGTGCAGAAACTGCGGCTTAATGAACGTTACAATTCAAACTAGGTGTCGTTATTTTTGATACTAATGCACTCTATTGAACCCTATTGATCAACTACGCATTTTAGAGACTCCTTCCCCAGGCCACACCGCTAAAGAGATTCATCTTTGGGGTTTATCAGCTCCTACATCACCCGCACCAAATTCTGAAGGATTACAACTGTCTAACTTTCAAATTCCATGCTAATTGCTATCTCAAACGTCAGGATTAAGACAGGATTTTCTGCGTATAATTAGGCCTGAGACATAAGATAAGATATTTTTTATTGACCAAATACATACTGACCTGTAATACTACACTTTTTACGTTAAGTGAAGCGCTCGTGGCCTAGGCGAACCGAGTGATTCGAATCAATCACTTGGTTAAGCATCAACAGGCGCGGTCAGGTACGGGATGGGTGAGCGTCCCGTGACTACCGCTAGTGGCATTTTTCCAAGCGCTTCCGTGCTTCGCAAGGCGACTTAAGCCGTTGGTGCCGGCTGTCATATAATGGCAGTCGTTAAGCCAGGTCAGGGACCTTATGGGCGGCTTAATAACTTCTGACAGTAAGGCCCGCCACAGTCTTAAAATCCTCCACCAACCCGGACTTGGCCCCTGTGGTGGAGTATGGCCTAACCCTCCTGCGATGCAGGAAGAGACCCGTGCCCCAGCAGTGGGGACATACAAGGGTTGGTAACGATGTATACTGCAAAATGAATATGTTACAGATGAATACTACAAACCTTTTTATCGAAACCATACTCTACCTGCGGGTCTCGACACGACACGACTGACACCTAAACAAAACGTAAAGATAAAAATTCGATGCGCTCGTCACCTAGTGAAATCGAGTGATTGTAGTCAATTACTAGGGTTAAGCAACCACAGGCGCGGTCAGGTGCTGGATGGATGACCATCCGGTGACTACCGCTATTGGCATTTTTCCGAGCGCTTCCGTGCTTTGCAAGGCACGTTAAGCCGTTGGTGCCGGCTGTCATATAATGTCAGAGGCCTTATGGGTGGCTTGATAACTTCTGACAGTAAGGCCCGCCACTTTCTTACAATCTTCCACCAACCTGGACTTGGCACCCGTGGAGTATGGCCTAACCTTCCTGCGATGAAGAAAGAGACCCGTGCCCCAGCAGTGGGGACATACAAAGGGTTGATATCATTCTTGAAATAATTAAAACTCTGCCTAGACGGATGCGCCGGCCAGCTGCTTTAAAGAAGTATCGTTACAGTATAAGGAGTTGAACGCCATGCTTACTTAAGCTCTTCTAATGTCCCAATTAGAAGGTGTCTTTTACCTCGAAGGGTTGAAAACCTGAGTTTGAAGACCTCACGCGTAACTTCATCGTATCGTTGACTTCAAAAGTGCCAATTTATTCGTACACACGTGTTTTGAATTCTAAGTAAGGAGACATGGTAAAAATAAACAAACTTGTTAGGACGACGCGGAGTTACGAAAGGTTGATGAAAGACAGGTGAACGCAGACGTATACAGGGTTGCAATATACATTGCAAAACACAGAGGGCAGCAAAATACACTTAACTCGATATAGTTACACTATTTTTATTTTTAATGCACTAACCCGTGCTAAGTCCGTAATACAGAGAATATTGTAAAGAGGTTCGGAATTTCACTGATGCCGTGAGTCGCCCATTGGCTCAATTGGTAGAGCGCTGGTACGGATAGCCAGAGGTTGCGGGTTCGAATCCCGGCATGGGTGAAATTTTTAGCCTCTAAATAGTTTTTTAAATCGATATAGTTAGTTAGACCTGAGATTTCCGCACTTAGCCTCATAGTTCGCTGATGCCGGCACTTGCCCATTAGCTCAGTTGGGAGAGCGCTGGTACGATTAGCCAGAGATTGCGGGTTCGACTCCCAGCATGGGCGGAATTTTTAGGCTCTAAATAGGGTTTTTAAAATTGTCCTCAGCACGGGTTAGTGCAACAAAAAGTATAAAGTAATATGTTTAATAACAAAATATGTTTGTTAAGTTTTTAAGATTTGTAAATTTGCTTCAATCTGGGCGCACTTACATGTAGTTATGTGATGTTGTGGCCTAGTAACCACAGCTCAGGGTAACCTAATTTGGGACCAAGACAAATGAAGTGTTGAGTGGAAGTTATTCATATTAAGTATAAGTATGTATCAATATTCAAATTTGCACTGGCTACCCGCCTTTCTAATTTACTTCAGCAACTTTCCATCGTAAGGTTGTCTGGAAGTAGCAATAAGGCCGCCAATTGTACTATGTATATTTGCAATTGTTTGTTGTTTTGTATTTGTTGTTTTTCCAGTGTACATTAGAGAATATTCTTATCTTATCTTATTTTGAATATTGACGAATAGCGATATCAATAATATAAAAATGTATCACTGAATGTGTTGGTAAGTGTAAATCTCAAGAGCAGCTCAACCGATTTCGCTAATACTTTTTCTAGAATATTTCTTAAAGTACGAGGATGTTCTTACGGAGGGAAAAATAAAAAAAAAACTAAAGAATCGACTGCTAGGCAGTACGAAGTTCGCTGCGTCAGCTAGTTCAAGAATAAAAAAGAATGTTGAGAAACCAACGCTCTTAAGCACCATTTTTTGGTAACCCTGTATGCCAACTTAACTTGGCTGTAACTTATTTCTGAATTAAAACAATTAACAACTCTTCTGCTGTCTACTCTTCAGAACATGTTAGAATTAAGTATTCAAAGTTACCGTGAAATCTTCATACGGTTAGTGACTTTCTCAACGGTGTCATCTTCTGTACCTCAACTTTCATGCCCTTAAAAGCAGCGGTAGCCGAGTGGATAGAACGACGGACTCGAAATCGAAAGATCCAGGTTCGATCCCCAGTGCGGGCACGTACCAAAAGACTTTGTTTAATTTCACTGTTACGTACATTTGTACATATTTAACTGTATATGTATTTATTTTTAGGTAACTATGTATATTATTATTTAAATATATGTATATTATATCGTAGGTATCGTAAGTAATTATACTCTCGCACTCTTTTGCGGTTTGTTATCAATATAATTTCGATTTAATTATTTATGTACTTGCACCACGTACCGACTATATTCTTCATGCAATCCACTCTATTCAAAGGTCGTCCGGAAGAGATCGCTCTTAGCGATAAGACCGCCAATTGTATAACATTACTTAGATTTAAGAATCGTGGTTGTAATATTTTTCTGGTTGTGCAATAAAGTGTTCTCTATCTATCTACATTTGCCAATGTGTAGTCGAAATACCATACTCTAACTGTGAAGGAAAATATAGTGGGGAAACCCGCGGCGTGGTTGGCTGCGCACGTATTGACTAGTGTTTCCTGTGGGCTAGGGTGAGTATCCTATGAGATAGATAGATAGATAGATAGATAGAGGACTTTATTGTACATGAAAAGGAAATTACACAGATATTTCTTAACCTAAGAGTGCGGACGGCGGCCTTATCACTAAAAGTGATCTTTTCCAGACAACCTTTGGATGGGCTGGAGCAATACATTGCAGAAGAAAGTAGAGGATGGTATCGGTGCTGGAAAGCCACCGTCTACACCATCTACAAAAGTAAGGTCTTGCACTGCATGCACTGCAGCGCCTGAGTGGTCCCTTCACCCATCTAGTGTAGGTGCCACTGGACGCTGTATAATCTCATTATGTATATGCAAAGCCTAGTAACACCAAGAAACTTTCGATGGCTCAAGCGCTAAAGTATTTTAACACCTCATACACTTTTTTTTTTTACGTAGCCTCGTTTGTGTCCCACTGCTGGGCAAAGGCCTCCCCCAACTCAGACCAGATGTATCTGTCTTGTGCCACCTCAGACCACTACGGCATGTGTCGGTCGAGATCGTCTCGCCAACGTTTTCTTGGCCTACCTCTCCTGCGATGACCACCTTGTGGCACCCACTCGGTGGCAAGTCTTGCCCACCTATCCGGGTGCATTCTGCCGACATGCCCTGCCCAGCTCCACTTCAACCTTGCAGTCTGGACACCCACATCAGCTATGCGTGTTTTTGAGCGTAGCGTAGTGTTGCGGATATGGTCAATCCTTCTGACGCTCAACATGCTACGCTCCATAGCTCGCTGGCAAACTTTGAGCTTGGACTTCTGTTCTTCGGTCAATGACCAAGTCTGGGAGCCGTAAGTGAGGACGGGCAGGATGCACATGTCGACGAGTCTCCGTTTCAAGGAAAGCGGAAGGCTTCCTTTCAACAAATCCTTCATGGACCAGTAGCACTTCCAGGCGTTTTCGATACGGCGATTGATTTCCTTGCCTTGCCTGTTTTCGAAGCTTACTATCTGGCCCAAGTAGATGTACTCATCGACATAGTGTATCTCCTGCCCGTCGAATTCAACTTTGCTCTTTCGACCGTTGGTCATGACTTTGGTTTTAGACCTGTTCATAGAAAGTCCAACCTCAAGGCTTGCAGCACTAAGCTCTTCCAGCATGATTTCGAGCTCGGATGCATTCGAAGCGAACAGGACAATATCGTCGGAGCGAAGGTTTGTTAGTTTTCTGCCGCGAACTTCAATGCCTCTATTTAACCACGTGTCTGGTAACGTTCTAAAAACCTCTTCTAGGGTTGAAGTGAATAATTTTGGCGAGAGAGGGTCGCCTTGTTTGACGCCCCTTTCTATTACAAATGATGGTCCTGTTGAATTTAATTTTATATTTGCTGTGCTGTTGCTGTATATTAACCGAAGTAAATCTATGTATGTGCTATCAATATTTTGGTTGTTTAAAGAATTAAATATAGCGGAGTGTGATAGGCTGACGAAAGCTTTAGAGTAGTCGACAAATGCCAGATACAATGGTACATTATACTCGTGGCTCTTCTCAATCACCTGATTTACGGCTTGTAAATGGTCCATTGTAGAAAAGCCAGGACAAAAACCTGCTTGTTCTGGTGGCTGTTGTGAGTCTAATTTTGCTGTAATACGGTTTTGAATGACTTTAATAAAAATTTTGTAAATGTGTGAAATAAGGCTTATAGGTCTGTAGTTTCCGACGCCAGTCTTATCCCCTTTTTTGTGCAGTAGGATGATATTGGCGTGGCAGATCTTGTCAGGAAGTATGCCCTTATACATGATAGTAATGCATAGGCTAGTAATGTGCGGCAATAGAGACATTCTCCCTGTTTTTAACGCTTCTGTGTTAATACAATCTTCTCCTGGACTTTTGTTATTTTTCATAGTCTTGAGTACTCGGTTCTTCATACACTATACTATTTTTATTTTTAATGCACTAACCCGTGCTAAGGAACAAATTTAAAAACCTATTTAGAGGCTAAAAATTTTAATTAAATCCCGGCATGGGTGAAATTTTTAGCCTCTAAATAGGTTTTTAAACCTCATACACTCATTGTAGACTTTTAGTCCGGATTTACTTACGGGTGTTGTTATATCAGAAAAGTCAGTGTGAGACAAGCAACCGACGACGCGAGCTCCGTCTCTGCTCACCATGATTAAGCTCTGCGAATCGGAGCGAAACCTGGTCGGACTTTTCCGATATAACAACACCCGTAAGTAAATCCGGACTAAAAGTCTACAATGTGTTGTGCTTACGAAAATTTTAGCTCATACACTCACATTAAATGTGAAAATTGAAGAAAAACATCGTGAGGAAATTTTCCTCACGGTGTTTTCCTTAAACTTTAGCGATTGATATTTAGCTACTATAACTTCACAAAAGTACCTACATAACTTAGAAAACAAAGTCGTTGGTACATGAGCGCACTGAGAATCAAACCTGGGTTAATATTACAGTTTATGTAATATTACAGTTTATGTAATATTACAGTTTATGTAACATTAACCCGGCCTCTGTAGCGCAGCGGTAGCGCAGCGGTAGCGCATTTGCTTACCATGCAAGAGGTCCCGGGTTCGATCCCCGGCTGGGGACAAAAAAAAGACCCCAGGTCTTGGATGTTTACATGTTTGTGGTGTCGTTGTTTCTGGTTCCCACGTCACAGGGTATCCTCGTGTGGGGCCAGAAGCAATGTATATGCTTGTACCTGTGTAAATTTTATGTTATGTTAATACAGTCAATTTTTTCTATTTGATTATTGCCTGTTTTACGTACTAATAAAATATGAAATAAAATAAATGAAACAATATTTAGTATCGGCGGGAAACGTCAAATCCTCAAAACCAATAGAAATGTTTGTACACCAAAAAAAAATATTTTTGCCTGTGACGCCATCTGTTGAGAATGTTCAGAATCTACTAGTAAGTTTCACCTGAAAAGAGGCATCAAATTCTTCAGTCTGGAAAATCCACCCTCTAGTACAAGTTAAATTGTATAGATGGCGTTAGTGGTCTAAAAACAGGACTATGCTTCTACGTAATGAATTAATTATTTAGTACAGCACCTTCACTCACACAAAAGGGCTGAAGAGATCACTCGGACGTTTGGTCGCAGTACCTGGGACGTTGTTTAGGTGGAAGTCGTGCTTTCTATAATGTCTTCGTTCGTTCTGTCCGCGGGCGGGGGCGCGGGAAAGACGCGACTTTTCCCGCCTATGTCCCACGTCCCTAGTGGCCGTTAGCTTTGGCTTTATTAATTTCCTAGCTGTGCCCCGGGGTGTTACCCGCGGTTTATCGATTTTCCCATAGGAATAAGATGTTTTCCCGCAGTGAAAGCCTTAGTGTTACTCCTGTCAGCTACGATATCAACCCTTGTATGTCCCCACTGCTGGGGCACGGGTCTCTCCCTGCATCGCAGGAAGGTAAGGCCATACTCCACCACCGGGGCCAAGTCCGGGTTGGTGGAGGATTGTAAGACAGTGGCGGGCCTTACTGTCAGAAGTTATCAAGCCACCCATAGGCCTCTGACATGGTTTAACGGCTGCCATTACATGAAAGCCGGCACCAACGGCTTAGCGTGCCTTGCGAAGCACGAAAGCGCTCGGAAAAATGCCACTAGCGGTAGTCACGGGACGGTCACCCATTCTGCACCTGACCGCGCCTGTTCTTCCTTAACTCAAGTGATTGATTCCAATCACTCGGTTCGGCTAGGCAACGAGCGCATCAGGTAACTCTACACCAAATTTTATCGAAATAACGCCAGCCGTTTAGAAGTGAAGAAGTAACAAACATACACACTCACAAACCTTCGCCTTTACAATATTAGTGTGATAATGTGATGTGATAGTGTGATTTGATGTGGTGTGATTTGATGTGGTGTGATTTGATGTGGTGTGATTTGATGTGGTACGATTTGATGTGGTGCGATTTGATGTGGTGTGATTTGATTTGGTGTGATTTGATGTGGTGTGATTTGATGTGGTGTGATTTGATGTGGTGTGATTTGATGTGGTGTGATTTGATGTGGTGCGATTTGATGTGGTGCGATTTGATGTGGTGTGATTTGATTTGGTGTGATTTGATGTGGTGTGATTTGATGTGGTGTGATTTGAAGTGGTGTGATTTGATGTGGTGTGATTTGATGTGGTGTGATTTGATGTGGTGTGATTTGATGTGGTGCGATTTGGTGTGGTGTGATTTGATGTGGTGTGATTTGATGTGGTGTGATTTGATGTGGTGTGATTTGATGTGGTGTGATTTGATGTGGTGTGATTTACCTTGTGTAAGCTTGCCCAGCACCTATATCATCCTGATGACTTAGTCAGTCGAGCCCACAAGTAAGACAAGTTTGGAGCCAACCAAACCGCATATTTCCTCACTATGTTTTCTTTCTCGGCGCGGTATTCGAACTCTCGCTTCCGAGTCTAAAATTTTCCCAATGGATTACTACAGCCCCCGTCGTTTAATGTACGAATAATGACACATTGTCTTGGTAGAAAACTTGAAAAGTAGTTTCGGAATTCTAAATATCGCAAAGTAAATACGAAGCGCTCGTGGCCTAACCGAACCGAGTGATTGGAATCTGTCATATGGCTGTCATATAATGGCAGCCGTTAAGCTATGTCAGAGGCCTTATGGGCGGCTTGATAACTTCTGATAGTAAGGCCCGCCACTGTCTTACAATCCTCCACCAACCCGTGATGGAGCATGGCCTAGCCTTCTTGCGATGCAAGGAAGAGACCCGTGCCCCAACAGTAGGGATATACAAGGGTTGTTATCGATCGAGTTAGGTAGATACTAGGTAAAACTAAATTCGAATAAAAGAGGAGTTTTCAATACATATAATTTATATTTATTTACAAATTTACAACTGTTTTATTCCATGTAAATATTTACAATGCCAGGGATATTTTACTAACAATATTAAAAGTAATAACTGAATTAATTTACATTCTTACTTACTAAACTAAGTCCTTAATCAATAGGTAACTTGCAATAAATTTAGAATAGAGTGACAATGTTTTTTTACCATAGAAAACGAAGAAATCGCAGAAAGAATTAAGCCATAAAAACATTTTATTCGTGATTTCTTGGTTTTCCAAAATCCAGACGTGAAATGATGTAAGTCTAATAATAAAAAAGTTATACGTAACTTAATTTACATTTTATTTTATACGTTATATAATTATGGCAAACACGTCACTTATTAAATGTACATACACTCACTTACATATATTAAAATGACTAAGAAAAAGGTACAATTCTAGGTCACGATTCATTTGTAGTTTGCCAAAGCGCATAAAATAAATTGTTTTGAAAAATATAGTTTTGTCGCATCAAAACATTATTTCACCGCAACGCTTCATAAATCACAAGTTGTTACCGACAAGTTGTGACGTCATAGTTAAAGCCCGATTGGTATGACTAGCTAGCTTTTATACCAATTGACTAGAATGACTTTTGACGTTAACGGAACGTTAAATCTTGAAGTAAAAGTTAGGATATCCAGTGCTATGGTAACGAGACAAGGACGTCACAAACACAAACATGAAAATGCACCCAAATTGAACCCACGACCTCTGTCTTGGTACCCAAGTGCCTTAACAGCTTTTTTCTACGACTAATACTTTTACTTATAGCCGCTAAGCTATAAGTAAAGGTATTTTGTAGAAAAAGTCTTTTAACATTTTCTCTTAAATAAGATTAAATTATATTTTTGTGCAAGTTCTCCATTATTTTTATACAGGGTGAATCGAACTCCTACTATAAATCAGACAATGGGGAGTTCTAGTCATCTAACAAACAAATTATACTTTGGAGAATATTTCCAAATTCCAAAATAAATATCAGCTATTCCATTACTAAAGTTACCTTTTTCAGGGTTCCGTACCCGAAAGGTGAAAAAAGTGAAAAAAGAAATAATAAAATTGAAAAATGAGAAAAAATGTTTTTCACTGTATACCGTATCTTCTTCTTCAGGCTATATTATGTAGTCCACTGCTAGACATAGCTCTCACCTATTGAGCGCTATAGCGTGCTGTCTTCAGCTTGCCGCATCCAGCATCTGCCGGCAGTTTTTCGCAGATCGTCATCGCATGGTCGGAGGGCGTCCTACACTACGTTTGCCGAGTCGCGGTCTCCACTCAAGAACACGTTTACTCCAACGGTTGTCGGTTCTTCGCGAGATATGGCCAGCCCACTGCCACTTCAGCTTGCTGATTCTCTGAGCTATGTCGATAACTTTGGTTCTCTGTCGGATGCATTCGTTACGAATCCTATCCTTCAGAGAAACTCCGAGCTCTCTCCATAGCTCGCTGAGCGACTTTGAACTGGTGGACCAGCACTTTCGTGAGTGTCTATTTCGTGTGTATACCGTATACCACATCTTAAATACGGTGTACACGCATCAGGCTTACCGTATTTTTACTTGAGGCGTTAAAATGTATGAAAGAACTGATTTACTCACTACCATTACTCAGAAAAAAAGGGTTCACATGGACGCGTTGACCCTCTCAATTTCAAATGTGTCTGAGGATTTAGTTTCTCCCCGTATAGACGTATTTCATGCATATAAAAAAAAAACTTTGTGAAAAATGTACATTACGAGTACTGTCAGATTATACTAATAAAAACGTAATAGTAACTATTTACAGCGGACTATTTATCTAACCTCTTTTGTAAATTAACAAGACTAGATTACTCTGCGTATACACAAAAATCATTGAAGCCTATGGGCAGTGTCCTAAAAAAATAAGTTCTATTTTCATATTTTTTATCGAGAAAGTAAATAAATATATTTTAGAGTCTGGAATGAATATTTCAATTAGAGCTGTTTTAAGAAAAATCAAATGAGCCATGTCTACGAAACCGGAAGTACGTCATACGCGGAAGCACGTTATCAACTGAGATCCTACGAACTGTCACTTTCTAGAGATACCTCGGCTCGATACAAGAACTCTTTAAATAAACCAAACTAAAATTTGTTCTAATTTGTAAAAGAGTTTTTTTATAAAAAAAAATTAAGGTACTTTCATTAATGTGTGAAACGAACGATTGTAGGTCGAATTAGTCGCACACTCATTTACAAAAATACAATAAATCTGTAAATAATATTAATTTACAGTTTTTGAAAGCGCTCGTGGCCAAGTAGAACCGAGTGATTAGAATTAATCACTAGGGTTAAGCAAGGGCGGTCAGATGCTGAATCGGTGACCATTCCGTGACTACCGCTAGTGGCATTTTTTCCGAGCGCTTTCGTACCTCGCAAGGTACGTTACGGTACCGGCTGTCAAGTAATGGCAGTCGTTAAGCCATGTCAGAGGCCTTATGGGCGGCTGCATAACTTCTGACAGTAAAGCCCGCCACTGTGTTACAATCCTCCACTAACCCGGACTTGGCCCCCTGGTGGAGTATGGCCTAAACTTCCTGCGATGCAGGAAGAGACCCGTGCCCAGCAGTAGGGGCGTACAAAGGGTATGATACCATAAAATATCATATTTCTTGCATTATATTCACTGAATTGATACCTTTAAAAAGAACAATAATTTGTAACTACCTGTGATTCTGTGGTATTGTGAATATTTAGGACAATGCCCATTATACCACTTCTTTTTTATTTTCATTATTAATAATGGCTTAAACAAGCACTTAAGTTCATCAAAATCAAGCAACAACAGGCGCGCTGATGGGTGACCATCCCGTCACCACCGCTAGTAGCATGTTTTCCCAACGCTTCCGTGCTTCGCAAGGCACGCTCAACCGTTGGTGCCGGCTGTCACGTAATGGTAGTCGTTAAGCCATGTCGGAGGCCTTATGGGCGGCTCGATAACTTCTGACTGTAAGGCCAGCCACTGTCTTACAATCCTCCACCAATCCGGACTTGGCCCCCATGGTGGAGTAAAGCCTAAACTTTCTGCAATGCAGGGAGACCCGTGCCCCAGCAGTGGCGACATATGGGTTGATATCGACAGCAGTTAACAAAGTTGAGATATGAGAAACTGGACCATTTCGCTACCTGTGAAGGAAAGCATCGTATAAAACCTTAGCGTCTAAGGTCAGCAGCTTCAGAGCTAAAATCATCAATTAGTGGGCGCGCGTGGCTTAAGCCCGTTCACTGTCTGAGAGAAGGAGGAAACGAGCCCCTCACACCTCAACCGCGTCCTACCTAACGAATCCGTTCCTCAGATCCCTACTCCGGGAGTTGTCAATAAATGTGGTGCTGTTCACGGCGCGGCAGCTCCTGTGCTGGTGAGCGCGGCAGTCGAAGCTCATCAGCTCCGAGGACTTCCGCCGGTTGATCTTGGACGTGACCCTGGTCAGGGTGGAGAAGTTCTCGCGAATCGGGCTCACACCGCAACAAAAGGCCCGCCGGAACTCCCGCCGGAATTTCCCTGGAATTTATGATGGGTTCTTTAGTAACAAAGTGAGTCAGTATCAATCTCCATGTAAGTGGAACAGCGAGGAATGAAAAGTCGCCTTCAAAATCAGTAGCTTTTATTTTCTCCACTTTATATCGTTGCCACCAGTTAATAGCTTGATTGTACAAAATCTTACTGTCTATCCCTTTCATTCATTTCTTCTCACTCACACCTATCTTCACGTTCATCTAGTCATAGACATAGACATAATTTGTTGGTAATATTCATTACAAGTCAAGATTCCGTACATAATAACAATCCAATTTAGAAATAACAATCAAATTTACAAATTTACATCTACGTTCCTTTTTACTCAGGCATACAATGTTCCGTTCCTACATGTATAGTTACATTAAAACTGTAGCTGAGGTGTACTAAGCTGGTGCCGGCTGTCATGTAATGGCAGTCGTTAAGCTAAGTCAGAGCCCTTATGGGCGGCTTATAATTCGACGCGTAGGTATGATACTTTTTTTTAAAATGTTTTCGTGTAACTTCGGCAAATTTTAATCAATTTTACCGATAATAAAAAATGTATTGCATAAAATAAAATTACATAAAATTTGTTACAAAGATGAACTAGTCTCTAAAAGAGATGTCTTCTAGTCAGCCTTAGCGTAAACGTGTGTACGTACCTAATTGCCAGCGAAAGGCTGAGACATAAATTACTCCAAATTTGTCGTGTTTGCTCAGCCATTACATCATGTCGCAGTTTGCCTAGTCCGGTCTGATATACCTCAAGAATGCATAAAAGGCGTACAGAAGTTTAGGCTCAGTGTATGTTCGAAAATTATAGCTCAAGCTGACAAGGTTTTAATCAAACAATAGAGCCAACAGTATGAACTCTATGAAAGATTCGGTTGCAAATCATTTTGGTGTTAAACCAGATTAAACTGGGATTTTAAGGTTTCTTAGCTGTACCGCCGATCTGGGTACCATTACAGATACAATTTCGACGATTTTTGTTACCATGGCAACGCCATATAAACAAATATCCTATAGATCGGCTTGAGAAAAGGTTACCGTATCACTCCCCGAACCCGTGACCTCTGGCTAACCGTACCAGCATTCTTACAACTGAATTAATTAATGGGCAAGTGCCGGGATCACCGAAATTTTGAACCTCTTTACAATATTCTCTGTATTACTTAGCCTCTAGATAGGTTTTTAAAATTTTCCTCAGCACGGGTTAGTGCAACAAAAAGAATACAAAAATTGCATTAGTAATAAGAAAGAAAAGAAAGTCAATAACACCTAAATGCTTGTGCCTCCGTCGCATTGCCAAGGCTATTCGTCTTCTATCAGAAGAAAAGCTTCTGTAAAGTAGTTGATCTATTCAATCTGAGACTTTGCTATTATTACCCATGTTAGCGAAGTAATATTTGTCGTACAGGACCTGACAATATTTATTTTGTCTTCTTATCAACTCGCACGAAGTATGTTATGTAATTGGGAAATTTCTGGTGAGGAACTTTTATTAGAGAGCCGAGACATAACATGCCTAGTTAAGAAAAGCTTTTGTGGCAGAAAACTTGTGTATAGGTAATTGTATTTTGGAAAAGTGCCAGTGAAATTTCACGGGGTTATTCTTCTGATTGAAGCGCCCGTGGCCTAGTCGAACCAAGTGGTTGGAATCAACAACTGGCCCGGTCAGGTGCTGTATGGGTGACCGTCCCGTTACAACCGCTAGTGGCATTTTTTTGAGCGCTTCCGTGCTTCGCAAGGCACGTTAAGCCGTGGGTGCCGGCTGTCCTGTAATAGCAATCGTTAAGCCATGTCAGAGGCCTTATGGGCGGCTTGGTAACTTCTGACAGTAAGGCCCGCCACTGTCTTACAAACCTCCACCAACCCGGACTTGGCCCCCGTGGTAGAGTATGGCTTAACCTTCCTGCAATGAAGGCAGAGACCCGTGCCCCAGCAGTGGGGACATACAGGGTTGAAATCTATTCTTCTCACGTAAGCCTACATCATCTAAAAACCATGCATTGCACCAACCGAGTGGTCCCTTCCCCCATCTAGTGTGAGTAAAGGTGCCACTGGACGCTGTATAAATCAACTCATTACGTAGATGCAAAGGCCATGTCTATTTCTTCTCACGAATCAGATTTCGAGGTTCGAATCCGGCCATGTACCAACGACTTCGTGGGGGTTGTGGATTTAACCCACTGGGGAAGATGGGCAGTTGCTGGCTGTGGCTGGATGAGGATGCCTGAGGATAGAAGGAAGTGGCGTAATTTGAGGGTGACCTAGCTCTAGCAGTGGGATAGTACGGGCTGATCCGATATGAACCCTCGTATGCTTCCACTGCTGGGGCACGGGTCTCTTACTGCATTGCAGGAAAGTTATACCTTGATTTTTTATTAGGTGGACTAAACTGACAGTTGGTGGGTGGCCACGTAAAGGAAAATAAAAAATAGTGTTGTACTCAGAGTGATCGAATAATAAACATTTTCATTCAAGTATTCGTTCATTCAATTGCAGACTGGTGAATGTAATGTAACTCGCTCCAACTATAAACTCTAAAATTAAATAATACTTAAGTTGGGGGATTTAGTGATAAAATTACAGACATGCCATGTTCATTCCTTTCTGTTTTGGAATAGGAAAAAATAAAATAAAAATCAGATTTAAAATTTTAATCACCATTTAGGTATTTCCGAACTATCATTTTCTGAATCAGAATTCGTGATAGATAGATAATCCTGCAACCGATCGACTACGAAAATTGCAGAAGATTGTAGCGCATGACATGAACTTTGACATGTATGCGTCATCAGTGCTACCAACTATGCGATAATTTAGAGGTTTGTTTGTTTGTTACGCTTTATTGCACAAAAATTAAGAAACATAAAAATAACTTAAATAACAGGTAAGTGTTGATGTACAAAGGCGGACTTATTTCAAAAGAAATTTCTTCCAGCCAGCCTAAGAAAGATTCTGACCAAAAAACAGAGAGGGGGAGAGGGCAAATATAGCTAAACAAGAAAAATTAAATCTAAAATCACCTATTTCAAGTTAATAGTTACCTATTAATAAAATTGTTACTATAGCTATCAATAGATACTAATATACACACATTGTACATAATTATAACTATACTTAAATAGTATATAAAATACATATCCATAATTAAAAGTTGCATCTTTTTTAAAGTATACTCCTAGAAATTACAGAATATTTTGTAAAGTATATGGGTTTTTAGATGTAGGTATGTTTGTTTAATTGGTAGGTATTTAATGATTACAATTAAGATAAATTATTTTCCCCAAATAAAGGAAATGAAATTGAAGAGTGAATGATTGAATTAAATCGATCATTCAATCAACACATGAAGTCACATCACTACGATCTTGCTCTGACAACATTTTAAAAAAATAAGTGCATTTTCAGCTGTCAGTTTAGTCCACCTAATGAAAAATCAAGGTATAGGCCTTACTTCACCACGGAGGCTAAATCCGGGTTGGTGGAGGATTGTACAGTGGCGGGACCAACTGTCGAAATTTTCAAAAACCTATTTAGAGGCTAAAAATTCCACCTGTGCTGGGATTCGAACCCGCGACCTCTGGCTATCCGTGCCAGCGCTCTTTCCAACTGAGCTAATTGGCGACTCCTTAGCACGGGCTAGTGCATTAAAAAAAAAAAAAATTACTGTCGAAAGTTATCTAGCCGCCCATAAGGTGTTGGCTGACCATATGGATAGCCCCATACAGCGCCACTGAGTGTCAATGCACCTTATGCTGACAAGCAGGGGGCTGGCTGGGACTAGGCTGTAATAAACTGTAAATAGTTTACTAACATAGCATGAGTCAAATTGTTACTAACACTATATGGGCTTGCCTGAAATAGGTAAATAATAATAAGGCCTCTGACATGGCGTAACGACTGTCATTACGGGTTGGTTGATTGGACAAATTACGTTTTTTTATGTACCCAACCTACATACAAGTACGTCCCACCAAGGGCCTTTTCTCAAAAATTAAGAGTATTGTAATTACCACGTGCCCACAGCGGATTGGCCATTTAAAACGCTGAGGTAACTGCATCCCTCAGACACCCAGGGTTCCCCTTTTTCTTTCACGGTTAGCGGGTGATACACAGGCCTTTTCTCGGAAAGCAAGAATATGGGTTTAATTACCACGCGAGCCCACCACGGATTTGCCATTTCAAACGCTGAGGTAACTGAATCCCTCAGACACACCGTTTTCCTCATTTTCCTTCACCGTTAGCGAATAGTATTGCTACTTTAACTTCACAAATGTAGGTAACTCAGGAAACAAACACATTGGTACATGCTCGCACTGGGAATCGAACGTAAGGCTCTCGCTTTCGAGTACATTCTACCCACTAGACTGCCGCCGCACCTTGGATACCATGTAAGTTAATATTATGATTTTGATACTATTTTGAAATTGACATAACAATGGGATGGCAGTCGTTAAGCCAAGTCAGAACCATTAGGACGGCTTGAAAAACGTCTGACAGTAAGACCAGCCACTAGTCTTGCTAGCCTGCACCAATCCGGACTTGGCCCCCGTGGTGGAGTATGGCCTATACCTTCCTCAGAGAAAAGACCCGTGCTCCTCGGTGGGGACATAATAGGTTGATGAAGATTCCTATTGTAACCTTATGCTCAGCATAATATTACACGTAGCAGAAGAGCACTCAGACAAAAGTCTATATTGTGCTTTCGACTGTTCCGGAGTTCAGAGACCCGTCGAGTCACCCTCACGCACCAGTGGTCAGTAATCTCAATACACAATATTATACTCCACATGTATCTACTAACCTTCATACGATAAGATAGATTACAGAGATAAGTCGAAACTAATTAGTTGTCTATAGTGGCCTGCTGGGTAAATACTCTTATTATGTAAACTTGTAACGGTGCAAACCTCTACACCATTTTTTATATATCTTCAATTCTATCTATTATTTTCGAATATTTAAAATGATTTTTAAAAACCCATTTAGAGGCTAAAAATTGCACCCATGACGGGATTCGAACCCGCGACCTCTGGCTATCCGTGCCAGCCCCGCTGCATCACTGCAAGTGATGCAAATTACTTCAGCCAGATGTCGCTGCCTGTACGTAATACAGAGAATATTGTAAAGAGATTCGAAATTTCACTGATGTGAAATTTCAGTGAAATTTCGAACCTCTTTACACTATTCTCTGTATTACGTACAGGCAGCGACATCTGGCTTAAGCAAATTGCATCACTTACAGCCCCGACCACGTACTTTGCAGTTAGGTTTTACATCGGAACGATATCACTGTACCCACATGATTATACTTTTTTTTATTTTTAATGCACTAACCCGTGCTAAGGACAAAATTAAAAACCTATTTAGAGGCCAAAAATAGGTTGCGGGTTCGAATCCCGGCATGGGTGAAATTTTTTGCGTCTGAATAGGTTTTTGTCCTTAGCACGGGTTAGTGCATTAAAAATAAAAATAGTATAATATTTTTATTTGTTTAGCAGTGGAAATAAATGTTTTTTACCTTCACACTTTCACATTTCTTTCACTAGGCATTCAGTTCATGGTGTTCTTAGTTAATGATGGTTTTTGCATTAGCTTCTTAAATTGTATTGAGGCCATTTGACTGGAATTAGGCTTATATTAGTATGTAATATCTACGTTATAAAAAAAACAAAACTTAATAATGTTTATTGACCAGAATAAAATTTAACAAGTATTTTGTCACTTTTTTATTTTTATGCATGTTTTCGATATCAACCCTTGTATGTCCCCACTGCTGGGGCACGGGTCTCTTCCTCCATCGCAGGAAGGTTAGGCCATACTCCACCACGGGGACCAAGTCCGGGTTGGTAGAGGATGCATGTTTTATTAGTATATTAAAGACTTGATGAAAAGTGTTTTGCTATCGACAGGCTATGCAGTAGGTACTCGGGACTGCAAGTGATGCAAATTATTTCAGCCAGATGTCGCTGCCTGTACGTAATACAGATAATGTTGTAAAGAGGTTCCAAATTTCACTGATGCTGGTGAGTCGCCCATTGGCTCAGTTGGTAAGAGCGCTAGCATGGATAGCCAGAGGTCGCGGGTTCGAATCCCGGTATGGGTGGAATTTTTAGCCTCTAAATTGGTTTTTAAAATATTAAAAAAAAGGGGGAAAGCAGAGCTCGGCAAGCAACTTCGGATCTTACTCACCACTCATAAAGTTGTAAATCAGCGGGTTGACGGCAGAATTGGCGTAGCACATGACGTGCGAGATGAGGGCCAAGCACGTGATGACGTCATTCTGCTCCATCTGCAGGGTATATCTGTGGAAGAGATACATAAATTTATACTCATGGACACTTGCAGAAAATCGGCGCTTTGGGCGAATGCCCGCGGCACAATGCTGGGCTCGCTGCCTTTTGCAATAACGGCGATACACCGCGACTGAGTTAAGTCTCTTTTTCAAGTCTATTCTTTTTTGTTTTTTTTTTATGTCCATATTTTTTTTGTTTGATTTTGTTTTTTTTTTATGTCCGTATTGTGTATGAAGTTTTATGTTTTAATGTGGTGTGTGTTTCTGTTGATGTAATAAATGGTATCTCCTTCTTCCTCTATTACACAGATATCGTTACCCCCATACTAAGTACAACTGAATTATTTGTGCTACAAGTGCTGACTCGACGATAGATTTAATAGGTACAATTCAAAAATACATAGATAACATCCGAGACCCATTCGTTTCGTAGTTTGGTCCGGCCGGTGAACGAACCCGAGACTTTCGGTTTTACAGTCAGCGTGCCAAACCGCTGCGCCACCGAGGCCGTCAGGGAGCGATTTGGTTACCGGTGCAAGGATGTCTGGACAATGATGTCTGGAATTAAAGCCAGTAGAATGGACAAGTTCTATTATTTAAAAACCTATTTAGAGGCTAAAAATTTCACCCATGCCGGGATTCGAACCCGCAACCTCTGGCTATCCGTGCCAGCGCTCTACCAATTGAGCTGGCGCTGGCACGGATAGCCAGAGGTTGCGGGTTCGAATCCCGGCATGGGTGAAATTTTTAGCCTCTAAATAGGTTTTTAAATTTGTCCTTAGCACGGGTTAGTGCATTAAAAAAAAAATAGTATAAGTTCTATTACAATTATAATAATAATGTAAACTCTTTTAATTAAGGACTTTGAAAAGACTAAGTTTGGAGAGATTTTTTTATTTTTTCTCCAAAATGAACTAGATTTTGAAATGGACACCTAGTTTGAATTGTCACGTTCATCAAGCCGTTGGTGCCGGCTGTCATATAATGGCAGTCGTTAAGCTATGTCAGAGGCCTTATGGGCGGCTTGATAACTTCTGACACTAGGGCCAGCCACTGCCTTACAATCCTCCACCATTGGCCCCCGTGGCGGAGTATGGCCTAACCTTCCTGCGATGCAGGAGGAGACCCGTGCCGCAGCAGTGGGGACATACAACCTCATCTGTAATTTTTACTTCATCAGAATAATCTTCATTTTTTTTCAGGTTTTCACGGTTCTGTATCTTAAAAGGAAAAACAGAACCCTTTTAAGGTGACCTTGTCGTCCGTCCGTGCAATGGGGCGTACCAGCAACTTAAAAAAAAGCATACAGCTTAAGCACCTTTAAGCAGCGGTAGCCCAGTGGGTAGAACATTGGGCTCAGAAGCGCGAGACTCAGGTTCGATTCCCATTGTGGCATGTTCCTAGGACTTTTTTTTCTAAGTTACAATATATAATATTCATCGTAGACTCATCCCGACTGCGCGGATTTTGTCAAGCAGATAATTGGGGCGTTTTCTAAGTTACGTACATTTGTGAAGTTATAGCGGCAATACCACTCCCTTAAGTGAAGGAAAACATCGTGAGGAAACCTCACTGTCTGAGGTGCTCAAATACCTCAGCGCTTGAAATTGCCCATCCCCGGTGGGACGCGTGGCAACGAAGCCCTCTCTCTGAAAGAAAGTCTCGGTCCTGCAGTGAGACGTCAATAGACTACATAAAAAATAGTGCATACAATAAAATCGAAGCGTAATTACATTAAATTGGTGTAGGCACATGTCAACTCTGCGCACGCACTACAAACTCCAACATTCCTGCATCGCGCAATCAAAGTGTTTCAATGACATACCATAAATATAACGTTTGACTAACAACCGTTGGACCGGCCGTCCCCAGGCATACGATCTGCCTGGCGGGAAATATCCCTTTATAGTGGAAGAGCACGATCAATCGCTCTTCCCTATACTGGTTCCAAACATGAAATAATCTCCAAAAGAGTCTTCTATTCAGCCTTAGCATAAGGAAAACATCTTAAGGAAACCTGAATGTCTGAACCAATCAATCAAATAAGTTTATTTGCGTAAACACGAGGGACTCGTGTACAAATACCTGATCGCATAAAATGGCCAATCCACGGTGGGTACACGTATTAATTAAGCCCATAATTCTCTCTCTGAGGGATGGCCAGCGCCCGGCAGTGGAACGTTTAAAATTACGTAAAAAAACCTTTACACCCTTCGTTTGAAACAAAATAATTCACTTTGAACGCATTAATTCACTCCTTTGTCTGTCCTAAAATTATGTCAGGAGAATAAATAAAACCCACTGAGTGTACAAAACATTCCCACAACACAGAAACACAATTTGCATACATGCGTCATCCATAATTTCACCCCCGTTTTGTCGAAATATAGAAGACATGCTAACTCAATTTGTAGCCTCGTTTTAACAACAGTAGTGGGCCTTCATAGTGGGAACTATGAAGGGGGTAATTATTTACGAGATTATCCAAGAACAAGCGCTCGTGGCGTAGTCAAACCGAGTTATTGGAATCAATCACTTGAGTTAAGCAACAACACTGACTAACGCTGTTGCCATTTTGCCGAGTGCTTCCGTGCTTCGCAAGGCACGTTAAAGGCCTGCGCAGACGAAGGACTATCCCCCAGGTACTTTTTGTCCGTAGATATACCTAGATCTAGTATAGAATAACGCACACGAAGGACTAAAAGTACCCAGTACAAAAAGTCCCTCAAATTACCGAGGACATCAAGAGACCGGACTGGAGAAAAGTTCGGTGTTTTATTTTAAAACGCCTTTTCTTTTTCAATTTCATGTAAATTACAACACAATTTAATCTCAGAATATTTGCTGCCACAGCGTATGTTTCACTCAATTTCCAGGGAACAAATGACCGCACACCGTCGTCGTCAGCGTTGAGTCCGCGCCAAGTACTCGGAGTACATTTTTTACGATTCAGGGACTTTTGTCCCTCAGGGACAAATGTCCCTCGTCTGCGCAGGCCTTAAGCCGTTGGTGCCGGCTGCCATGTAATGGCAGTCGTTAAGCCATATAGAGGCTTTATGGGCTGCTTGACAACTTCTGGCAGTAAGGCCCGCCACTGTCTTACAATCCTCCACCAACCAAGACTTGGCTCCCGTGGTGGAGTATCTGTGAGTTCGCAGCAGCAAGCAATTCCACTGGCTAGCAGTGAAGGAAGATAATTGAGGAAACCTTTTTGGAGGGTGTTTACATACTTCTGCACTTGAGTGCTTGGCCCGTACTGTTAGTTAGTGCACTGTACGACTTATTTTAGACAGAATTTCACAGTAGCGTGTGATCTACTCATAAATCTCACCCAGATGTGTATTCAATCTCAAAATCAGCTTCGACAAATACATTGTGTCATTCATAGCTAACAAATGTTTACGTTTACTAAGCAGAGTTTGATCAATTGTAAAAAATCTAATTTTATGCTTGTGAATGAGTGCAGCATTAATGTTTTTCCTACTCTTGTTAGAAATTTAACTTATGTTAATTTAATTGAAATGGACACCTATTGGAATCTTTCACACGTGTAGGTAGCAAATGATGTAGCAAGGCTAAGTATGAATTGAGAAACGATTGTAAGACTGGAAGTTTATTTCCGACGCCTTTTTCTCCACTCTACTACAGCTTATATTTTACATCCACTGACATTCAGCGAACAGCTTGTACAGCTTGGCAATAAATTTTAGAAATGATAGAGAACGATATTTCACTGATTTTCTATCTCTACTTCTTTTTAGGGTTCCGTAGTCAACAAAGAACCCTTATAGTTTCGCCATAGCTTTCCGTCTGGCTAACTCTCCCTAAACAAATGATTGTAGAAATGTGAAAATATTCTGGGCTATAGCACTTATTAAAATAAATTTAAAAGAAAAACTCTCTCGGCTAAGGAGGTTTTACGAGTTGACGAGCATACTAGGAATTGCTAGTGAACGAAGCGCCCGTGGCCTAGTGAACCGCTCGTGGCGTAGTTGAACAGAGTGATTGGTATCAATCACTTGAGTTAAGCAACAACAGCCCCGGTCAGGTGTAGGATGGGTGACCGTCCCGTGACTACCGCTTGAGGCATTTTTTCCGAGCGCTTCCGTGCTTCGCAAGACACGTTAAGCCGTTGGTGCTGGCTGTCATGTAATGGCAGTCGTTAGGCCATGTCAGAGGCCTTATAGGCGGCTTGATATCTTCTGACAGTAAGACCCGCAACTGCCTTACAATCCTCCACCAACCCGGACTTTGCCCCCGTGGTGGACTATGGCATAAGCTTTCTGCGATGCAGGAAGAGTCCGTTCCCCAGCAGTGGGGACATACAAGGGTGGTGATCGTAACTATCTTTTACCTTAGCACCGAAAGCAGGTGCACAGGAAAGTAGCAGACGGCGAACATGATGACGACAGCCACCAGCATCTTGGCTGCCTTGCGCCGGGACCGCAGTTGCGCTGGAAGAGATTTAAATTTACTTTTAAGTTAACTTCAGTCCTAAACTTAAAAATATCTATTGAAAACCATAGTTATTTTCAACGTTTCTAATAAACTTTTTAAAAAAAGACAAACACCGGTTTACGTAAAAAATTAAAATAGTATAATTATGTTTTAAACCCAGTGTCATTATATCACACCACTGGACACACTACAATCATTTGTAGTATTTCTTAATAATTCGCGATACTCATACATAGTTATTTATTAAACGGGTCAAATCGGGATTATTTATTAGGTAAAACGTAATTACCTTATTTCCCGACGTTTCGGCAGCGTTACAGTTGCCGTGGTCTCGGGTAGACTGAAGTGGCGAGTACAGTCAATTATTGTGGTCAGTCAGTCTACCCGAGACCCGGTTTTATTTTTTTCCATAATTTTTCCCTTTTGCACGATTTCCCTTATTTTTTATCTAATATATTATTATAAAAAATGTCGTGTCGGGGGTGACGCGCGCGGCCGCGAGGGCGAATGGGGTCGGTTTCAACCCGGGCGAGCTACATGCTCTTAAGTTTGTCACAGCTTTCATACATTTATTTTTGGTCGGTCCGAGCGAGGGGTGGCTCAAATATTTTTATAACAATTTAAATTTTTAAATACTTTTATTTTGTACCCCGGCGCCTTGCTTGTGACTACTCGTCGGATTGGACAGAGATAAGGCGTCGGGGTGAAAGCGACTTTGTACATTTAATTTTTAAAATTTTTATTTTTGTATTTATGTCACCATATTACTTTTTTTAGAAATAATGATACTTTTTTTTGTAAATGGGTTTTAATTGGAAAGAAAAAAAAGGAGGAAAAAAGTTAAAAAAAAAGAAAAATTGGGAAAACAAAAAAAAGCAAAGGTTAACGAACAGAAAAATGGAAAAAAAAAAATAAAAAAAAAAAATTAAATAAATATAAATGAATAAATACCACTTGTACCTATTAATATAAATAATTTTTATTATTATAAGTAATTAGACTTTTAAATTTTTCACTTCATTTTCAACGTCCTTAATTAACAGAGTTTACATAATTTATTCGTTGTAAAAAGTCACATACAATCAAATTACATTAAACTAAGAAAATTAAGAAATAATAATTATAACAATAAAAAAAATCACAAATATCAACATATTAAAATAAGATTAATTCACAAAAAGTTTCGTCAGAACTAAAAATAGAAAATTTAAACAAAACATTCAAAGAAAAACAAAAAACACTAAGAGAATAATCCGCCCCGGGACACATCTGACCCAAAGGTGCCCTCTACGCTGGCGGCGTTACCTCGCTGCACTGCAAGGGAAATTCTTTGCATAAGATATGCCCCAGAGCGGCAGTCATAGCCACGGTCCCTCAAGCGACGACCTATTTCCCTCACAAACGCCTTCCCCTGCACTCCCCAGACTCCAGATTTTCAATTATCATAGTACTATGTTTTTAACATTTTAAGTATTTATAGATTAGTTTTAATTGACACCCTATTAATTTTTATTCAATTTTAACAATTCTTATTATAATTTATTTCACTTAAAGGTTGCCACATTATTAATAGATGCAGAACTTGGCACAAATAAAAAAAAGAAAAAAAAATGCCCATAATCCCTACGCTAGGCATACGGGTTGGGGATCGCAGTTCTGTGGAATTGTACTGCAGGGGGCGCTGCTGCCCACCAAGTTTGTGTCCCTTAGTCGTCTATTACGACACCCGCGGGAAGAACTGGGTTGGTGTTATTCTCTAGACCGACACCACACAGCAGCACTAGCTGACCCTGCAAGCGTTGTTTTGCCATATGAATGAGCCGTTTTCATCACAAATTCTCAAAGCTATTCATAGATGGCGCTTGCAGGCGTGGCCATAGAAGAACCGGAGTACAGCTGTCAAAATTAATCTGCGCTGAGCAAAATTTTACAGACGTGTACCTGTTCTTGTATGAGCACGCCCAGCACGCCTATAAGCCCCATCTATAAAGATGGGCCCCTGTGTTGGAGTAACTATGGCCTAACCTGGCACTGACTGAAAATCAGCGCTGAAGGCTTGCCCATCACATGCTAACATGCTAAGTCAGTTGCTGTTTATAGCGGCAGTGACACGCCGTAACCTTTAGTGTTCTTTTCTTTTTTTATTTTTTTTTATTGTATTTAGTGTGTTTTAAGTTTGCTTTGTTGTTGTGGCGTGTGTACTGTGGCTTTAATAAATGTTTTTTCTTCGTTTTCTTCTAACCTTCCTGCGATGCAGAAAGAGACCCGTGCCCCAGCAGTGGCGGCATGCATGCTTAATATATATATATTATTAGTATTAGGCATATATATATATATATATATATATATATATGCCTATATATATATATATTTTTTTCCATTTACAAATGGACTGGCACGGTTAGCCAGAGGTCGAGGGTTCGAGTCCCGGCATGGGTGGAATTTTTAGCCTGTAAGTGGTTTTTAAAATTGTCCCTAGCACGGGTTAGTGCATTAAAAAAAAGAATATAATAAAAAAAGTGCCAGTAAAACTACGAGTACAATGAGGTTTCACAATTATTTTTCATTCGTTAAAGCGGCATTTTTTTTACTGCTTACTTTTACAAGCGTGTTCGAAATTTAAATAAAACCTTTGTTAAGGTGCTAGGTGGTGCTAACTAGCCCCGCCAATGGAAAAAAAAATCATAACTTGTGTTATAATTATTGTGACTGTCATTCAAAGTAACACTACACATACTTCTTAAGGATCTCATTTCTATCTTATATGACGATATCAACCCTTTGTATGTCCCCACTGTTGGGGCACGGGTCTCTTCCTGCATTTCTACATTATAATGAGTGATTTAATATATTAGGTAGGTAGATAGAGAGTGGTCTATCAGGTGCGTTGCTAAACCTTGGTATCTGCCTATCTCTTAGGATACAGGCGTAAGATTATGCGAGTATCCCTAAGTATACATAAAGGTCTGCGCAGACGACGGACTTTTGTCCCTCGTCTGCATTAAGGGACAAAAGTCCCTGAATCGTTTAAATAATGTCCTCCAAGTACTTGTCATGGACTCAATGCATACGGAATGCGGTCATTTGTTCCCCGGAAATTGAGTGAAGCGTACACTATGGAAGCAAAAAATGGAAGCACGTTGTAATTTACATGCTTACTTTTTTTAATTTCTCTTATCAAAACACTACAGTCGATTTCCTGCGTCATCGTATCGACGTGCATACGTACGTCACTATCTGGCGCTCAATGCGGACTAAGATCCGTCGTGTGCGTTGTTGAGCCTAGTACCGTCGTCGTTCTATTTCTTTCGAGGACTCCCCTAAACTTTTGTCCAGAGCGGTATCTTGATGTCCTCGGTAACTTGAGGGACATTTTGTACGGGGTATTTTTAGTTCTTTGTGTGCGTTATTCGATACAATTTATAAGAGACCTATATCGACGGACAGAAAAGTAACCGGGGGATAGTACCTCGTCTGCGCAGGCCTTAAAATGCATGATACGGCAGGTTATTCGAATTCCTCCACTGTGACAGCGGTTGCGCTTGTGGAACGCGCTACCCTTGTATAAACGCCAGGCCGCGTCAGTCGACGTATTTAAAAGTAGAATCCACTACTTCGGACTTCAGAGTCGAACTCGAGTTGAGTCGGTCTTCAAGAACCGACTACCGTTGGAGTAAACGTGTTCTTGAGTGTAGACCGCGACTCGGCAAACGTAGTGTAGGACGCCCTCCGACCAGGTGGGATGACAATCTGCGAAAAACTGCCGGCAGACGCTGGATGCGGCAAGCTAAAGACAGGGCGCTGTGGTGCTCATTTGGGGAGGGCTATGTCCAGCAGTGGACTACATAATATAGCCTGAAAAGGAAAGAAAGGTAAGAAAGGACTTCAGAGTAATAATCCTAATGGTATTAGGCATGCATGCCGCCACTGCTGGGGCACGGGTCTCTTTCTGCATCGCAGGAAGGTTAGAAGAAAACGAAGAAAAAACATTTATTAAAGCCACAGTACACACGCCACAACAACAAAGCAAACTTAAAACACACTAAATACAATAAAAAAAAATAAAAAAAGAAAAGAACACTAAAGGTTACGGCGTGTCACTGCCGCTATAAACAGCAACTGACTTAGCATGTTAGCATGTGATGGGCAAGCCTTCAGCGCTGATTTTCAGTCAGTGCCAGGTTAGGCCATAGTTACTCCAACACAGGGGCCCATCTTTATAGATGGGGCTTATAGGCGTGCTGGGCGTGCTCATACAAGAACAGGTACACGTCTGTAAAATTTTGCTCAGCGCAGATTAATTTTGACAGCTGTACTCCGGTTCTTCTATGGCCACGCCTGCAAGCGCCATCTATGAATAGCTTTGAGAATTTGTGATGAAAACGGCTCATTCATATGGCAAAACAACGCTTGCAGGGTCAGCTAGTGCTGCTGTGTGGTGTCGGTCTAGAGAATAACACCAACCCAGTTCTTCCCGCGGGTGTCGTAATAGACGACTAAGGGACACAAACTTGGTGGGCAGCAGCGCCCCCTGCAGTACAATTCCACTGAACTGCGATCCCCAACCCGTATGCCTAGCGTAGGGATTATGGGCATTTTTTTTCTTTTTTTTATTTGTGCCAAGTTCTGCATCTATTAATAATGTGGCAACCTTTAAGTGAAATAAATTATAATAAGAATTGTTAAAATTGAATAAAAATTAATAGGGTGTCAATTAAAACTAATCTATAAATACTTAAAATGTTAAAAACATAGTACTATGATAATTGAAAATCTGGAGTCTGGGGAGTGCAGGGGAAGGCGTTTGTGAGGGAAATAGATCGTCGCTTGAGGGACCGTGGCTATGACTGCCGCTCTGGGGCATATCTTATGCAAAGAATTTCCCTTGCAGTGCAGCGAGGTAACGCCGCCAGCGTAGAGGGCACCTTTGGGTCAGATGTGTCCCGGGGCGGATTATTCTCTTAGTGTTTTTTGTTTTTCTTTGAATGTTTTGTTTAAATTTTCTATTGTTAGTTCTGACGAAACTTTTTGTGAATTAATCTTATTTTAATATGTTGATATTTGTGATTTTTTTTTATTGTTATAATTATTATTTCTTAATTTTCTTAGTTTAATGTAATTTGATTGTATGTGACTTTTTACAACGAATAAATTATGTAAACTCTGTTAATTAAGGACGTTGAAAATGAAGTGAAAAATTTAAAAGTCTAATTATAATAATAAAAATTATTTATATTAATAAATTGGCTAAAAATTCCACCCATGCCGGGACTCGAACCCTCGACCTCTGGCTAACCGTGCCAGTCCATTTGTAAATGGAAAATATATATATATATATGATGCAAAAAGGCCAATATATATATGACATTTGTTAGTATGTATATATATATATATGCATTTGTTAATATACATATATATAGGCGCAGTCAGATGCAGGATGAATGATCGTCCCGTGATCCTCGTCCCTACCGCTTTTTTTCCGAGCGTTTCCGTGCTTCGCAAGGCACGTTAAGCCGTTGGTGCCGGCTGTCATAGCAGTCGTTAAGCCATATCAGAGGCCTCATTGGCGGCGGACAGTTACACCCGCCACGATCTTACAATCCTCCACCAACCCGGACTTGGGCTCCGCGGTGGAGTATGGCGTAACCTTTGTGCAATTCAGGAAGAGATCCGTGCTCCAGCAATGGAGACATACAAGGGTTGTTATTGAATCTACCAAATACCCAAAATCGGCCTGCCTCTATATTACGCGCACCAAATCTTTAGCGATTCCAGTCTGACCGTGAAATTAGTATGGAATTTAACACTGAGACGATTCGGATTGCTCAGATTGTTTGTGCATAATTAAATCTACGAGCAGTGGTAGCAAAGCGGTTGAACGTCAGCTTCTCAATCAGGAGGTCGTGGGTTCGAATCCCGGAATGTACCAATGACTTTGTTTACTAAGTTATGTACATTTATGAAGTTAATTTACATACAAGCACATACATTGCTTCTGGCCCCACACTGGGATACCCTGTGTCGTGGGAACCATAAACAACGACATCACAAACATGTAAACATCCCAGACCTGGGCATTTGTTTTGTCCCTTTTGTTGTTATTCGAACCCGTACCTCTAGCATTGTAGGCAGACGCGCTCGGCTACCACTACGCCACAGAGGTCGTCATCGTATCAGTACCACTCGCTAACGAAAACATCGTGAGTAAACCCTAGTGTATGTAGTGTGTATACTGCGCCTGGCTCCTAATATTTCGGTCACGCTCCAGATATTGTTTCGAGAACACAGTTATTTAATCAATCGACTATTTTTATAGAATATAGCCTGCCCTCAAATAGAGTCCAATTCGGAACAAGGAAATAAATCGGGTATATCAAATTTTCCTTTCTCCTTTGATGGACATATTGCAAATACTTATCTTTCCCAAAAGGAAGTGTTTTCCTCGACGAATTGAAAGATCAACTTGGCATTATGCAATTGTTTCCTATAAGATAACATAAAATAACCACTTCTTATGAAAAAAATATTGTTCACGCTACTGAATGCTTTTTGGGAAAAAAGTCCGGATTGGTGGAGGCTTTCAAAACTAATGGCTGGTCTTATTGTCAGAAGTTTTCAAGCCGCCCAAAGGACTCGGACTTGTCTTAATGACTGCCATTACATAACAGCCGGCACCAACGGCTTAACGTGCCTTGCGAAGACGGAGCCGCTCGGAAAAATGCCGCTAGCGCTACTCGTGGTTGTTCATTGTCATTGCTGTGTGCCCCAGGCCGTACAACGCGTCGCGTGTTTTCCTCGCTCTCTTCCCACGACATTGTCATTGCTGTGTGCCCGAGACCATACTACGCGTCGCGTTATATCCGAGCCTCCGTCCTACGTCATTGTCATTGCTGAGTGCCTTAGGCCATACAACGCGTCGCGTTTTATCCGAGCCTACGTCCCACGTCATTGTCATTGCTGTGTGCCCCAGGCCATACAACGCGTCGCGTTTTATCCGAGCCTACGTCCCAAGTCATTGTCATTGCTGAGTGCCCCAGGCCATACAACGCGTCGCGTTTTATCCGAGCCTACGTCCCACGTCATTGTCATTGCTGTGTGCCCCAGTCCATAAAACGCGTCGCGTTTTATCCGAGCCTACGTCCCACGTCATTGTCATTGCTGTGTGCCCCAGGCCATACAACGCGTCGCGTTTTATCCGAGCCTACGTCCCAAGTCATTGTCATTGCTGTGTGCCCCAGACCATACTACGCGTCGCGTTTTATCCGAGCCTACGTCCCACGTCATTGTCATTGCAGAGTGCCCCAGGCCATACGACGCGTCGCGTTTTATCCGAGCCTACGTGCCACGTCATTGTCATTGCTGAGTCCCCCAGGCCATTCTACGCGTCGCGTCTATTCCGAGCGTACGCCACATCCTTCTTGTGTGCCCTGGGCCGTAAAGCCGTAAATTACAAAGTATTTTCTTTCTACGATATATATGGATAGACAGATAACACTTTATTGTACATAAAAAAAAGGAAATCACACAGATATTTCTTAACCTTAACAATAAGGACAGCGGCCTTATCACTAAAAGTGATCTATTCCAGACAACCTTTGGATGGACTGGATCAATACATAGTGAAAGGAAGCAGATTTACAAAGAAATCAAGTTATTACTAATTTTAATTAAGAAAGTTGTTATCGTTATCAATCCTTGTATGTCCCCACTGCTGGAGCACGGGTCTCTTCCTGCATCGCAGGAAGGTTAGGCCATACTCCATCACGGGGGCCAAGTCCGGGTTGGTGGAGGATTGTAAGACTGTGGCAGGCCTTACTGTCAGAAGTTAACAAGCCGCCCATATGGCCTCTGAGATAGCTTAACTACTGCCATTATATAACAGCCGGCACCAACGGCTTACCGTGCCTTGTGAAGCATGGAAGCACTGGGAAAAATGCCACTAGCGGTAGTCACGGGACGCTCACCCGTCCCGCACCTGACCGTGCCTGTTTTTGCTTAACCAAGTGATTGATTCCAATCACTCGGTTCGCCTAGGCCACGAGCGCTTCGAAGAAAGTTGTTATACTGACTGTAAATAGATCATCATCATTTTCAACTCATTGTGTCCCCACCGAGGAGCACGGGTCTCTTCCCTGAGGGAAGTATAGGTCATACACAACGACGGGGGACAAGTCCGGAACGGTGGGGGCTTGCAAAACTAGTGGCTGGTCTTACAGTCAGAAGTTTTCTAAGGCCTCTTACTTGGCTTAACGACTGCCATCTATCGACTGCAGCTGGCACCAACGTGCCTTGCGAAGCACGGAATCGCTCGGAAAAGCGTCACTTGCGTTAGTCGTAGACGATTTACCCATCCATGCACTGATCGCGCCCTGTGTTGCTTAACCTTCGTGATCGTTTTAGATCACTCAGGCAGCCGGAGCTACGAGCGAGTAAATAGACACGTACAAATAATATACACAAATAAAAACTAATTTTATATTGCATGAGTATCACGTGGTAGTTAGCCAGGGTTGGCTAGGTCTACCTCACGATGGGCTGGTTGAGAGAGCGGAATGGGAGGTGAAGTGAATGGACTTACTTGGTGATGGTGGATGATGGCTCGCTTTAGCTGTTGGGCAGATGATGAGCGGTGATGGATGAGCTGATGCGTCCAGCGCACGGGGAACACTCCTGCACTGTTCACTTATAGTCTAATATTGTCAATATATTGTTCTTTGAGCTGATAAAGTTTCTTGGTCACCAAATGTCTATCACTTCACGAGAACCACGAGCGTATGTCACAGTGCTAATGTGTATGCAGATGGCTGGATAAAAAATTAGTAGCGAGCGAGCGGCACGAGCGATGGCACCGGAACGAATGAGTAATGAATGAATGACCACAGATTCATGATTACGTCGCGCGTTCGATTCTCGCGCGAACATCACGAATAATTAAAAAATAATATTTATATATAAATACATCAGTAAGCTTAGCAATATATTATGGACATGACATTAATAAAATACCGGATTCGTGTCCAAAGGGTTGTCAAAATTTAAAAACATGCTTAAAAAATACTATTCATGGTTTTTTTCAAACCTTTTTTATAAACCTGTTTAGAGGCTTAAACTGCCACCCATGCCGGGACTAGGTAAATTTTCCTTAGCACGGGTTAGTGCATTAAAAAAAAGAACATAATTAAAAACTTTTCACAATTCCCTTTCACAGGACTGCACGACAAAGGAAACCAACTGGCTGTAAAAAGTTTGTAATTGGAAAGATGGGGCTCGTCCATTCCAGTTGTAAGAAAAAGGAAATAGCCATCTGCCAAACTGGAACACGAATCTATATTTGTATCTACATGTTTTATAATATGTGGTCTGGTGTGCAACAAACAATATTCGTATCTTATCTTATTTCTTTACATCTTACCTTGTTTAAAAACCTATTTAGAGGCTAAAAATTTCACCCATGCCGGGATTCGAACCCGCAACCTCTGGCTATCCGTGCCAGCGCTCTACCAATTGAGCCAATGGGCGACTCACCGGCATCAGTGAAACGAACCTCTTTACACTATTCTCTGTATTACCTATGTAAACCTAACTGCAAAGTAGGTAGGTAGTTGGGGCTGTAAGTGATGCAATTTGCTTAAGCCAGATGTCGCTGCCTGTACGTAATTCAGAGAATAGTGTAAAGAGGTTCGAAATTTCACTGATGCCGGTGAGTCGCCCATTGGCTCAATTGGTACAGCGCTGGCACGGATAGCCAGAGGTTGCGGGTTCGAATCCCGGCATGGGTGAAAATTTTTAGCCTCTAAATAGGTTTTTAAATTTTTCCTTAGCACGGGTTCGATATCAACCCTTTTATGTCCCCACTGCTGGGGCACGGGTCTCTTCCTGCATCGCAGGAAGGTTAGGCCATACTCCACCACGGGGGCCAAGTCCGGGTTGGTGGAGGATTGTAAGACAGTGGCGCGCCTTACTGTCAGAAGTTATCAAGCCGCCCATTTTAAGCACGGGTTAGTGCGTTAAAAATAAAAATAGTATAATCTTACCTTGTGTTATTTTCTTTACTGTTGTACTCTTTAAAAGAACTTACTACAAAACAAATTATGATTTTTACGTGTACTCTTAAAAAAACGTAGGTACATATTACAAAACATTAGCATTACCATTCACATATATGTATACATTACAAGTTATGGCGATTTATAGAAAAGGAATAAGTTTGAAGTAGCAAGCAGGTTACATACTTAACGCACGCTGCGCGTACGGAAAAAGCCGCTTTCTGGCCAAGTGTAGACATAAAAAGATGCACACAATACGGGAGGTAATAAAGAAAGCTCTCGATCGCATATTTACGTCCCTCAAACTTCTGCGATCTCGGCCTTTCTTTGTATTACCACCCTAGTTGTGTAATGTACTATTTTAATACAGTTGCTCAAAAAGTGGCGTATTGCAGGGACGTGTAGCGTGCGGAATGTGGGCTATGCTATTACACACTCGTGCTTGTTTTTACCTTTCCCGCACTAGTGCGTTCTCTTTCCCAACTGTCAAAATAATGTCTATTAAAAAAACCAACTATATATGAAGTTTTTAGTAAAAAAAATCATAGAATAGGTATTTTTCTTTATGTCAAATATAGTTGGAATCACTGTTAAACTGCGTGCACTGCTCACCACAGATAATAGACCGAAATTGACAGTTATTTCTACAGAATTTATCTGTGAGGAAAACCGCCCATTATTTTTTTTATATCTTCATTTATTTCAGGTCTTTTGTCCTGGTGATGATTCACATTAAATTTATGATTTGAAAAAAAATATGTTTCATGCCAACACGTATATTTCTAAAAAGAAGCTACTAATTTATTTTATTACTTCATTAATAGGTTTTTTTTTTTTCATTTCATCTCATAAAATTTCATTTTCATTTCATATCAATAAAAAAATTCTACTGAAGACTTGGCTGTATGGGCATAGTTCCCTTGCCTACCGGAATGGGTGAAGAAAAAAAAAATCTTTGCTTATATTCTTTTACGGTTGGCGCCATTTTCCAAATAATTTTATTTTAATAAATTGCTTAGTTTTTTGGCAACTGTATTTAAAATAGTCGTTCAGTACACGTGCGGAACCGTCATTGCAACTTGTTCCGACTGTCAACCCTCGCCTTCGGCTGCGCCTCGGCTCGGGTCGACATTTGTCGGAACTCTTTGCAATGACAGCCTTTCCGCACTTGTAATGAAATATACTATTTTGGCGGGCGCAAACAGAACGTCACAAACATTTTTAAAATCAATAAGATGTTTTGCTTAAAAGTAACTTTTGCTGTGAAATGTTTATTGTGATTATTTATTTATTTATTTATTTATTTATTTATTTATTTATTTATTTATTTATTTATTTATTTATTTATTTGTTTATTTGTTTGTTTGTTTGTTTGTTTGTTTGTTTGTTTGTGTGTTTGTTTGTTTGTTTGTTTGTTTGTTTGTTTGTTTGTTTGTTTGTTTGTTTGTTTGTTTGTTTGTTTGTTTGTTTGTTTGTTTGTTTGTTTGTTTGTTTGTTTGTTTGTTTGTTTGTTTGTTTGTTTGTTTGTTTGTTTGTTTGTTTGTTTGTTTGTTTGTTTGTTTGTTTGTTTGTTTGTTTGTTTGTTTGTTTGTTTGTTTGTTTGTTTGTTTGTTTGTTTGTTTGTTTGTTTGTTTGTTTGTTTGTTTGTTTGTTTGTTTGTTTGTTTGTTTGTTTGTTTGTTTGTTTGTTTGTTTGTTTGTTTGTTTGTTTGTTTGTTTGTTTGTTTGTTTGTTTGTTTGTTTGTTTGTTTGTTTGTTTGTTTGTTTGTTTGTTTGTTTGTTTGTTTGTTTGTTTGTTTGTTTGTTTGTTTGTTTGTTTGTTTGTTTGTTTGTTTGTTTGTTTGTTTGTTTGTTTGTTTGTTTGTTTGTTTGTTTGTTTGTTTGTTTGTTTGTTTGTTTGTTTGTTTGTTTGTTTGTTTGTTTGTTTGTTTGTTTGTTTGTTTGTTTGTTTGTTTGTTTGTTTGTTTGTTTGTTTGTTTGTTTGTTTGTTTGTTTGTTTATTTATTTATTTATTTATTTATTTATTTATTTATTTATTTATTTATTTATTTATTTATTTATTTATTTATTTATTTATTTATTTATTTATTTATTTATTTATTTATTTATTTATTTATTTATTTATTTATTTATTTATTTATTTATTTATTTATTTATTTATTTATTTATTTATTTATTTATTTATTTATTTATTTATTTATTTATTTATTTATTTATTTATTTATTTATTTATTTATTTATTTATTTATTTATTTATTTATTTATTTATTTATTTATTTATTTATTTATTTATTTATTTATTTATTTATTTATTTATTTATTTATTTATTTATTTATTTATTTATTTATTTATTTATTTATTTATTTATTTATTTATTTATTTATTTATTTATTTATTTATTTATTTATTTATTTATTTATTTATTTATTTATTTATTTATTTATTTATTTATTTATTTATTTATTTATTTATTTATTTATTTATTTATTTATTTATTTATTTATTTATTTATTTATTTATTTATTTATTTATTTATTTATTTATTTATTTATTTATTTATTTATTTATTTATTTATTTATTTATTTATTTATTTATTTATTTATTTATTTATTTATTTATTTATTTATTTATTTATTTATTTATTTATTTATTTATTTATTTATTTATTTATTTATTTATTTATTTATTTATTTATTTATTTATTTATTTATTTATTTATTTATTTATTTATTTATTTATTTATTTATTTATTTATTTATTTATTTATTTATTTATTTATTTATTTATTTATTTATTTATTATTTGTGCTCTGTACAGTCGCGTGCATTATCATGTAAACACGTTTGAACCTTGTCACATTAACCTCTTCTAGCCTGACGTATGAGAAATTGTCATTTTTGTCTTTATACTATTTTTATTTTTAATGCACTAACCCGTGCTAAGCACAAATTTAAAAACCTATTTAGAGGCTAAAAATTTCACCCATGCCGGGATTCGAACCCGCAACCTCTGGCTATCCGTGCCAGCGCTCTACCAATTGAGCCAATGGGCGACTAAGGTAGGTTAAGATAGGTTTTTAAATTTGTCCTTAGCACGGGTTAGTGAATTAAAAATAAAATAGTATAATCATGTGGGTACAGTGATATCGTTCCGATGTTAAACCTAACTGCAAAGTAGGAAGTCGGGGCTGTAAGTGATGCAATTTGCTTAAGCCAGATGTCGCTGCCTGTACGTAATACAGAGAATCGTGTAAAGAGGTTCGAAATTTCACTGATGCCGTGAGTCGCCCATTGGCTCAATTGGTAGAGCGCTGGCACGGATAGCAAGAGGTTGCGGGTTCGAATCCCGGCATGGGTGAAATTTTTAGCCTCTAAATAGGTTTTTTAAATTTTTGTCTTTGACGAGGTACTGAAGTGCATACATTCTAGTACCGATCTAACACAGGGTACTTACTCTGTTCAGCCGATGCCAACTTGATAGTTTCCGCCTGGCCGAGGATCTTATCAGAGCTCCACAGTACTCGGACGATCTGACAGTACGCCACTGTCATCAGCAGAAGCGGGATCCTGAGAGAATACACCAACATTTATTATCGGACTGCCCAAACGGAGAATGAAAACTTAACAATAACATAAAATTAAAAAAAAATATATTATTATACATTTAATTCAGATAAACAAATCCATAGAGTTGTTAGTACGAGCTTAGTCTATGTTAGTAGGGTAACGTTTTTTATTTTTTTCAAATAACAAATTAATTTAAGCGCGCCTTGGAGTGGTGTTTCAAAAACGGGCTATCCGCCCTATAATTTAACAGCCCCAGGATGCCGATGGGACCGCCACGAATTCTGCTCATCGGGGAGACCACACGATTACGGATTATGGTCGCAAGTCGACACGGGCTTCAGCAAACATCCCCGATGCGCTGCAGAATTGCGGCAGCCCCAACAGCATTCTAAAAACATTATTATACTGAACCCGAAGTATTATTTTAAGTATTATTTTAAGTATTATTTCTTTAAGTATTGAACGTTTACAATTAAGTTTTTTTCATTTTATCTCTATCTATCTCTAACTAGGATTCCCTTCGACATGGCTAGCCACATTATTTCCGAATTAGTTTTACGATATTAATAATGACAATGATAATTTGGTCCCTTACCAGCCTTCCCTCACATTCGCAATATATAGTATATTAGTTTTGTCAATCTTTCTCCCTTCATCCTCCCACATGTCCAAGCCAACGGCCATCCATCGACCAAATAGGGGATGTATTAGCAAAGTGAAACATAAATAGTACCCGAAACCGGCGTGCGTGCATGCAACGACTTATGAACGTTGATGAAGCGAAGGTGATCTGTCAGGATACAGGGACACAGGCGTAAGGTTATGTTACGAGTATGTTTATGTTATGATATAAGTTCATCATCAACCCATTATATTCCCACTGAAGGACACGGTCTTTCCCTGAGGAAGGTATAGGCCATACTCCACCACGGGGGCCAAGTCTTGCAAGACTAGTGGCTGGTCTTACTGTCAGAAGTTTTCAAGCCGCCCTTGGCTTGACTTGGCTTAAGGACTGCCATCTATTGACGGCAGCGGGCATTAACGGGCTGCCTGAATGATCTTAAACGACCACGAAGGTTAAGCAACACGGTGGTAATGTATGTATGTATGTATGTGTGTGGGTGTGTGTGTGTGTGTGTGTGTGTGAGTGTGTGTGTGTGTGTGTGTGTGTGTGTGTGTGTGTGTGTGTATGTATGTATGTATGTATGTACGCATGCATGCATGCATGCATGCATGCATGCATGTATGTATGTATGTAATAATAATACGAGTATATGAATGTGTGTAAGAATTGTCCGTCTCTAAAAACGTATTTAGAGGCAAAAATTCCACCCATGCCGGGATTCGAACCCGCGACCTCTGGCTATCCGTGCCAGCGCTCTATCCAACTGAGCTAATGGGCGACTCACCGGCATCAGTGAAATTTGGAACCTCTTTACAATATTCTCTGTATTACGTACAGAGAATATTGTCTGTCTCTAAGTTTCCTCATAACTCCTTTAACAATCGTTGACAAATGAAGGGTACAAGGGAAGAACATGCTATGTCCGACCGACATTGAACTGAGATAATGGCAATAATAGATTTCAAACCTCTATAAAATATACATTACTTATGTGATTTATTACACTAATGTCTTGTTTTTTAATAAATAGTAATAGTGTTCAGTGACTAAGGTAGAAATGAACCATGGACGAAACATTTTTTCCCCGTGTACGACTAGGACCTTGCATGTTTTTACATTGTAGTAGTACTTTTATAAGGCGATTACTAAGAGACTGCATGTTTTTCTCAAGAGCGCTTTTGCGTTTCGTTCTACCACTTTTACACTACAAAATGGCATTATCAGTTTAAAAAAAAGTTATTATTATTATTAATACTTTATTGCACCATAAAATTTTACAATGCACAATATATATATATATATATTTACTATTATTTTAATATATACGTTTAGTGTATTATATTTGTAAGTATATAATAATGTGGAAGGTTGTCTTTTTCCTTTTTTTTTTTTTTTGCACGCCTGCCAAGTTTTCTTTCTGCCTCCTGCGGTTGACTGGTAGAAAATGCTTATGGCATTAAGTTCGCCGCATTGTACAATTTTATGGTGCAATAAAGTATTAATAATAATAATAACTTTTTTTTTACCTATATTATATATATATATACATATATATATATATATATACATATATATATACACATACTCATCACATTACATACAAATATATATATACATAAACATCACTATAAAATACATATGATAATTATGTACACACTGTAAGAGACAAGGAATACCATATAAATTACCATACATACTATGAAATCTAAATATAATGAATAGGGAGGACATACATAGTTCTTCCCCTGTGCCCTTCAAATATGATCTCAATCGATTTGTCACGGTCATACGTATCGTATAAGCTACGTAAAATCGGCATGGATGATGATTTCAACTCTAGGTATGTTCTCACTGTTAGGGCACCGGTCTCTTTCTGCATCGAAGGAAGGTTAAGCCATACTCCACCCCGTCGTGAAATATGACCTAACCTTCGTCACCATATCATCATAATGGAGCGTTCGTGGCCTTGTGGAACAGAGTGATGGTAATACGTAGAGCGTATTGTGAAGAGGTTCGAAATTTCACTGTTGCCGGCAAGTCATTAGCTCAGTTGGGAGAGCGCTGGCATGGTTAGCCGGAGGTCGCGGGTTCGAGTCCCGGCACGGGTGGAATTTTTAGCCTCTAACTAGGTTTTTAAAAAGATTGATTGTAATGAAGCACTTCGGTTAAGCAACAACAGGCGCGGGCAGGTGCTGGGTGGGTGACCACCCCGTGACTACCACTAGTGACATTTTCCGAGTGTTTCCCTTTCATGTAACGGCAGTCGTTAAGCCAAGTCAAAGGCATTACGGCCGCTTGATAACTTCTGACAGTAAGGCTCGCCACTGTCTCACAATCCTCCTCCAACGCGGACTTGGTCCCTGTGGTGGAGTATGGTCTAACCTTCCTGTGATGCAGGACTCTTCCTGCATCTCGAGTCTCTACTCGAGCCCCAGCAGTGGGGACATACAAAGGGTAAGTACCAATTTACGGAGCGGAAAAGAAGAAAATACTCGTCGCTATGTGTTGGCGACAGATCTGGCAACGAGAATGTTATTAGACTTGCATAGCAACGGGGTAGCGACCTGGATCGATTTCTATTTTATTGTCTTTTTTATTATTAAATTTGTTGTAAATATAACTAATAACTATAATTCGGGCTTTCCATTTTCGGCGCTAACACTATGTAATGAAAAAAATTATGTCAATTGGGAAGGCGGAAACTGAGATTAACCTAAGACGATTCAGCACCCAAATTAAGCCGGCCAAATCCAGGTAAACATAATTAAGACTAACAAAGGCTTACTACTAAAGCGTCTAATGAGAAAAAAATTATATGTCTGCCTCTATATGTGAAACCAATTACCTTGAGCAAATCCGGTCTAACGATCAAATTAGATAGATAGATAGAGAACACTTTATTGCACAGCCAGAAAAATATTCCATAATTCTTAAATCTACGTAACGTTGAAACGTTTTATAACTTTTATAATTAATAAATAAACTCTGGAACGACTTCAGGTGTGATTTTATTTGTAGATTTATAGTAACTTTAAAACAGAAAACTGGATAAAAAAACGGAGAAACAGGTAAAATAGTCAGATCTGGTCAAAGCGTAAAGTAGTAGTGGATGAAAAATGAGGGAAATCGAAGAATGAGTGACAAAATTTAAATATTTGAAAATGATAGATAGAAAAAGAAATAAAAATTGTGTAAAGAGGTTTGCACCGTTACACTACCCGGGGGCAACCGGTAAAAAAAAATATTTTTTTAAATATATTTATTTAAAAAAAATATATTTAAAAAAAAAAATTCTTTTTATAAAAAAAATGTCAAGTAAAATTATTTAATTTAAAATTTAAAGTCGAGAATCCAAAGTAAGGTCGATGAAGGTCGGGGATGTGGGATGGTAAGTAAATAAATTTAGTTATTCTTAAATATTAAAATAAAATATAAAAGATGGGCGATGAAAAAAAAAATTTAGAAGGTGTGGGGTGATATCTACAATGAATATTTACATTAGGCAGTTCCACTTTTATTCATCATCTATCATTCATCCCTAGCATGCATCATCTAGCATTGTCTTCATCTAAAGTGAAGGTGAAGACGTTCATTCAGTATAGACAAAATCTATTTTTATTAATTAGATTTACCCAGAAACTGGCCTAAATTAGTAATAGGCTTATTTAGCCAGTTACCACCCGCTGGTATTCGGTAGTGGTAAGGCTTATTTATTGAGTCACAATCCGCTCTATGAAAGTTATTTACATTTTAACAATATTTATAATATTGGGTACATAGTACCCGACGGGGTAGAATCCGTCGTAGAAGTGCTCTCAAGAGCTATGGTGGGGTAAACACCGTAATGCGTTAGGTAAGTAACGATAAGTAAATTAATTGACCTAGGCTTATTTAACGTGTTGTCGCCGCACCTGATTGAATGTTTGGATTGTTATAAAAAAAATTGGTTAGCAAATGTCCTGGAGGATAGTGGTGTAAGTGTATAGTTAATAAATAAATAGATAAATAGTATGACGCAAATGTGTCCGAAAAGGTAATGTGGTGATTATTTATACAGAAAATTAGAACTAAAAAGGTGGCATTGGTAGGTTTTGTACAAGTTGACAGTTAAAATATTTAAAAAGAATACGGATTATAAGAAAAGAGGTTACTAAGAAATTATTTTAGTAATGAGGTAAGGATGGGGTGAGGGTGAAGTTTTTATTTTATTGCCAAAGAGTTCCTTGTAGGTTTAACCTGTGGAGGTTTTGTTTTGAATTTTGAAAAATTTTATGACAATGAATGGTGTCAGAATTACTGACGTCTAGAAATTTGGTTTGCAAAGATTTTGTAAATAATTATAATTTAAATTTTAATAATATAATATTGTTATCAATAGACTGTATGAGTGCAGTTTCGCCTTACCTTCGAGTCGGCCTCGAAGACCTAGAGGGTAAAGCTAGGCTGTCTACGTGTAATTACCCAGGATACTCTCCTGAGGCAACGTAAGTTAGTAACCAGTCCCACCTGGAATTATAAATTCCAGGTTACCGAGGTCTATGGAACTGCTAGTGAGCAGCCTGTGGTTGTGTAACTGTCTGATAAATGCGTGTAGAAGTTATTGATTGTATACTGTTGGTGTATACTAACTGTGGTATGTTTCGGTTAGGTGGGGTGCAGATAGATAGAATAGGACTTTTATTAGGGCCGAAAAAATTTGTTACTATGGGTGAATCTAGTTAGTGAAGAATGGTCAATGAGTAGTTATGATGAATTACCTTGTGGTCCAGAAGTCAAGTCGCACTTTAAAATTAATTTAATATTTTATTTATAAAACACTTAACAACACTTAACAAAAAAAAATCTTGCAGGTCTTCAGAACTGGAAGAGGTTGGTGGGTAAAGTTGGGGGCGGCGGAGAAGTCCGACAGAACCCTTGAGCAAGGCTGGGGAGCTCCAAGGGATGCGTCTGTGATGTATGAGGTCGTGGGTCGTGGGTATGAAACAGCAGCAGCAGTTCGACGATTGTGCACACGTATAATCGTGGTAATCGTACTCGTATTTGCCTTCGCACTCGCAGCGTAGTCGCGGTGGGTGGGCTTTGTCGTCTCGGCGTATCAAGCCGTTGGGTGACGTTGGGTTTCGTTATTATCGTTGGGCGCCAGTGAAACGTTTTATAACTTTTATAATTAATAAATAAACTCTGGAACGACTTCAGGTGTGATTTTATTTGTAGATTTATAGTAACTTTAAAACAGAAAACTGGATAAAAAAACGGAGAAACAGGTAAAATAGTCAGATCTGGTCAAAGCGTAAAGTAGTAGTGGATGAAAAATGAGGGAAATCGAAGAATGAGTGACAAAATTTAAATATTTGAAAATGATAGATAGAAAAAGAAATAAAAATTGTGTAAAGAGGTTTGCACCGTTACAACGTTATACAATTGGCGGTCTTATCGCTAAGAGCGATCTCTTCCAGACAACCTTTGACAATTAGTATATCTATGTATAATATAAAAATTAATCCCCGAATGTGTTGGTAAGCGCAAATCTCGAGAGCAGCTGAAACGATTTCGCTAATTCTTTTTTTTATACTCGTAATATTCCTTGAAGTACGAAGATGGTTCTTACAGAGAGCAAAATAAAGAATCGACTGTTAGGCGGTACGAAGTTTGCTGGGTCAGCTAGTAATTTATAAAAATAAAAACAATATCTATTATCGAGAAGAATAATACACAGAGACAATAAAAATTTAAAGAACAGTGCTTAGACAAATAAAGGCTTAGCGTGCGTAAAAGCAACGGTGACCCCACACTAGACACAGCTTGTATCGTGGGCATAATTGGGTGTTATATTTACATTATACCTAAGCCAAATTCGATAAAGAATAGAGGTAAACAAACCAATTTAGGCTTATCACAACTCACGTTTTACAAATCTTATATTGTTTACATGATTATAGCCTTTTACATGCTAACTATTTATTAAAAATTCCTATTGCAGCATCCTTAACTAGAATCACTCAAATAATATGCATATTACCTTGTTATTTCGAAAAACTATAAAAAATTCGACATAAATTTTACGCGACAGCTCTACAAAAAAAGAAACATGGATGAAATTCAGGTGTGAAAAACATTTTGGGTAATTTAGCTTATGCCAACATGTGAAGTTTAGTCGTTTGTCAATACGTGTATATGGCATATGTGTGTGACAAAATGGCACATGACAAAAATATAGAAGTGCTTAGATTGCCCCCATATCATTGTGAATTAGCCGTGTTGCTGCCAAAAATAAAACTTTGTAAATGGCCGAACTCAATAAAGGTCCTGTTAGATGAGGGAATAAGTAAAATTACTCCAGCAGCATGGCAACGTTGTGTTGAATACGTAATAAAAGAAGAGAAGAAAACGCCGAATTTGATGGTGTAATGGATAATGTCATTGATGAATTTATAATTCAAGTCTCCGGAGACACAAATTCATCCTCCTCTTTGGACAGTGACAGTGATGATTAGTGTCAACATATGAATAAAAATATAAACAAAGAACTTTCTTTTATTGCAATATTTGCAGTAGGTCCCAATCTCCTCATTTTCATAATAGCATCTATAGGTACTTATTAATATTATAAAGTTGAAGAGTTTGTATGTTTTTTGCTTAAACGCGCTTAATTCTATTAGGAAATTCTATTAGGCGGCATGGCTCGCGTAGATGTTTGTTAAATCTGTGTTTCATATTTCATATTTCAGTGTTGTCATATGTCATATTCAAATCGGTTAAGCCTTTCACTATAAAATCATAAACATATAAACATAAATAAGCATTTTACATTAGTAGGAGGAAGGAACGATTATCATTTGTATGAAAATGATTTCTAGAAAAGGTTGTTAACATCTGCCTTTTAGATGTAAACAAGTCGTTGCCTACCAACGGTTTGTTTATCGCTATTCGTTATCGAATTTGGCTCAGGTACATTGCGGCAGTCGAAGCATGTGATCTAATAAATTTCGTTAAGTACATTCCATAGCACTGTTATAGGTAAAATAAAATAAATTTGACGGACGGTTGGAATCGATCAGGATTAGGTGCGCATAATTAAATTTTTAACGTTCCACTGCACAGACCCTGTCTCAGAGAGAAACCCCCTCTCTCTCACAGAGAGCATATTTTCTCTCTCTCTCTCTCACAGAGACAAGAGAAAATATGCTTAATATTACCACGCGTGCCCACCGCTTTATTGATTTCAAGTTTTGAGGTATTTAAACACCTCAGACAATCAGGTTTCCTCACGATGTTTTCCTTCATATTGAGCAAATGGTATTGTTTCCACTGTAACTTAACAAATATCTTCATAATAATACATAATTGCTATTAAGTAATTATATTCTCGCACTCTTTTGCTGTTTGGTATCAATATCAATTTCGATTTCATTATATTTTATGTTATCTATTTATTTATTGTATTAAATCTATCGTCGACTTAGCAGCTATAACACAAGTCATTTAGTGGTACTTAGTATAGGGCTAACGAGATCTGTGTAATATGTCCGTGAATATTTATTAATTTTATTTATGTACATGCACCACGTATCGACTATATTCTTTATGCAATCCACTCCATTCAGGTTGTCTGAAAGAGATAGCTCTTAGCGAGACCTCCAATCATTACTTAGATTTAAGAAATCGTGGTTGTAATATTTTTCTGGTTGTGTAAAGTGTTCTCTTTATATCTGTCTATTTTAACCCGTGAGGAGGCGCGTCTATTTTTATAACACGGAAAGGCGCGCGGGAGCAATTATTTGCTCACAGAACTTTAAACGCTCATAATATCTACCGTTGTATTGTCTCATCTAATTGGCTTATAATGGATTTATATCAACAAAGCAACGTTTATTAATTGAGAAAATCAATATTTTCATTAACTATGAAACATAAATTCAACTTCTAGACCAAATAACAAAACAACTTAAGAATAAATCGCCGCCAGGAAAACTCCGTCTTGACATTATTACCAGGTTCTTTTTAGTTAATAGCTAACTGGTCCTAATTACTGTGTCCTTTAGGACCTGTACTGTGTCCTTTAGTCCTTAAGGACACAATAATTAGCTCTCGTCTGCTGGCTCTTAAAATAGGTGTTACATTACGCCAAATAGCTACGCCATTTGTATTATTGCCAAGTACTGTCAACGGCTGGTACTGAGGGCCTGTTTCACAATCTGCAAATAAAGTCCGGATAAGCTATCCGCAACCAGGGCTGCCGTTTATTCTAAATTTGAAGCCCTAAGGAAACACACGCAATAGGAAAAAATATTAAAATTTAGAACCAACGGCAGCCCTGGTTGCGGATAGCTTATCTGGAACTTTATTTGAATATTGTGAAACAGGGGCTGAATATTATTATAGAAGTATTTTCAGGATTACATTATTTCTAGCTGTGCCTTTATAATATTAAAGTCGGTAAGGTGCTTCAGTTTGCTTGATGAACCAATTGAACCAATGGAAAAAAATATAACTTTCGTAAGTTCTTAACATACTTGACACAATGGTCTTGATTTCTCATGTTCACTTTTGGATAAAAACGTATTATAAAACAATTTATGATGCGGCAGGCTATTCGGGTTCCTTTTCCGTGACAGCGGTACGTCTGTGGAACGCGCTGCCGCTATACATTCGCCAGGCTCCGTCAGTCGGCGTCTTTAACACTATCTTCATATTCAGAACAGTAAAGTGTAATTCCATTCGTAAGTATGTAAAAATATAAGTATAATGAAGTCTATTTATATGTTTATAAAGTCTATCTATTCATCTTTATACATGTGCTTAATTATTATATTTGTATATGTTTATGTTTATAATTATTGTACATATTAATACATAGTTTAATTTAAAAAATATATATTTGACAATAAAATATCACCTCACCGTTTGTGACTACCCCCATCTTCTCCACGTCACCTGTTGGTTGGCTAGAATAAAATACTATTTAGTATTAAGCCCGCCAATTGTACAATGTTTACAGGTACAATAAAGAATTTAATAATAATAATAATAATAATATGATTTTTTTCCGTTGGTGGCACTAGTTTGCCCTTCTAAGCGCCTTAAGCCACGTTAGTGGCCTTATGGGCGGCTTCATAACTTCTGGCAGTGAGGCCCGCCACTTTCTTACAATCTCCCACCAACCCGGACTTGGCCCTGTGGTGCAGTATGGCCTAACCTTAAGCCATGTTAGAAGCCTTATGGGCAGCTTGATAACTTCTGACAGTAAGGCCCGCCACTGTCTTACAATCCTCCACCAACCCGGACTGGGCCCCAGTGGTGCAGTATGGCCTAACCTTAAGCCATGTTAGAAGCCTTATGGGCAGCTTGATAACCTCTGACAGTAAGGCCCGCCATTGTCTTACAATCTCCTACCAACCCGGACTGGGCCCCAATGGTGCAGTATGGCCTAACCTTAAGCCATGTTAGAAGGCTTGTAGGCGGCTTGATAACTTCTGACAGTAAGGCCCGCCACTGTCTTACAATCCTCCACCAACCCGGACTGGGCCCCAGTGGTGCAGTATGGCCTAACCTTAAGCCATGTTAGAAGGCTTATAGGCGGCTTGATAACTTCTGACAGTAAGGCCCGCCACTGTCTTACAATCTCCCACCAACCCGGACTTGGCCCCCGTGGGGAGTATGGCCTAACCCTTCTGCGATGCAGGAAGAGACCCGTGCCCCAGCAGTGGAAACATACAAAGGTTTAATATAATTGAAGTCATACATTTTTTATTATTATTTATCGCAAGTAACCTTCCAGAAACACACAACAAAAATATCATGCAAAAACGTGTCACGGAGGCTTCGCATAAATCGAGTCACGTTTTTTCTCCACCAAAACAGATCTGTTTACTGGAATAATAGATATTGGTAACCCAGAAAAGACTATATCGTATTTCAATTACGTATTATCCTACAAGAAAGACAATCCGGTGGATCCTAATGATCCTATGTGGGAGAAAAAGTGCTTTTCTATACACTGAGCTGTGTGGTGTCGCCCTAGAGAATAGCACCAACCCAATTCTTCCCACGGGTGTCGTAAAAGGCGACTAAGGGACACAAACCTGGGAGTGGGCAGCAGCGCCCCCTGCAGTACAATTCCACCAGACTGCGATCCCCAACCCGCACACCCAGCGTGGGGATTATGGGCATTACCCCCCATGATAGCACAACGTGGCGCTCTTTAGGGGAGGTCTATGTCCAGCAGTGGACTAGTATAGCCTGACGACGATACACTGACGTATCACACCGAGCATTTAGGGTTACCAAATACCACTGTCATCAGCAATTAGGAGGTCGTGGATTTGAATTCTGGCACGTACCAATGACTATTTTATTGAACAGAAGAAAATTTCGTATTAATCAGCATAAAATTCTAAATCGACAAATCAAAATCTTTGATTAGTAGATTGGTCTGTCCGTCGGTGGGTCAGTTGGTCGGTGGTACATTAAACACATTTTTGTTTTCCTAAAAGTAAGCAGCAAAGAAAAGTTCGTTCAAAAATTTAAAATTTTTGTATCAAATATTCTGAATCTCTTGAATTGCTTAAAGCGCTAGTGGCCTAGTGGAACCGAGTGATTCGATTCAATTACTTGGGTTAAGCAACAGGCGCGGTCAGGTCCTTGATGGGTGACCGTCCCGTGTCTGCATTTTTCCGAGCGCTACCGTACTTCTCAAGGCACGCTAAGCAGTTGGTGACGGCTGTCATGTAAGGCAGTCTTTAAACCATGTTAGAGGCCTTACGTTTTGATAACTTCTGATAGTAAGGCCCGCCACTGTCTTACAATTCTCCACCAACCCGGACTTGGCCCCGGATTTAGTATGTTCTAACCTTCCTGCGATGCAGGTGGAGACTTGTGCCCCGGGACATACATAGGGTTTTACCAAACTAAAATAAACATTTACATACAGGCACATACATTGCTTCTGACCCCACTTTATAATAACCCCACTTCACTTAAATGTGTAGTTAAGTGAAGTGGGGTTATTATAAAAACCTATTTAGAGGGAAAAAAATCCACCTATGCCGGGACTCGAACCCGAGACATAATTATAATTATGTTAGTAAAAACATCAAATTTCCAAGGACAACGGCACAATTTACCTTCACTGTCGCTGATAAAAAAACAGCGTTTACGCAAACTATGACGCAGACAACCTTGAAACAGCGGGATATTAGCGGTCTGATGGCTTTATTAAGGCTCTATTGACTGCCTAATTGATGTGGACATAACACAAGAAAAAAGGAGGAAAACAGCATTGTTTATTTCACTTTTGGAAACGAAGGCTGATAAACAAAATAACTTATGACTATTTATGTTTATTTATTTATTAGTATGTATGTATGTATATCTTAATTATTTATTTATTTAATTATTTATGTATGTGGTTTAAGTAAGTTTATATAAATTTCGTTGAATTCTAATTTGACTATTTCTGTATTGCACCGACTACCCGTCTCTAATTTCTTTCATGTCTCCGTCTATGGTTGCCTGGAAGAAATTTCTTTTAGTAATAAGGCCACCATTTGTACTATATTTTTATCTAGGTTCTGTTACTGTAATTTCTGTGTACAATAAAGAATATTCTATCTATCTATCTATGTTAGCTCGAGCCGTACTCATCCGAGCTGAGTAACTTTGGGAGGCGGCGCAACAATGCAATGTTGACGGAGCTACTTTACTAAAACTTACTGTCCACTAAAATGATAACTTTTTTCCGGACGAAAGTTGTCTACCTGTCAAATGTATAAAAAGGAAAATATGAAACAAACTGAATGTTGTTTTTATTTCGTTAGACTATATTAAATTTGATGAAATGAAAATAGATTTAAATCCATATAATGAGTCGTATTTCAGGCCCTGACATTTCATGAGCGGAATTCGGTTCTGGACAGGTCACGGTGCTGACAAAATGACACTTAGACATTTTTTTGGTGTAATAACGCAGTACAGTACCTACTACACATCATAAAAGTCCCTTCGGGAATCTACGTCCACGCAGACTAGGAAGAAGTGCAACGAAAGTACCCGAAGCTATAAGTACATTCAACATGATCTTTAATTGATACGGTTGAGGTGCAGAATTGATTGCCGCATAAGCGCTACCTATTTCGCTCACGCTAATATTGCCACGCTAATAGTCACATGCATCGATGACGTTGAATCAACCAACAGCAACAAAGGCGCGCGGCCTGCCATAAAATGAAACTATCTGATTGGTCGATCAACATGCCGCACATCCGCAAATTTGGTCGTCTGCGCAGTTACATCCGCGAGACTTATTTCTTGTGTAGCACTGTAACTCAATATTTTTGCCAAGGTAGAGAAGTACTTACTTTACTAAGAAAAAAAATACAACAACATAATTTAAAAACCTATTTAGAGGCTCTAAATAGGTTTTTAAATTTGTTCCTTAGCACGGGTTAGTGCATTAAAAATAAAAATAGTGTAATCATGTGGGTACAGTGATATCGTTCCGATGTTAAACCTAACTGCAAAGTAGGTAGTCGGGGCTGTAAGTAATGCAATTTGCTTAAGTCAGATGTCGCTGCCTGTACGTAATACAGAGAATATTGTAAAGAGGTTCGAAATTTCACTGATGCCGTGAGTCGCCCATTGGCTCAATTGGTAGAGCGCTGGTACGGATAGCCAGAGGTTGTGGGTTCGAATCCCGGCATGGGTGAAATTTTTAGCCTCTAAATAGGTTTTTAAATTTGTTCCTTAGCACGGGTTAGTGCATTAAAAATAAAAAAAATAGTGTAACAACAACATAAAACAGCATTTTGCACTACCATTCTCAGGTTTTATTTTTCATTCGGCAATTCACTCTTATGTATTATACAGCACCTTGATTGTCTTACTTTTCTACAGAATTTTCTGTGTACTGTTCACATAAACATCTATCTACTGCACTTTGCCGTACAATTATGTAGCTCAATGTGACTGTCACGTATCAATAACCATTCATATCATAACCATTGAAATATCATTACACAATTTTTATTTTTAATGCACTAACCCGTGCTAAGGAACAAATTTAAAAACCTATTTAGAGGCTAAAAATTTCACCCATGCTGGGATTCGAACCCGCAACCTCTGGCTATCCGTACCAGCGCTCTACCAATTGAGCGCTACCAATATCGTAGTGGATACCAATATCGTATCCACTATGTGTGATACATATTTCTCTTCCTATGTATACGGCAGAGCTAAGTAAACATTCCGCTGTCGCATACAGATGTATAGGTTAAAAGTTACATAATCAAGGCGGCAGTCATGTTAAGTGCACAAAACAGTTCTCAAAGGGAAACTGACTACCTATTAGAGTTATCGGTTAGTTACGTATTAAACGGGTCTAATCTTGATTATTTTTCAGGAATTGAGGAAATTACATTTTAGCTAATAAATAATCGCGATTAGATATACCCGTTTAGTATATAACTATGTGTTGGTGACAGATCTTTTTTATTGTTTAATTTGACTTTTTGTACATATTGTCTGTTTTTACTTACCTATATCAGTTTTAAATTTAGTTTCTGTCTAATCTATTATTAATTGTCTTGTGGAAATATTATTACGATCGAATATATTTGCGGTTGAAAGAGCATTATCTATCTCTGTCATGACATTGAGCTGTATATTTATACATGTATTTTTAGTTTACGTAGTTTCTTTCTTTCATAGTTAGGTAGGCTATTCAATATTTATGTAGTATATTTTGTAAACGTATAGACCCGACTCCCCAAGGTTTGCTGGAAGAAATCTCTTTCAGAGATAAGCTCGCCTTTGTACATGTTATTTCTTATGTTATGTCCTGTTAAGTGTTTCGTGTGAAATAAAGTATAATAATAATACAGAAAATGAAAACAGAAGAGTAGACACTATTTATGAATCTCGAGAAATTAAACGTAACCCACTGCAGAGCACAGCCCTTCTCTCAGACTGAGAGAGTATGATCTGTGTTACTACGCGTGCCCAATCCATGGGGATTGGCAATTTCAAGCCCTTCGTATTCGAATACTTTAAACTTAACTAAATAATGTTTACTTTAAACTTTATTTATTTTGTTTGTGTGATGAAATGAAAAGGTTTTATTCAAAGTAGCGCAGAAACTGCCGCTTGATGAACGTTACAAGTCAAACTAGGTGTCCATTTCTAGGTCTAGGTCATTTTGGAGAAAAAATGGACAAAAAACTCCTAACTTAGTCTTTTCAAAGTCCTTACTGAACAGTGTTTAGAAAATTATTCTAAAACATAGAACTCATTTAAAAACCTATTTAGAGGCTAAAAATTTCACCCATGCCGGGATTCGAACCCGCAACCTCTGGCTATCCGTACCAGCGCTCTACCAATTGAGCCAATGGGCGACTCATGTGACTCATGTGAATGGACGGCATCAGTGAAATTTCGAACCTCTTTACAATATTCTCTGTATTACGTAATAAAAATAGTGTAATAATGTGGGTACAGTGATATCGTTCCGATGTTAAAACCTAACTGCAAAGTAGGTAGTCGGGGCTGTAAGTAATGCAATTTGCTTAAGTCAGATGTCGCTGCCTGTACGTAATACAGAGATACAGAGAATATTGTAAAGAGGTTCGAAATTTCACTGATGCCGTGAGTCGCCCATTGGCTCAATTGGTAGAGCGCTGGTACGGATAGCCAGAGGTTGCGGGTTCGAATCCCGGCATGGGTGAAATTTTTAGCCTCTAAATAGGTTTTTAAGTTTGTTCCTTAGCACGGGTTAGTGCATTAAAAATAAAAATAGTGTAACATAGAACTCATGCACTGTACTGGCTTTGATGCCTCATTTAAAGAAACTGATTTGTCTTGTTGCTAACAAAAATGTCTTTCTTTCTTTCTAAACTTACAGAAGGTGATCAGTCAGGATCGTGGCAAGTGACAGTTCCTGTTCTCTGCCTACCCCTCTGGGATAGGCAGAGAACAGGCGTGAGCTTATGTATGTATGTATGTATGTATGTATGTATGTATGTATGTATGTATGTATGTATGTATGTATGTATGTATGTATGTATGTATGTATGTATGTATGTATGTATGTATGTATGTATGTATGTAGTTAAGGAAGATTTAGTCACGATCGTAACTGCTCGAAAAACGCTGCATTAATCATCAGCAGTACATGCAAAGGTCGATGATGATGACCAAACTTAAGCGACACGGCGTAGTTCGAATTGAACTTGGCGACTTATTTAGATGTTTTCCGTAATAATCAATGAAATCGACCTCAGACATGCACATTGATGTGGCCCGCCCACTCTGACCTAATTAATGTGCCGTTTGTCCTGAACCTCCCCAATGAGCCTGATATTTTTTTTCCAATGGTTTGCGCCTTAAAAGTATGCAACCTCCTTGCTACACTATTTTTATTTTTAATGCACTAACCCGTGCTACGGAACAAATTTAAAAACCTATTTAGAGGCTAAAAATTTCACCCATGCCGGGATTCGAACCCGCAACCTCTGGCTATCCGTACCAGCGCTCTACCAATTGAGCCAATGGGCGACTCACGGCATCAGTGAAATTTCGAACCTCTTTACAATATTCTCTGTATTACGTACAGGCAGCGACATCTGACTTAAGCAAATTGCATTACTTACAGCCCCGACTACCTACTTTGCAGTTAGGTTTAACATCGGAACGATATCACTGTACCCACATGATTACACTAATGCCGTGAGTCGCCTATTGGCTCAATTGGTAGAGCGCTGGTACGGATAGCCAGAGGTTGCGGGTTCGAATCCCGGCATGGGTGAAATTTTTAGCCTCTAAATAGGTTTTTAAATTTGTTCCTTAGCACGGGTTAGTGCATTAAAAATAAAAATAGTGTAATCATGTGGGTACAGTGATATCGTTCCGATGTTAAACCTAACTGCAAAGTAGGTAGTCGGGGCTGTAAGTAATGCAATTTGCTTAAGTCAGATGTCGCTGCCTGTACGTAATACAGAGAATATTGTAAAGAGGTTCGAAATTTCACTGATGCCGTGAGTCGCCCATTGGCTCAATCGGTAGAGCGCTGGTACGGATAGCCAGAGGTTGCGGGTTCGAATCCCGGCATGGGTGAAATTTTTAGCCTCTAAATAGGTTTTTAAACCTCCTTGCTACTTGAAACTTAGTAATTTTCTATTTTTCTTCTTGTAGAAAGATGTGCGCAAGCAATCGATCGATATCATCCCTTTTACATCCCCACTACTGAGGCATCGCAGAAAGGTAAGGCCATACTCCACCAAGGGGGCCAAGTGCGGGTTGGTGGAGGATTGTAAGACAGTGGCGAGCCTAACTGTCAGAAGTTATCAAGCCGCCCATAAGGCCTCTGACATGACTTAACGACTGCCGTTACGCGATATCAGGCACCAATGGCCTAGCGTGCCTTGCGAAGCACGGAAGCGCTCGGAAAAATGTCAATAGCGGTAGTCACGGGACGGTCACCCATCCTGCACCTGACCGCACGTGTTGTTGCTTAACTCAAGTGATTGATTCCAATCACTCAGTTAGATTAGGCCACGAGCGCTTCGCGCAAGCAATAAGTACGCTATTTTAATTAAAGCACTGATTCTATGGAAAAGTCGTCGTATTTTCCTGCGAGGATTTGCAAAGGAGATAAATAATAAATAAATAAATAAATAAATATTCATGGACATATCACACAGATCTCGTTAGCCTTAAGTACAACTAAATGACTTGTATTATAGGTGCTAACTCGACGATAGATTTAATACAATAAATACATAGATAACATCCAAGACTCGAGACAAACTAGAAAAGTTCGTTTCCTAGTTTGACCCAGCCGGGGATCGAACCCGAGCCCTTCGGTTTTACTGTCAGCGTGCCAAACCGCTGCGCCACCGAGGCCGCCAAAATCTCTTTGCCAAATCGATAATAATGAATAAAATAGCCTATGTACGTTCCACTGTAAAGCACAGGTCTTCTGTCAGAGAAAGAGAGAGAGAATGTGATAATCATCACGCGTGCCCACCGCGGATTGGCAATTTCAAGCACTGAACACCTAAAACACTCAGGTTGCCCCACGATGTTTTCTTCACTGTGAGGGATTGTTCTGTTACTAATAACTTCACAATGTATTTAAAATAGAAAACAAACTCATTGGTATATGCCGGGATTCAAACTCACGACCTTAAAGAGAAGTCGACGTTCTACCGCTCCGCTACCACCGCTAAATGTGTTGGTAAAATATTTTAAACTTTCGCGACTTGTACACATATAATATTTTCGGGGCTTTTGCGTTGTAATTTACTGCTACGCGATTGTAGTCTGAAAACTCATCAGCCGAAGATGCGAACGGGTGCCAGCCATCAGTCTTCTCGTGACCACGATGGCTGTGACGTCGTCAAAACGTCGAGGTAAAATAGCATTAAATCACCTACTACGCGATTAAGCCCTGAAAATATTCTATGTGTCGGTAAGAGCAAATCTCGTGAGTAGCTGAACCGATTTCGCTAATTCTTTTTTTAGAATATTTTTGGAAGTACGAGGGATGGTTCTTACGGAGAGAAAAATAGTAAACAATTAAAGATTTCACTGTTAGGCGGTACGAACGTCGCTGGGTCAGCTAGTTATAGATAAAGATAGAGAACACTTATTGCACAACCATAAAAAAGAATACAGCCATGATTGCTTAAATGTAAGTAATATTATACAATTGGCGTTCTTATCGCTTATAGATAAATTACGAATCTTATCGCGTCACCATCATCAACCATTTATGTCCCTACTGAGGGGCACGGGTCTCTTCCCTTCCGGTCCTGCCGGGAGGCAAGACTAGTGTCTGGTATTACGGTCAGAAATATTCAAGCCGCTTTCTGGCCTCTGATTTGGCTTAACGACTGCCATCTATCGACGGCAGCCGGCACCAACCACCTTATTGCGTAATTCAAAATAATTATGATTCTATATAATGATATAGTTAGACTTTTAGTCCGGATCTACTTACGGGTGTTGTTATATCGGACTTTTCCGATATAACAACAACCGTAAGTAGATCCGGACTAAAAGTCTACAATGTGTTGTGCTTACGAAAGTTTTAGTTCAAAAATTATATAGGTATTATAATTCCGAAACGTCTCTGCCCTAAAGTGTAATCATGTTTATTGGCGCTTGAATTTATGAAGCCGCGGTGGGCGCAATTATATTCGAGAGGATTTCTTTTCACATGCAGTGGACCATATGCCTGACTGCCTTGCTGGTCTAGCGATTTAACGTCTGCTTTCAATGCCAGAAGTCGCAGGATAGATTTCCATTGGGGGTCACCATACATTTGTACAATTGCTCGTAGCCCCGGCTGCTGAGTGATCTTAAACGATTCCGAAGGTTAAGTGATATAGTGCATAGATGAGTGACGGTCTATGACTCACGCTAGTGGCATTTTTCCGAGCGGTTCCGTGCTTCGCATGGCTCGCTAAGCAGTTGGTGCCGGCTGCCGTCAATAGATGGCAGTCGTTAAGCCAAGTCAGAGGCCTTAGGGTGGCTAGAAAACTTCTGACAGTAACACCAGCCACTAGTCTTGCAAGCCTCCACCAATCCGGACTTGGCCCCCATGGTGGAGTATGGCCTATACCTTCCTCGGGGAAGAGACCCGTGCCCCTCGGTGGGGACATTATGGGTTGATTATGATGATGATGATTTATTTGTACATATGGCCCCAGTCTATTTAATTGTATATGTATTTATTTTTTAAGTATCTATGTAAATTATTATTTAAATATATGTACATTATATTGTAAGTAATTATAAGTAATTAAATCCTTTGCTGTTTGTTATCAATATATTTTCGATTTAATTATTTATGTACATACGTACAGACTATTTTCTTCATGCAATGTACTTCATCCAAAGGTTGTCTGGAAGAGATCGTTCTTAGCTATAAGACCGCCAATTGTATAACATTACTTACTCGTAGATTTAAGAATCATGGTTGTTAATTTTTTCTGGTTGTGCAATAAAGTGTTCTCTATCTATCTATACAAATAGCCTCACTCAGGCGTGTAAAAAATAGAAAACATGAAACCTGATAGGGCCAACTGCTTTTTAAGGTAATAACTAAAAGTTTCCTTAGCACAACACATTGTAGACTTTTAGTCCGGATCTACGAACGGGTGTTGTTATATCGGATGAGTCCGACCAGGTTTCGCTCGGATTCGCAGAGCTTAATCATGGTGAGGAGAGACGGAACTCGCGTCGTCGGTTGCTCGTCTCACATAAGCAAGTAGATAGGGACTAATAGTCTACAAGCTATTCTATGAATCTGCTTACGTGTACATGAACAGGGTCTTCACAAGGTGCCAGGCCAGGTCGCTTGCGTCTGACCAGGTCGCCATGCACTGCAGCAAATACTGCAGGTGGAACCGCAGCGGGACCGTCTTCACGACAGTCAGGACCACCAGCTCGGGGGCATCTGGGGAGCGTTTTAGGATTTTAACAACCTATTTAGAGACCGTGTGGTGTCGGCCTAGAGAATAGCACCAACCCAAATTCTTCCCGCGGGTGTCGTAAAAGGCGACTAAGGGACACAAACCGGGGGGTGGGCAGCAGCGCCCCCTGCAGTACAATTCCACCGAACTGCGATCCCCAACCCGCATGCCCAGCGAGGGGATTATGGGCATTACCCCCATTGATAGCACAACCTTGCGCTGTGGCGCTCATTAGGGGAGGGCTTTGTCCAGCAGTGGACTAATAGCCTGAAGAAGAAGAAGATTTTAGTGTTGGTTTTACTCTTTTTAATGCACTAACCCGTGCTAAGGACAATTTTAAAAACCTATTTAGAGGCTAAAAATTCCACCCATGCCGAGATTCGAACCCGCGACCTCTGGCTATCCGTGCCAGCGCTCTTTCCAACTGAGCTAATGGGCGACTCACCGGCATCAGTGAAATTTCGAACCTCTTTACAACACTCTCTGTATTAGCTCAGTTGGAAAGAGCGCTGGCTCGGATAGCCAGAGGTCGCGGGTTCGAATCCCGGCATGGGTGGAATTTTTAGCCTCTAAATAGGTTTTTAAAAAAAGTGTTGGTTTCTGGCAACAACTTTTATTCCATGTGTTTTTTCACAGATTTATTTAGAGGCCTTAGAGAGTATGCGCTTAGTTACCACGCGTGACCTGCCTGGATTGGCAACATCAAGCGCCGAGGTAGGTGACACATCAGACATTTATGTTTCCTCATGATATTTTTCTTCACGGCCAGGGGTATTAATGATAATAAAAATAGTATAATCATGTGGGTACAGTGATATCGTTCCGATGTTAAAACCTAACTGCAAAGTAGGTAGTCGGGGCTGTAATTAATGCAATTTGCTTAAGTCAGATGTCGCTGCCTGTACGTAATACAGAGAATAGTGTAAAGAGGTTCGAAATTTCACTGATGCCGTGAGTCGCCCATTGGCTCAATTGGTAGAGCGCTGGCACGGATAGCCAGAGGTTGCGGGTCGAATCCCGGCATGGGTGAAATTTTTAGCCTCTAAATAGGTTTTTAAATTTGTTCCTTAGCACGGGTTAGTGCATTAAAAATAAAAATAGTATAATAATAATATGTTTTTATTTCAGAATACACAGTTCCATATAACAATATATTATTAATAACAATACACACAAACGAAACAAAATAAAAGAGATATATAGCAATAATTAATAAATTCATATTTTCGGTCATTTTCGATTACTATCGCGCTGAACGGAATGCCAATGTTGGTACAGTGACCTGCCCACATCCTCACACAGACACTCTATCACGACTACTCTAACAACTCTATTTCGGAGAATGGCAAAGATTGGTATTGGTACTACAACTTCACAAATGTACCTACGTAATCTTAGAAAATAAAGTTTCGGACCCACAACTATAGCAACCTGTGGAGTCGTTATAATCGTATACGAAAAATTGTTAGCCTCCAGAACAAGAAAACTTTGGTATACTTTTTTCCTATAAAATAAACAGTACGAAAAAATGTTAACTTCTCAAATGTGCGATTGGTGTCATGTCATAAGAAACGTACATAAAATAAGAAAACTATAAATTATTGCGAATTTGCAGTCGCAATACCACACGCTAACGTGAAGGAAAACATCGTGAGGAAACCCGCGTCTTAGTTGGCTCCCCACGTATTGACTAGTCTTTCCTGTGGGCTAGGCCGACTAAGCTAGCAGGATGGTACAGGTGCAGGGCAAGCCTTCACCATCTAAAACCATGCCCCAGGCACTGCAGCATCCGCGTGGTCCCTTCACCCATCTAGTGTGACTGAAGATGCCACTGGACGCTGTATAAATCATCTCATTTCGTAGTTGCGGTGATAAATTATTCGGAGATTTGCTCAGTGTCGATGTTCGCCCGTTGCTATGCCATTTTATTGATTAAAGGAAGCTTTTAATGCGACATGACCGTAACAGTAAACTGTGTTACTGCCCCATTAGTTTTACGATGTTTTGATGCCGGTCTATGTTAGCTTGGTGACTGAGCTCTTTCTGCTTTTTTCGAGACAAAGGATTGTTGTTTCATTCTATATGACCTCTGAAATTATCGTTTTCTATGTTTTTTTTTGTACATCTACTTCCTTCTCTAATGTATTAGCCCAGTTCATCCAAAGGTTGTCTGGAAGAGATCACTTTTAGCAATAAGGCTGCCGTCTGTACCCTTAGGTTAAGAAATATCTGTGCAATTTCCATTTTTTTGTGCAATAAAGTATTCTCTATCTATCTATGTTCTAGTCCAGGGAAGCAATTCTCACTTCAATAGCGAATAATTCGTATACGACTCTCAGATTAAGTTTACACGTTTAGTCTGGCGTCTTGAATTTTTACGGACTCCGATCGGCCGTAGTGTGAAACCGCTTTTGCAGTGTAAATTACACAAAACACGGAACCGGCGGCGTGCGTGAATGCAACGTGTAATGAACGTTTATTTAATTATAATAGGAAAACGTACAGCTATGAGCAAAACACATTGCAATTGAAATAATGAATGAATTAATGAATTACAAGTTTTCACTTATAGAAATATTTTCGAAAAACAAAGAAAAAAGTTTTCGCCCATTACAAAAGAATAGAAATACTCACAAACACTACACATTTATGGTTTCGAACTCGATAAAATACATTCCAATAAGGAATACATTCGGGTATTGATTACAAGGAATTGCAGAAGTCCGAGGTAACAAATCTACGCACGCTACTTTGTTTGTTTTCAAAAGAAATTTCTTCCAGCCAGCCTAGAAATTTTTGAGTGTTACGAAGACAGAGAAAGGGGTAGAGCAGATAAAGCAGAAACAAACTCATTACAACCTAATTCCATTTCAGTATGTATATTATTATGTATATACATACACCCTGGAGGTGTAATAAGCCTGCCAAAAACGCGGTTTGAAATCCGCGATTACCGCCCATATATACTCGTATATATATATATATCTATATATATATATATATATCTACGCATTATTCGTATTTAAAAGATCCCTGGAGGTGTAATAAGCCTGCCAAAAACGCGGTTATACGGTTATAAATAAACGCGGTATATATATATATATATATATATATATATATATATATATATATATATATATATATATATATATATATATATATCCGTATAACCGCGTTTTTGGCAGGCTTATTACACCTCCAGGGATCTTTTAAATACGAATAATGCGTAGATTCCACTCGAGAATATTATTACCCCGAACGGTCACTGGTTCTTCGGCAGATGTAGGATGTAGTCCGGAAGGATAGACAGTTACAAGATTAATTTTATGGATGTTGGCATCCTGCAGAGTATCCTGTCCAAACCAAACTGTAGCGCGGCTAAGCTTCTGTACACTTTTAATATTACAGCTAGCAATAATAGTTAGCTTTAGGGGACTTTATTTAGTGGTGGTGGTGGTATAATTAAGATGGGTACGATGGGACTGTCATCGTCACTCTTATGTGTACAAAAGTCTCTAAAGTAAATAAAGATTTAAAAAAAGATGTCTCAAGTTTACTTCCTCTCCAAATTGATAATATTATAAAATACATCATAAAAAATGAGAAAATTTGCCAAAGTTTGACGGAATGTAGCGTCGGATGAAGGCCGGCGATATTGACGATAAATCTGGAAGCTAAATTGGCGACGGGACAACTGGCGAGACGAAAATATGGCAGCTGGACAAGGAATGACAATATTTCGATTTTGTGTGTATTTATTAATTTTTTGTGCGGGTATAGTTATTTATGTATAGTTACGAAGCGCTCGTGGCCTAGTCGACCCAAGTGATTGGAATCTATTACTTGAGTTAAGCAACAACAGACGCGGTCAGGTGTAGAATGGGTGACCGTCCCTTGACTGCCGCTGTGGCATTTTTTCGGGGCGTTTCTGTGCTTGGCAAGGCACGTTAAGGCTAGGCGCATGTTGAAATGCAGGCGACGCAGTACAGTACAGCACAGTTCAGTACAGGGCAGGGCAGTTGATGCAGACGAAGGCCCCGAACCATTCCAGAGGTGGCTGTAGTACTCTTTACAGCGGACCTGTACTTGATACGGGTCTAGAAGCTGCTTTCGAGTACTGTCTAACTTTCAAGGTTAAGACTGGGAAGGTCATACTCACTGAAGGTCAATGAGAGCATCCAGATGACCAGAATGGCGGTCTTGGCGCGGCCAGTGGTCGACTTGAACTTGAGCGGGAAGCAGATGGCGTACCAGCGGTCCACTGAGATGAACGTCAGCGTAAGCACGGACACCGTCACCGACACCGACTGTGGAGGAGAAATGCGTCGTGAGTTGGAAGAACGCAAGACAATCGAATCTCTCAAGGCGCTTAGGGGTGCCAACTAGCCCCACCGATGGAATAAAAACAAATAAATAATTATTCTTCTTCTTACATACATACATACATACATACATACATACATACATACATACATACATACATACATACATACATACATACATACATACATACATACATACATACATACATACATACATACATACATACATACATACATACATACATACATACATACATACATACATACATACATACATACATACATACATACATACATACACACTTACATACATACATACATACATACATACATACATACATACATACATACATACATACATACATACATACATACATACATACATACATACATACATACATACATACATACATACATAACCTCACGCCTGTATCCCAGAGGCAGAGACCAGGGACTGCCACTTGCCACGATCCTGACAGATCACCTTCGCTTCATCAACGTTCATAAGTCGTTGCATGCACGCACGCCGGTTCCGGGTACTTTTTATCTTTCCCTTTGCTAATACATCCCCTATCCTATTCTTGTTCTTCTTCAGGCTATATTAGTCCACTGCTGGACATAGCCCTCCCCTAATGAGCGCAAGGTTGTGCCATCATTGGGGGGTAATGCCCATAACCCCCACGCTGGGCATGCGGGTTGGGGATCCCTTAGTCGCGTTTTACGACACCCGCGGGAAGAATTTGGGTTGGTGCTATTATCTAGGCCGACACCACGTAGTGTGTCGGAATAATTATTCATGGACATATTACACAGATCTCGTCAGCCCTATACAACGTAATAACTTGTGTTATAGGTGCTAACTCGACGATAGATTTAATACAACTTGTTTTATAATAGGGTTTTATCTAAAAGTGAACATGAGAAATCTTAACAACTGTGACAACAAGTTTAACCTACATTCTAGAACCTAGGATCAACAATCTAGGACTATTCACTCCTAATTAACTTTAATCTTCTGAACGCGCTCGTATGGTTACAAGAGTGAGTTTTTGTAAGTAAACCGTTGTAACTGATCTGTTGAAATCCATCAACATCTTTTTAGCCCCTAAATAGATTTTTAAAATTGTCCTTAGCACGGGTTAGTGCATTAAAAAATAAATATAATCTTGTGGGTACAGCCATTTCATTCCGATGTATAAGCCTAACTGCAAAGTGGGTACTCGGGGCTGCAAGTGACGCAAATTACTTCAGCCAGATGTCGCTGCCTGTACGTAATACAGAGAATATTGTAGAGGTTCGAAATTTCACGATGCCGGTGAGTCGCCCATTAGCTCAGTTGGAAAGAGCGCTGGCACGGATAGCCAGACGCCGCGGGTTCGAATCCCGGCGTGGGTGGAATTTTTAGCCTCTAAATAGGTTTTTGTAGTGTACTATGTTATTGTTTAAGTCTCCTATGTGATAACTCAGAGTCGCTCGTTACTAAATTATTCCTTTTCGGTCTAAATTTTTGGACGCTGATTATTTTATATGTGAAAGATCAATTTAGGAGGATTATTATGAGAAAAAAAATCTGAAAAAACTTAATAAAAATGTGAAAAAAAATCATGATATTTTTTTTCGCATGTTCTAAAGAAATACATTAAAAAAATCATAACTCCTAAACAACGAAAAATCGGTCAACATACATGAGGTATATATGGATTTCCCTGGATGTGAGGAATCTAAATTATACTATTTTATTTTTAATGCACTAACCCGTGCTAAGGAACAAATTTAAAAACCTATCCCGGCATGGGTGAAATTTTTAGCCTCTAAATAGGTTTTTAAAAAAGGAATCTAATTTTTTTTTTTGGACGTCACCGTTTGGACCACCCTGTATAAATAGAAAGTGATAAGGAGAGTTAATATTTCTTCATATAAATGAAAAATCCTCGTAAAAGGCACTATTAAAAGCACTTTATAGTTGAAGAGTTGACTCGGTGGTAAGTAGCAGTAAATAATACAGAGAATATTGTAAGGAGGTTCGAAATTTCGCGGCACTTGCCCATTAGCTCGGTTGGGAGAGCGCTGGTACGGTTAGCCAGAGGCCGCGGGTTCGAGTCCCGGCATGGGCGGAATGTTTAGCCTCTAAATAGATTTTTAAAAAAAAGCAGTAATGAAAAAAAAAATAAGTACATAAGTTTATTTTGCAAATCTTATAGATAAAAAGTTACACACGGAATACGCAGTAGAGCGCAAATTTTGAGAAAAGTCCTCACCTTCACGAAAATCGTGTTCCAGACTTATTTAACGGTTTTTTGTTTTTTCCGGGCGTTTCCCGAACTTTAGAGACTCCGAGATCGGATCAGAAACACTGAAATCCGAAGGAGGACGAAACTGACAGACATAGCCAAGGTGATTGCCCGTAAGAAGTGGAAATGGGCAGGCCATATATGCCGTAGACAGGATAAAATATGGGGTGTAAAAGTACTGGTCTGGAGGCCTAGAGAAGGGCGCAGAAGTGTGGGCAGGCAACCAACAAGATGGACTGACGACCTGGTGAAGGTGGCATGAAAGGACTGGATTCGAAAAGCCCAAGACCGAAATAAATGGCGTGAATTGGAAGAGACCTACACTCAGCATTGGGTGGCTATGGGTTGAAGAAGAAAGAAAGAGAAGAAGAAGAGACTAATATTTTTTATTTTATTAGAAACTAGCTGACCTAGCAAAATTCGTACTGCCTAAAAGTAGATTCTTTAATTTTTTTTCTCTCCCTAAGAACCATCGTCCGACTTCGAGGAATATAAAAAAAAATAGCGAAATCGGTTCGGCTGCTGTCGAGATTTGCGCTTACCAACGCATTCGGCGATTCATTTTTATATTACAGAAGATATATGGTTTTCAGATGTTTTCCTGTATTTGTAGAATAAGACAATATAACTTGCTGAATTTCATAGTTCCGTTTTTCCTTTTGAGCTACAGAAGCCTAAAAACCGTTTTTTAGGGTTCCGTACCTCAAAAGGAAAAAACGGAACCCTTATAGGATCACTTTGTTGTCCGTCTGTCCGTCCGTCCGTCCGTCTGTCAAGACCCTTTTTCTCAGGAACGCGTGGAGGTATGAAGCTGAAATTTATATCAATTACTCAGGTCTACTGTCCCTTGAAGCTGTGAAAAAATCAAACTTCTAAGCCAACGCAATCAAAAGATACAGCCGTTTATGCCGCAAATTTTCGACACTTGCAAGGGAATCAAAACCTACAGGGTGCTTCCCGTGAACTCAGAATCTTGAAATTTGGTACGAAGCAACGTCTTATAGCATAGATAAAGGAAAAATTACGAAAACCATAAATTTTTAGTTACATCTCATAATATATTTTTTTTTAATAATTTTAAACTTACTACCCATTTCCTCATAAACGCGTAGAGGTATTAAATTGAAATTCATACCAAATACTCAGGTCTATAATACAGGTTTGTACGGAACCCTCGGTGCGCGAGTCTGACTCGCACTTGGCCGGTTTTTTTCAAGATAGCGGCTCGCGGCTTACAGGGTCGAAAACTTGGGTTTTCATTTTGACCCCATACCTGAACATCATACAGTACAATCATTTCAAACTATTGCAGAGCTAACAGACTGGACAAAGTAGTTATGATATAAGTTTTTAGATATGGAGATAGATAGAAAACACTGGTTAATAAAAAAGGAACTCACACTGATACTTCGTAACATTAGAGTACAGACGGCGGCGTTATCACTAAAAGTGATCTTTTCTATATAACCTTTGTATGAACTGGAACTGGATAATTTGGATATAATTTTCCTTTGGGCCGCCTCTTAAAGGTTTGTTTACGTCTAATGAAAAGCCGGACGAAATTAAATACACATTTATTTCTAAAATACGCCGTATTTTATTTCTGAAACAACAATTAGACGGTCTTTTTCAAGAACTTTGTCATTTGTCTAATTAACATGTCTGAGGAATTACTTATTTCAGAGATAGAATGTAATGTTTTCTCAAACATGCTTGAAAATTTAGGCATAATTTTGACAACCTTCTTCGAGGTAATATCGAAATTAGTGCACTGGCAAAATACGTGTGAGTATCAGCCGCCAAAAGTTGTGTGAAAATCCATAATTATCTGTCGTGTTTTACAGGCTAAATAAATTATATAAGTCCTCAGATTAATTTGTTTGTCATATGTGAGGCAAACTCATAATTATATCTAGGTATCGTGTAAATTAAAACTGAAACAAATCAAATCAATTTACTTCAACGTTAAGAATTTATGTTCTATTCCCTGACTGACAATGTACAATGTAAAATGTAAGCCGAGTAAATTTAAAATGGAAGTATTTACTCTAAAACATGGCAACCAAGGAGGTAACTTATCCAAGCTTTTATTTAAATTTCGAACTCCCTGCAAATAGAAAGCTGTTTATCGAAAAAAATAGAAATAAACACTTAATAAACACGTTTTGTGGTAATTAAACCCATCCTCTCACTCTCTCTCTCTGAGAGAAGCCAGCTTTGCCCCGCTGTGGCACGTTTATAAGCGTCATAAAAAATAAGCTTCGTGTTTCTAGAAACACTCAGACAACGCTTTGTCCCGTCGCTCGTAAGAGATGATAGATGAGTGTCCTTAGATAAAGTGACGGATTGATACTATTAATTATGGAAGTCGTCCATTCTCACCCCTATTTTCATACTAGACATAGTTGACGTGTCATGTAATAAGTTCTGTGAAGAGAGGCTTTGTTGTTCTCACATTATGCTTGATAAGGAAAAGCAGACTTTGGTTGGTTGGGGGAGGTTGTTCGAATCCCGGCATGGGTGAAATTTTTAGCCTAAATAAAAATAGTATAATCATGCGGGTACAGTGATATCGTTCCGATGTAAAACCTAACTGCAAAGTAGGTAGTCGGGGCTGTAAGTGATGCAATTTGCTTAAGCCAGATGTCGCTGCCTGTACGTAATACAGAGAATAGTGTAAAGAGGTTCGAAATTTTACTGATGCCGGTGAGTCACCCATTGGCTCAATTGGTAGAGCGCTGGCACGGATAGCCAGAGGTTGCGGGTTCGAATCCCGGCATGGGTGAAATATTTAGCCTCTAAATAGGTTTTTAAATTTGTCCTTAGCACGGGTTAGTGCATTAAAAATAAAATAGTATAATCACTTATATTGCTAAGCTGTATTTATTATGCAAGACTATTCTCTTTGCCTGTACTTAATCCAAAGTAACAACCCCAAAATTTTAATAACCTCCTCCTCATATCGTCTTATATAATAGATTACTTAAATGTCCCTTATCTTGTTCTTTGCCATTGGTAAATTTTGTACTACTTTGTACTTGTATCGTAGGATTATTTACAATTATTATTATGGTGTAACGGTAGTGATCTAATTTGTACACCAAATATCGATAGTTTAAAAATGAATCGCTGAATGTGTTGCAAATCTCGCGAGCAGCTGAAACGATTTCGCTAATTCTTTTTGTAGAATATTCCTTGAAGTACGAGAATGGTTCTTACGGAGGGGAAAATAAAAAAAATTAAGAATCGACTGTTAGGCGGTACGAAGTTCGATGGGTCAGCTAGTTAACAATAAAAACAAATCTCACTTACACCACAGTGCGGAGTATCGTTAGAAATAGTAATTTCATTACAAGTGCGGAAAGGCTGTCATTGCAAAGAGTTCCGACAAAGAGTACCCGAGCCGAGGCGCAGCCGAAGGCGAGGGTTGACAGTCGGAACAAGTTGCAATGAAGTTTCCGCACGTGAACTGAACGACTATTTTTAATACAGTTGCGAAAAAAATAAGCAATTTAATAAATAAAAAATATTTGAAAAATGGCGCCAACCGTAAAAAAATATAGGCAGAGATTTTTTTTCTTCACCCATTTTAGTAGGCAAAGGGAACTATGCCCATACAGCCAAGTCTTCAGTAGATATTGATATGAAATGAAAATTAAATTTAATGAGATGAAATGAAATGAAACCTAACTTAACTCATTCAATCAAATCATTAAATCTTATATTGAAACAAATTAGGAGGTAGCTCATAAAAACTTCTATGATTTTTTTTTAGTAAAAACTTCATGGTTGGTTTTTTTTAATAGACATTATTTTGACAGTTGGGAAAGAAAACGGACGATTGCGGGAAAGGTAAAAAAAAGCACGAGTGTGTAATAGCCCACTTCCCGCACGCTATACCGTCTCTGTAATACGCCACTTTTTGAGCAACTGTATTAAAAAATATTTTGGGTGAAGAAAAACTATGTGAAAACTATTGCTGGTGTGTGCTGTGTGGTGTCGGCCTAGAGAATAGCACCAACCCAAATTCTTCCCGCGGGTGTCGCAAAAGGCGACTAAGAGCCCGTTTCACAATGTTCAAGTAAAGTTCCAGATAAGCTATCCGCAACCAGTTCTGCCATTTGTTCTAAATTTAAATAATTTTTCCTCTAGTTGCGTGTGTTCCTTTATGGTTTCAAATTTAGAACAAGCGGCAGCCTTGGTTGCGGATAGCTTACCCGGAACTTTATCTGCAGATTGTGAAACAGACCCTAAGAGACACAAACCAGGGGGTGGGCAGCAGCGCCCCCTGCAGTACAATTCCACCAAACAGCGTTCCCCAACCCGCATGCCCAGCGTGGGGATTATGGGCACTACCCCCCAATGATGGCACAACGTTGCATTAGGGGAGATCTATGTCCAGCAGTGGACTAATATAGCATGAAAAGAAGATGAAGGAAAACTAAAATTTGAGATTTAGGTTTTGCAAAATAGTATGCTTGAAAGTGCATTTTTATGTGGCAGTGGGGCATTTCTCCCGTCATTTGGCTAAACAGCTTATTGAAAAAACTTGAAAAAAATCAAGTTTAGTCAGTAGCACATATGAATTTAAAAGGAAAAACTATCACGGCTGTACAGGCTTTACAAGTGACGAGTAATAGGAGTAATAGCAAACTAACATTTTGGAGACATTTTCGTCAGATTGAACCACATAAAAATTTTGCTTCATTACCAATCCGGACTTGGCCCCCGTGGTGGAGTATGGCCTATACCTTCCTCGGGGAAGAGACCCGAGCCCCTCGGTGGGGACATAATGGGTTGATGATTTATTTAATTTATAATACAAACGGAAAACTCGGTAAAAAACAGAATAATCAGGTAAAGAAAGATTTTTGCAGTCGGGTCTAGTTGAAACGTAAAGTAGGCAGTAATGCCAAAAATTAAGGAAATCTCAAAAATGAGTGACGTAATTTTAAATTGTGAAACTATTAGACATCATTAAAGATATATCAATAAAATTGCGTAAAGTACGATTAAAATCAGTAAACGATTCGGCTGTGTTAGTTTTGAGCTACAAAGGTTTTGTTGCTCATATTGTTCTTGTGTTGTATTCAATAAAATAACTAGTAATATAATTAAAGGTCATATCTGTAAATTTTCTATCTGTAACTCTTTGTGAGAGATGAGGGATTCACAAGAATTACCGAGGTTGGCCGAATCGTTAACTGATTTTAATCGTACTGTAAAAAGGTTTGCACTGTTACAAGGTGACGAATATAAGTCTCTTTTTAGCCTCTAAATAGGTTTTTAAATTTGTCCTTAGCACGGGTAGTGCATTAAAAATAATATAATCATGTGGGTACAGCGATTTCATTCCGATGTAAAACCTAACTGCAAAGTAGATACTCGGGGCTGCAAGTGATACAAATTACTTCAACCAGATGTCGCTGCCTGTACGTAATTCAGAGAATATTGTAAAGAGGTTCGAAATTTCACTGATGCCGGTGAGTCGCCCATTAGCTCAGTTAGAAATAGTGCTGGCACGGATAGCCAGAGGTCGCGGGTTTGAATCCCGGCATGGGTGGAATTTTTAGCCTCTAAATAGGTTTTTGAATATAAGTCAATCAACCACACTGTGTATTCCAAATCCTGCGTGTCCTTACCTGAAAATAGAGCAGCACTTTGCACAGGCAGTCCCCAAGAAACCACGTCTCAGTCACGTCCCACAGCACCGTAGGCGGCAAACAGAAAGCTATCACCATAAAATCAGCAACCGCCAGATTCACTATGAAATAGTTCGTCACAGTCCTCATCGTGTGGTTTCTGTATACTGCAATGCAGACCAGAGCATTCCCTATAAGTCCCATCGTGAATACCAAGCAATGGGTGGCTATGAGAACCCATTCATAAGGGTGAGGATGTATGTAATCATTCAACATTTGGATGTATTCTTCCTCGGTCAGATTGCAGAATTCTTTATCTCCCACGCAGGGTTCTTCAGTGGCGTTATGGGTCTTATTTTCTGGGGCATTAAGGTGGTCTGTTGGTGTACTTTTTGGTGCTATTTTGATGTGACCAACTTCGTAGAAATCTGGGTTAATGCGCAAGTCTTCTTCTACTTCTTGGTTTTGGAAATCTTCGGAAAGATCCTCGGTCTTCTTGCCGTTTGTGAAGTAGATGTTGATGAGAAGAATAGTTATAAATTGCACAAGCTTGTTTACGTGCATTTTGGCGGTTTTTCGGAATCAGACAACAGTAAACAGTCTGTGGCAGTTCAACATATCCTTGTATCTGAAAAAGAAAACCGAACATCAGACTAAATTAAATAAACAGAAGAAAAAACTGTGTAAGTTTTACGTAATTTCTTAGATAAATTATCATAATCATTTATTTATTGCATGTCATGGTAATAATGCAGGTGGTAATAATATTAATAAGTAATTCTAGTTCTACATGACACCCTGTAAGGGCACTACAACTTTGCTAAAACTATATATTTACAGATATGTACACTAAATGTGTATTACAATTTCATTATTAATTTCCATTACATTGCATTATTCCAGTACATTATTTCATCGCGAATAGACTTATAAATAATCGCGATTAGACCAGTATGTGTTGGAGGTGATATATGCCGCTTATAATGGCCTTAAATCGGTGTCAGTGATGTATCGGGACTGACACCGATTTAAACATCGCTAAGTTACTATTGTTTGGTTATTATGACGTGTGACACTTGCAAAAAAATTAGCAACCGAGCGACATCTCTAGCAATTTACTACCATCCGCACTCTGATAATTGCTTTTAGCAATAAGGCCGCCAATTGTACTTTGTATCTCTACATGTTTTACGACATGAGCTCTGGTGTACAATAAAGAATATTCTTATCTCATCTTGTTTTGTGCTGTTCTGTCCTGTTCTGTTCTGTCCTCTCCCGTCCCGTCCCGTCCTGTACTGTCTCTTGTCTTGTCTTATCTAATAGTATTTATTAATAGTCGTATCGCTGTAAGGCCGCCAATTGTACTGAATCTTTGTAGTTATTTTTTGTTTGTTTTTACCTGGTGTACAATAAAGAATATTCTTATCTTATCTAATAGTATTTATTAATAGTCTTATCGCTGTAAGGCCGCCAATTGTACTGAATCTTTGTAGTTATTTTTTGTTTGTTTTTTCCTGGTGTACAATAAAGAATATTCTTATCTTATCTTAATAGTGTAGACCTCCACAGTTATTTACAATAGTATGAGCCTCGAAATACCGTCAACTACGATCCCTATCGTAGCGCTACGTTAAGCATGAATACAAAATTAGCTGCTAAGTCTATTTTTAACTCAGCCCATTATTCCATCCATCCATCGTCGGTTTATTAACATTATAATTTAAGACGGCTTCATCCAGACGTAATAGTAGGTAAACAAAGATCTTCAATCGTGAAAGTTTTAGTTCAACGAAATTCCTAGGTCAATTAGGGTGCGATAAGATGAGGTGCGAAAAAGGATGCAGTGACTAGATTTTATTGAGAAAGGAATGATGCGTTGGTTTGGACATGTGGAGAGGATGAAGGGAGAAAGATTGACGAAACAAATATATATTGCGAATGTGAGTGGAAGAGCTGGTAAGGGACGTCCCAGGCGGACATACATCGACCAAATAGGGGATGTATTAGCAAAGGGAAAGATAAAAAGTACCCGGAACCGGCGTGCGTGCATGCAACGACTTATGAACATTGATGAAGCGAAGGTGATCTGTCAGGATCGTGGCAAGTGGCAGTCCCTGGTCTCTGCCTGCCCCTCTGGTATACAGGCGTGAGGTTATGTATGTATGTATGTATGTAGATTAGACTTCGATTTTTCGATTCTTTTCGCGCTTAAATCGATAAGTAGATAGAGAACACTTTCTTCTATATAAAAATGGAAATTATACAAATAATTCTTAACCTAAGACGGCGTATTGAAAATTCCAGCGCCGCGGTATTTAAACACCTCAGACACTCAGGTTTCGTCACGATGTTTCCCTTCACAATTGGCTAGTAGTATTGCTACTGTAACTTAGCAAATGTACATAACCTTACCAAACAAAAGTATTTCTTAACGATTCGCGATACTCACACATATATATATATATATTGGCCTTTTTTGCATCTACTTAATGAGATGATTTATACAGCGTCCAGTGGTATCTTCACTCACACACTAGATGGGTGAAGGGACCACTCCGACGCTGTAGTGCCTGGGTCATGGTTTTATAGATGGTGTAGGCTTGCCCAGCACCTATACCATCCTGACAGCTTAGTCGGCCTAGCCCACAGGAAAGACTAGTCAATACGTGCGGAGCCAACCAAGCCGCGGGTTTCCTCACGATGTTTTCTTTTCCTTCACAGTTAGCGTGTGGTATTGCGACTACAAATTCGCAAATGTACGTAGCTTTGAAATTAAACAAAGTCATTGGTACATGCCCGCACTCGGGATCGAACCTGGGGCTTTCGCTTGCCAGTCCATGGTTCTACCCACTGAGCTACCACCGCTTCACTCATAGTTATATATTAAACGGGTCTTATCGCGATTAGTTATTAGGTAAAACGTAATTACCTTATTTCTCCACGTTTTGGCAGCGTTACATTTACCGTGGACATGGCTTTAATAAGGTAATTACATTTTACCTAATGGATAATTACGATTAGACCCATTTAATAACTGTTGGCGACAGACCTTTTTTTATTGTTTTGACTTTTTGTACATATTATTGTCTTTTTTTACTTGTGTCAGCTTTTTAAATTGAGTTCGCTGTCTGTTCTTGTAAAAGTTGTCTTGAAAATATTATCAAATAAACACGGATTTATAAAAAAATAATTAACCTATTATTAAAACAGAAAGGTAGGGCACCATACGGTGCTTAACAATAACTATGCTAGAAAAGTCATTCGTACATGCCAGCACTGGGAATCCAACCTGGGTCCTTCCTTTCTGAGTCCATTGTTCTACCCACTGTGCTACATTCATCATTTTTATCTGTTAGTAGAGTAGGAGTAGCCCGCCATTAGTGTGAGACGAGCAACCGACGACGCGAGCTCCGTCTCTGCTCACCACGATTAAGCTCTGCGAATCGGAGCGAAACCTGGTCGGACTTTTCCGATATAACAACACCCGTAAGTAAATCCGGACTAAAAGTCTACAAAGAGTAGAATTCAATTCAAATTCAAATAATTTTATTTCAACGTAAAGAATTTACATTCTGTTTGCTGAAAGTCAATGTACAATGTAAAGTGTAAGCCGCCGCCTTCGGGCCGTATTGTAGTGGAGAAAAAGGCAGCGGAAAAAAAAACTCCACTCTGACCATCTTTTCTCAAATCATCTTAAAACCAAATACATCAGTTGCCATATAACATAACATTTTACATACTGGCACATACATTGCTTCTGGCCCCACACTAGGAAACCCTGTGTCGTGGAAACCCGAAACAACGACATCACAAACATGTAAACATCCAAGACCTGGACTTTTTTTTTGTTTCCAGCCGGGATTCGAACCCGGGACCTCTTGCATGGCAGGCAGACGCGCTACCGCTACGCCACAGAGGTCGTCAAAATGTAAACCTAATAAGATTTCATGATTGCCATTAACAACCCTAAATGCCAATAAGTATCTCGTAATACTTATGTATCTGTTAATCTTCTTTCCAAGAATGTAAAGGTAAAGTGAACTTTCTGGTTCTTATATTTCACGTCTTCATCATTCAGTGTGTTTTCTATTTCAAACATTTGAAGCCCTGTCACATGCTCGACTTAACGATGTCGGCACGAAACCGAACCGTGTTATATAAACATCACCTATTGGGTTAAGGCAGAGAATTCATCAATACCAACCCATTATGTCCCCACCGAGGGGCACAGGTCTCTTCCCTGAGGAAGGTATAGGCCATACTTCACCACAGTGGCCAAGTCCAGATTGGTCTCACAGAAAGAAGTTTTCAAGCCACCATAAGGCCATTGACTGGGCTTAACGACCGTCATGCCATGCCATGACGACCTCCGTGGCGTAGCGGTAGCGCGTCTGCCTACCATGTAAGAGGTCCCGGGTTCGAATCCCGGCTGGGAACAAAAAAAAGCCCAGGTGGATGTTTACATGTTTGTGATGTCGTTGTTTCTGGTTCCCACGACACAGGGTATCCTAGTGTGGGGCCAGAAGCAATGTATGTGCTTGTATGTAAATGTTATGTTATGTTTTGTTATCTATCGACAACAAATACAAATCAAATACAAATATTTTTATTTTCTCCGGTACCTACACATTGCACTTAAAATTAGTAACCCATTATTATTACAATGTTACATTATGTAGTAGAAGACAGGAGCCCACAGTAGGTTTACCCCGTGCTATGGATCTCCTGGCTTCCACTTCTCCAAAACCGAGGACACTGTCTCTAATGTATATAGTTTAAGTGTGCAATGGATAACATTAACTCAAGTTTATGTACAAGTATATTATAATTTATAACCAAAATCAATATAAGTTTCTTAAATTACATTAGCTTGCCTACTCTTTATAAAGTTTATAAGTAATAGGTACCTGGTAACTAAAACCTGTGACCTCTACTCAGCCCTACCACCTAGGTCTTGGGTTCAGGTTTCAGCCACTGAGCAAAGGGTGTATAAAGATGTGTGTGTGTGTGTGCGTTATGTGCATATGTGTGTGTGTGTGTGTGTGTTTGTTATGAAAAGTGCATGTAACAACGGTGTAATGTGTGTGTGCGTTACAAAGATCTTGATACATCGTTAGCCTAATAGCTTTTCAGTTTCTTCATAATTAAGGGACAACAGCCATGACGTGGGTTGTCTTTTACATTGATATCCAGACATATTATAATGTTTATTCACCTTGTTAGCCTCATTATAAATTCTACTGCTCAAACAGTAATAGAATCTTCGCGCAGATGTCGCTCTGGCTGAATTCACCAACAAACGGCATGTTTCCGTCTTGACTTGTCCTTGTCCTGATCCTCAATATATTCTTGCAAGGAACATTGTCGCTTAAGAATACTCAACCTACGCTTAGTTTGTTTTAACTCCGCTTAAAATGCTTCGTTAGCGCTACAAATAGAAAAAAAATCTCAACATTAAAAACCGATTTAGAGGTTAAAAAAATTCACCCATGCCGGGATTCGAACCCGCAACCTCTGGCTATCCGTGCCAGCGCTCTACCAATTGAGCCTATGGGCGACTCACCGGCATCAGTGAAATTTCGAACCTCTTTACACTATTATCTGTATTACGTACAGGTTTTTAAATTTGTCCTTAGCACGGGTTAGTGCATTAAAAATAAAAATAGTAAAATCTCAACTTATTTTATAATACGTTTTTTATCTAAGAGTGGACGTGAGAAATCTTAACAACGGTGACAACCATATTTAGAACCTACATTCTAGAACCTACATTCTAGAACCTATAATGAACATCAAGGATTTTAATCAATTTGCGCCACAAACGTCCGTTTTTAAAGTTCTAGAGTCTTATTAACAAAAAGTCAGTTCACTAAAAGCACTGTTAAAGTGGCCTTATGAGATGTTTATAATAGGTCTAAACAAAAACGTCATTAATAAAACAAAATTCCTATTACAACTGTACTACAAACATGCTATAACTTAAAGTTGATACGGCCCTACTTTAAATCAACTTCAAACTTATTATAAGCGATATTTTAATCTGTGATTGCAAAACTACAGATTATTTGTCAAATTGTTGTTTGTTTGAAGTGGTTTGGTTGTCAGTGAAGTGGTTTTTCGTGAAATTGTGATAATAAATTCATTTTCCATATGGTCTTCTTCAGAAACTTTCAAACGAAAAGTTGAATACCAACTTCTTTTTTTCTTGGTAAGCACATACCTGTATTATACAATCTGCGTGTTTTAACACTTCCACAGAGTTAAAAGAATGAACGAATCTTAGAACGCGACGTTGCCAAATTGACAGGTCGTAAAAGAGCACTTTAGTTACAGTAGGATTGTTGTACTTTTATTAATAAGGAAAAGATAGAGCGTACTTTTAGAGGATTTTAGCTAAAGTGTGCTACGAGCACACTATAGGTCGTTTTTATTAATAAGGCCCCTAGTTTATTGATCCTTGTTTCTAGATTAGGTTCTAAAAGTAGGTGTTACATTTCTTAAATGTTCTCATGTCCACTTTTGATATGCTTTAACTCCATCTTAAGAGTGTTTTAGAGGAATCTACTTTGTACGAGTATATAAGCTGGTTTTCATCGTCAACGTAACGGCCGGTTTGCAATAGGCCTACAAATTGTTTACACAACAAAGTAGCTGAATATACGGTTTGTTACCTAAATAAACCTTCTTTTGTAACAATTCTCGCTAGGCATTTTATAGGTACTCCATGCTGGATTAAAAATATAGGTAGGTTCTCCGTGCTGGATTAAACGTGATGTTCTTGAGAATGTGATGAACTGTGAATGGTTTCACAAATTTCAAAAAACAAAAACACACGACTGCGTGAAAAAAGAGATAATTACCTACACCTATTTCTCTTGAATTTTCATCTTAACTCTGTTACATAAATAAATGCATTTTATCTTATCTAAACACAATGTTAATAATTTATTATAAGTAAATACTTTTCATATTTTATACTTTCGCGACTTGTACACATATAATATTGTCGGGGCTTAATCGCGTAGTAATTTATTGCTATTTTACCTCGACGTTTCGACGACGTCACAGCCATCGTGGTCACGAGAAGACTGATGGCTGGCACTCGTTCGCATCTTCGGCTGATGAGGTTTCAGACTACCCTCAATCAGCCGTCACAAAGCGAAATAAATTACTCAATTACTACGCGATTAAGCCCCGACAATATTCTAACTATAAATACTTTTCGTAGATATGCTTTTAGCAATGACAATATTCACCAATGGCGCCTGTAATCTATGACTTGCTTTTTGAATTTATGAAGATCGGCTCATAGGACCGCCAATTGTACTACGACAATTGTTAATACTTTTTACGGTGTACGATAAAGAATGTTGCTATCTTATCTAGTTTTAATCCTACTGATATTATGAAATGTGAAAGCTTGTGAAGATGTTTGGATCACTTGTTACGGCGGCCGGGAGTCTCTGGATTCGGACGGCGCTACCGGAAAGCTTGTAAAACCATGAGGGAGAAATCCGTTCCCGTGAGATTTTATTTAATTTATTTATTTCAAAAACACCTACTATAGGGTGGGCTATTGCGATAGTAAGGTACAAAATACCTACATATTGTATAAACTAAATTATATATATTTATATTTTAATATTAGTAAACTTTTTTCAAGCCCAAGATATTGCATTGCCATGGTCATATGAATCGTATATTCGTAATCGGATTCTGTGCCGGTATAAAGTTTGCCGGACCGCTAGTATTTTTGTATATACTGCGTCAGTCTCACAGTTAAGATAAATTGATCTACACCCCTTAACCTAGAATCCAGCAAGCCGTTTAGGCTACAAAGCATAACGAAGAAATATACCTACGTACATATGTATGTGGGATAGAAATTAGACACCGGCACTGGCTTAAACTAATATTAACTTTTATTTCTTCTTTTTTACAATACAGTCGTCGTTGCTAGCTTTCGCCATCTTCCTTTTGTTCCCCTCTCTCCCTCGCACATATAACTGTCCTCCGTCTATCTCATTCCCACATGTATGTACATACAAACACACGAGCTAAACACCTTACGATCCGTTTGGTCTCCGCCTCAGTCAGGTAAAAAAGAAGCGTAAATTGAAGGTACATACAAACACTTGAAAAAAACATAACCCCCATTTGCGCTGTCGGTTGAAAAAATCTTGAGAAACGAATAACTCAGGCAGACAAGCAGATGAACAGATGGGTCGGACAGACGGTCAGGCGGTTCCCTTTTCTTCCTTTTTACTACGGGATTCTAAAAAGAAGCCATTTCCTGCCATAATTAATCGATTGATTACCTACGATTAGTTTCAATTTTTATGGCTGCAAACAGTCCACTTCAGACGGGCCGCACCAGGAACGGCCCGCCAGCCAACACAAATCAGCTGGCAGTGACTAAAATCCTCTAAATCAGTCGGAATGGTGTTTTCATAGCAAATACCGGCAAAGCAATTTACGGCGGAGAGGCCGCTAGCGATTCTTGGGTTCGGTCGAAAAATGGTTTATAGCACTGTTTGTAAAATCGAAAATATTAATATCTGTGAGAATTATTTTTAGAACTTAGAGCCTAGGACGTAGTTTTAGTATCCTAGGATTTACATCGATTTCCGCTTGAAACGGTCGTGTTTCAAGCGGAAATCGGTTAAAGATTAAAGAACACTATTTTAGATTAAGGTGCAGCCAGGATTTGCCACCTTATACTGCCGTCGTATGGAGAAAGGCCGTTACTCAGTTGAAAGTGGTTTCGAGTAAATTAACGTTTTATTTGAAGTGAAGTCTCGAACATTATTTAATTTAAGCCGATGATAGTAGTTTTAAAATTTGTAGAAAAATATGCTTAACTTTTATGGTCTTTGTTTTGTTTTCGTATAGACTAGTCTTTTTCACAATTTGCAAATTTCCCTTTCACTTTAGTAAACAAAATATACTACGTGATATAATGTTAAGCAGGAAAGCCCTTATTCTAATAATAGACCTCTAGGGCGCAAATCATAGATTCGGAGGGCGAACTTTCTGCATGCACCCGTACAAATATTAACATGAAAAGCCGCAACTAGGAAATTACGGCTTTGCACTTTAACATTCCAAAACAATATATTAAGGTTTGTTGTTTTTTTAAAAATTCCTTAGATTCAATTACGTCTTTTCATACTAGTTTGATTGTTACGGCTTTAGATTGTTACGGCTTTTCACATAACTTTATTTATTATGTGAAAAGCCGTAGCAATCAAATTGCGGCTTTTCATTTTAAAATTCAAGCGGTTTTTGTTGGGGGGTGGCTTTTTACGCCCTGCTATTTTCGCCTAGAGAAAGTGACAGACCTTATTACATAGACAAAAAGATAGATTTTTCTGTACGCTGTGCATGCCTATAATAGGCATGCACAGCGCTCCATTGGAATAATAAATTACAAAATATTACGTAACAAAAATAGAATTTGTCTATATTTACTACATAATTAATGCGAGTCTCTTCATCACCAAAGGTTTTCTGGAAGACAATGCTTCTTGCACTAAACACTCCCTTGTACATAAACTCATGTAGTTAGTGCAATAAAGAATTAAAATAATAATAAAAATTTATAAAAGTGATGTAGTGATAAAAAATTATGGTTAAAATAAAAATTCATCTATCAAACTTCATTGAAATAAAATTCAAAGTTTAAATCAACAGCAAGCTAAACCTATACCTGCAATAACAGTTATTAAAGTGAACAATCCGAAATTTCAAGACCTAGATAAATTTTAAAATAATTTATGTACGTTTTCTTAGTTTAATAGCAAGGTTATTCATGCCATCCATGGCTCAAAGTCATCTTGGATTTCCCTAAATTGCATTAAATCGCATCCAAACATATTGAGACATCTTAAAACATTGTAAAACTTGACGTTTTCACATGAAATTTTCGAAGAAATGACTGTCACGGTACTACTTTCATGCCAATAGTTTCATAACGTAAATTCGGCTTCACTCCAAATCCAAACATAAGGTAGAGATGAAAAATATAAAAACGTTTATTTCCATATAAAAAAAGTACATCATATAGGTACAGACCCCCACACTAGGCTATGCCCTCTGAGGCTATGCCTGTCCCGTGGAGGATGAAGACGACATAGTAGAGCAGCTTCATAATTTCTGTCCAACATTTAAAAAACCCTATTTAGAAAAATTCCACCCATGCCGGGACTCGAACCCGCGACCCCTGGCTATCCGTGCCAGCGCCCTATCCAACTGAGCTAATGGGCGACTCCCCGGCATCAGTGAAATTTCGAACCTCTTTACACTATTCTCTGTATTACGTACAGAGTTAGTGCATTAAAATTAGTATAATTCTGACCAACATCTTTAGACAACGGATGAGATTTGGAAGAATTTGTCTACCAAACAATCTCCACAGATAGGTCATAAACAAAGCATCGTGAAAATCCAAGTCATCCGTGCGCAAGAAAATTAATAACTCATTAAACGCAGGATTGTTTGTTTTCAGCCAACGTATTTTGACCCGTCTATTTTATTGACCTCTGAAGGGCGCGCTCTCTGATAATCATGAAAATTAACGACTCATAAAACAATAATCCATCATCCAATAAACAAAACGTCCCGTGTATACAATACAGAACTAGAGGAGTTTTTGTATCAGAAGAGATACCTACAAACATTTGTCATCCTGCAAGGTGTTCTTGGCCTAGTGGAACCGAATGATTACTAAGGTTAAGCAACAACAGGCGCGGGCAGGTGTTGGATTCCATTCCGTGACTACCGCTAGTGGCATTTTTTTCGAGCGCCTCGCCTCAGTACTTCGCAAGGCACGTTAAGCCGTTGGTGCCAGCTATCATGTAATAGCAGTCGTTAAGCCATGTCAGAGGCCTTATGGGCGGCTTGATAACTTCTGACAGTAACACCCGCCACTGTCTTACAATCCTCCACCAACCCGGTCTTGGCACCTGTGGTGGACCCGTGCCCCAGCAGTGGGGACATACAAGGGTTGATATCGAAGGTGTTTCTGAAAGGTCGAACGACACTTAAGAAGGCCCCTCACGGAGGGATTTCCATACTAATGTAGACTGATTTTAATATACAAACGGCATGCTGGATCGCAATTAAACTTTGCTTATATGTTTAGAGGACACAAATAGAGGTTCAACCGTGCTTAGAATTGAGAATATATGAATGGAAAATAAATTAGTGCCTCGTAAGCCTTCTCGGGGAAACTTCTTGAAACGCTCTCATTTCTATTTTAATGACAGCTTTTCAATGACAGTTGTCACTTAATTTAAATGAAAAAAACTAGATGGCGCTGTAAGGAGAACAAATGTCAACCATCATACTATGTTTTGCACGTTGTGTATCTAAAAACCTATTTAGAGGCTAAAAATTTCACCCATGCCGGGATTCGAACCCGCAACCTCTGGCTATCCGTGCCAGCGCTTTACCGATTGAGCCAATGGGCGACTCACGGCATCAGTGAAATTTCGAACCTCTTTACACTATTCTCTGTATTACGTACAGGCAGCGAAATCAAGCTTAAGCAAATTGCATCACTTACAGCCCCGACTACCTACTTTGCAGTTAGGTTTAACATCGGAACGATATCACTGTACCCACATGATTACACTATTTAATTTTTAATGCACTAACCCGTGCTAAGGAACAAATTTGAAAACCTATTTAGAGGCTTTTTAGCCTCTAAATATGTTTTTAAACAGGAGGAACGGAAGGAAAAAAAGGAAAGGAACAAATTTAAAAAGGCTAAAAAGCCTCTAAATAGGTTTTTAAATTTGTTCCTTAGCACGGGTTAGTGCATTAAAAATAAAAATAGTGTAACGTTTTGTATCGTTAATGATCTTAATTTATTCGCCCTCATTCTATACACGACCAAACCTCCATGAAAATTATTTCCCTTGAGAATGTGCTTACGCGAAGCATCGCATACTGTCTTGCTTGCATTCTTTTTTTGTTATCTAATAAAATTCCTTATCTAATAAACCTCTGACCACATTTGTGTTGAGTATCGTATAGATATCGAATATCGTATAGAAATGTGGTCAGGGGAGATCTGCCGATATCTATGGCACATTTTTCTCATCCTGTGTTAAGTTTTTGACTGAGACCATACATACATAACCTCACGCCTGTATCCCTGAGGGGTAGGCAGAGACCAGGGACTGCCACTTGCCACGATCCTGACCGATCACCTTCGCTTCATCAAAGTTCATAAGTAGTTGCATGCACGCACGCCGGTTCCGGGTACTTTTTATCTTTCTGAGACCATTTAATGACAAATGTAATAATTATGGAACTAATAGTCTTTCTTTGAAGCGCTCGTGGCCTAGGCGAACCGAGTGATTGGTATAAATCACTTGGTTAAGCAACAACAGGCGCGGTCAGGTACAGGATGGGTGAGCGTCCCGTGACTACCGCTAGTGGCATTTTTCCCAGCGCTTCCGTGCTTCGCAAGGCACGTTAAGCCGTTGGTGCCGGCTGTCATATAATGGCAGTCGTTAAGCCATGTCAGAGGCCTTATGGGCGGCTTTATAACTTCTGACAGTAAGGCCCGCCACTGTCTTACAATCCTCCAGCAACCCGGACTTGGCCCCCGTGGTGGAGTATGGCCTAATTTTAACCTTCCTGGGATGCAGGAATAGTCTTTAAATTTGTAAAACACTATGGATAGGAATACAATGGTATCAACCCTTTGTATGTCCCCACTGCCGGGGCATAGGTCACATCCTGCATCGTAGGAAGGTTAAGCCATACTCCACCACGGGGCCAGTCCGGATAGGTGGTGAATTGCAAGACAGTGGCGGGCCTTACTGTCAGAATTTATCAAGCTGCCCATAGGGCATATTACATGATAGCCGGCACCAACGGGTTAACGTGCGTTGCGACGCATCGATGGATAACAATAAATAAATTTAAATGTCCTTAATTCAATTACGCAACGTAGGTAATCATCGACAAACTTAAATAAAACTTTGAATCCTTTTTGGTGAATAAAGAATTGATTATATTATTATTTTTAATGCACTAACCCGTGCCAAGGACAAAAAATTAAATTTTTTTTCTATATTTTTTTGAAAATATTAAAAATATATCGACATTTCGATGTATCGATATATCGATGTCTTTTACCCAAGCCTACAAACTGTCACTTGTTGCTCTAAACGGCTATTTCGCCCCGAGCCACGTTGTCTCCACTTCAGTCGAGGCGGGCACAATAAAATGGAAAATTAATAATGAATCCAAGATTCAGGTTGCGTCCACGAAAGTTCATTAAAGGGCTGATATTTCACTTTTTTATTTAGTTATTAGATCTCAAGTATTAGAGCTGCATGCTGAGTGTGTGTGAGTGTGTGTGTGTGTGTGACGGATGGAAGAATTGAGTGCAATATGCGGAGTAATGAAAGATGACAGATGAAATGCACCTCTTTAATATTCGCCCAGAACAATTACCATTATAATCTTAATCTTTATTTGTAGTAAATAAAACTTCTTTTATGTAGCCCATATACGTTCCACAGCGGGGCACAGACCTTCTCACACAGAGAGAAAAAATGGGCATTAATCCTGTAAACTTTTTTATATCTTTTTAATGCAATAACCCGTGCTAAGGACAGTTTTAAAAACCTATTTAGAGGCAAAATTCCACCCATGCCGGGTCTCGGACCCGCGTCCTCTGGTTCGGGCATTTTAGCTCAGTTGGGGGAGCACTGGCACGGTTAGCCAGCGGTCGCGGGTTCGAATCCGGCGTGGGTGGAATTTTGCCTCTAAATCGGTTCCTATGAAACTTTTATATTGTGTCTACACACAATTCCGGGACAAAACTAAACAGCCTGCTTATGACGGGTCTTACTTAAAGACGGTTTTTGTGACAGCTAAATTATATTTTCAAAACCAGCATTACAAGAAAAAGTATCCTTGTACAAAAAGGTATATATAGAAATATTAATCGGCAACAAAGGGAATTCCGTTTTTTCCACAGTTCAGAATACAATTTCAGCTCAGTCTTATTTTCGTTCGACTGTTTAATAAGTGCTGTATCTCAAAGGTAAAAACGTCTTCAACCAAAATTGTATTGGCTATGAGAACCTACTATTCGAAAGAAAGGAGAAATAAAATACGAGAGCGAATAATCAGGATTGAAATATCCTGACATGTAAGAAATGAAATGAAAAGGTTTTATTCAAAGTAGCGCAGAAGCTGCGGCTTAATGAACGTTACAATTCAAACTAGGTGTCTATTTCAAAATCTAAATCATTTTGAAGAAAAAATAAACAAAAAAACTCCAAACTTAGTCTTTTCAAAGTCCTTAATTAACATAGTTTACATAATTATTATAAAACATAGAACTCATACATTGTACTGGCTTTAATTCCAGACCTCATTGTCATCTAGATAATTCTTTATGTTATAGTAGCCCTTTTGGCACAAAGTGTGCTTAACATATTTTTTGAACCGCGATTCAGGCAAGCTTAATATATCTTCAGGGATTTTATTCTAGAAGCGTATACAATGCCCCATGAAGGATGTATTAACCTTTGCCAGCCTAAATAGTGGGAACGAAATTTTATGTTTATTTCTAGTATTTACATTGTGTTGGCTAAGATAAGTAGGAATAAACTTTATTGTATACCAGCTTAAGGAACACAATGTCACGATAAAAGTTTTATAGCCAGCTAGCGCCATCTTGCCTTATTTCACCAAGTAGAGCGAGATGCCGCTATCCGATAGTGGGATAAAACTTGTATCTTGCCTTTGTGCTCCGATAGCAGGAAAACAAAATCATAAGATAAGATAAGAATATTCTTTATTGTACACCAGGAAAAAACAAACAAAAAATAATTACAATTTGTGGCCTTATCGCTTAGAGCAATTTCATAAAATAAAATATGTACAAAGATACATTGTTAGATTATTTATGGTTTATGAGGATTTTGTATGGCCCCACTGCTGGGGCACTGGTCTCTTCCTGCGTCGCAGAAAGGTTAGGCCATACTCCACCACGGGGACCAAGTCCAGGGTGGCGGTTAAAACAGGGCGGGCCTTACTGCCAGAAGTTACCAAGCCGTCCATAAGGCCTTGACTTGGCTTAACGACTGCCATTACATGACAGCCGGCACCAACGGCTTAACGAGCCTTGACCGTTAAGCTCGTAAATACCGATAAATGCCACTGGCGGTAGTCACCTGACCGCGTCTTTTGTTGCTAAACCTTAGTGACTGATTCCAATCACTCGGTTCGATTGGGCCACAAGCGCTATAAACGCTTATAAGCGCCATCTAGGTACTGTGTTGTGCAACTTTTCTTTTTTATTTTTGTGGCCTATGTACCTATGCAATAAGGTCGATAATGCTATGCATGTGTGCCATCTGGTGTGAAGTGGCTGTATCAACGGCTGGCCGTGTCGTTTTAACGTTGGCGTAGTCTTGCCACGCGACGCTAGGTGGGGCGGCTCAATCTCAATAGATTTTTTCACAGGTCGCTTCCTCTCAACGATAGATGGCGGGTAGTTACTGGAACGATGGAATGTTCTAGAACCTACTCACTAGCGCTTCCGCACAGTAGCGGAAAGTAGCCACAATATCGTGGAAAGGTTTTCTTGCGCCCCCGCTGCCTTTTCTTTCTTCTCGCTCTAGACGCCGTCACGGTTGGTTCGTTGTTTTACCTACATATGTTTTGTAACGCTTCAAATAGTGTTTAAATTTGTGAACAGTGCCGTAGTGTAGTACCTACCTATTCTGTGCGAAAGTGTGTAATAATAATATATAATAATTTGGCAATATCTTTTTGCTTTCGTTTCGCCCATCCCTCGCATGCGTCCACTGTCCTCCACAATTTTTTTTAATTGATTTTAGTGTTGTGCTTAAATAAGGTAAGCATAAACGTAATTTAATTACATCTAAGAAATCTGCAATTATGCACATTGTACATGCAACTACGAAAGTGCCTGGCACAGGGTATCCTAGTTTGGGAGCCAGGACAAATACTGTACATAATAAACGTTTTCCATTTTCAATTTTTTTTTTTCATCTATGAAGTGTTTTGTGAATTTGTCCTGAAAACGGCTCATTAATGGCGAAGCAACGTTCTAATTAATGACACTGTGCTACCGAAACTGGAAGGCATAAAAATTCTTATCGCTACATAATTTATACATAAAATCACATAAAAATTCTTATCGCTACATAACTTATACATAAAATCACATAAAAATTCTTATCGCTACATAACTTATATTCGTAACAAGGGTCAGGAAAACAATTCACAACATGACGTCGTCTACTCAAAACTAGTTTTGACTGCAAAAATCAGTGAAAACTGACTGCTAAAATTTTATATATATATATATATATATATAAAAAATTTTAGCAGTCAGTTTTCACTGATTTTTGCAGTCAAAACTAGTTTGTCAAAATTTCAAAAAAACTAGTTAGTCAAAACTAGGTTATCGAACCTGGGTCTCCCACTTCGTTCGATAACCAATTAGTTTGTTTATCGACGGCCTCGGTGGCGCAGCGGTTTGGCATGCTGACTGTAAAACCGAAGGTCTCGGGCTCGGTCCCCGGCCAGGTCAAACTGGGAAACGAACTTTTCTAGTTTGTCTCGGGTCTTGGATGTTGTCTATGTATTCATTGTATTAAATCTATCGTCCAGTTAGCACCTATAACACAAGTCATTTAGTTGTACTTAGTATAGGGCTAACGAGATCTATGTAATATGTTCATGAATATTTACGTATATTTATTTATTATTTTATTCTTTTTAATTAACTAACCTGTGCTAAGGACAATTTTAAAAACCTATTTAGACACTAGCCAGTGGTCGTGGGTTCGAGTCCCGGCATGGGTGGACTTTTTAGCCTCTAAATAGGCAATTAGTTTGTTTTCAAAGTTATGTATATTTGTGAAGTTATAGTAGCAATACCAGTCACTGTGAAGGAAATCGTCGTGAGTAAACCTGAGTGTCTGAGGTGTTCAAATACCGCAGCGCTTGAAATTGCCAATCCGCGGTGGGCACGCGTGGCAAAGCCCTTTCTCTCTCTCCGAGAGAAGGCCTGTGCTCTGCAGTGGGACGTTTAAATGCCAGATGAAAAATATATTGTAAAAAAAGCAATATAATTAAATATTTATACATTTTTGCACACATATGATGGAATTCTTAAATTGGAATTTAAAATATTTTTTTTTAATATTATTGTAAAACCAAAAAATTGTAAATACGTGTTTTTATTGTCTATGAAACCCTCATGCTTCATTTTTTATTAGTATACTATTTTTATCACATAAAATCTTATGCCTTATGGGCGGCTTGATAACTTCTGACAGTAAGGCCCGCCACTGTCTTACAATCCCCCAACAACCCGGACTTGGCCCCCGTGGTGGAGTATGGCCTAACGTTCCTGCGATGCAGGAAGAGACCCGTGCCCCAGCAGTGGGGACATACAAGGGTTGATAACGAACGAACATAAAATCTTATATTGTGCGCGCGAGATAGCATGTGATTCAATTTAATTCAATTGAAGTCAGCAACGTTAAGGCTCTAAAACTGTACAAAACTGTAAATAATAATAATGGCATTTTTGCATCTACTTAATGAGATGATTTATACAGCGTCCAGTGGTATCTTCACTCACGTGGGTGACGGGACCACTCCGACACTGTAGTGCCTGGGACACGGTTTTATAGATGGTGTAGGCTTGCCCAGCACTTATACCATCCTGACAGCTTAGTCGGCCTAGCCCACAGGAAAGACTAGTCAATACGTGCGGAGCCAACCAAGCCGCGGGTTTCCTCACGATGTTTTTCTTCATGACCACGTTAGCGTGTAATATTGCGACTACAAATTTAAGTAACTTTCGAAATTAAACATAGTCATTGGTACATACCCGCACTCGGGATCGAACCTGGGGCTCTCGCTTGCCAGTCCATGGTTCTACCCACTGAGTTACCACCGCTTCAAAACTGCAAACTGTACTCTAAAACAAAAATGACTGTACTCGCCAATTCAGTCTACCCGTGACCATGGCAACTGCGACGCCGCGGAAACGTCGGAAATTAAGCTAATTACGTTTTACGTGATAAATAATCGCGATTTTCGTATTTTTCATGGCCACACATAAATACTTATCCTAAAAAGCTCTAGGTACCTAATTCAATTAGTTCGGGAAAAACAAAAGGCGTTCGAAGAACGTCGCCTTTTGTGTTTCCATGCGAATTCACGTGGGAAATTTAATCTCTTTCTGTATAGGTTTCAAGCAGACAATGATTTTATTCATTCGACGAACAATTTTAGAATCACTACTGTTAATTAAGAGATCGTCCCACGAGGTAATTACTATACCAACGTAGTTTGGTTTTCATTTGTTAAAGACATGACGGATTGCAATAGAACACTGTCAATATGCTGCGGTGAGTACTTTTAGAATTGCAAAAATAATTATTTATTACATAAGCACGCAAAGTTGCTTTTTAAGCACAATTCCTGGGCATTAACTAATTAATCAAAAAGATCACGAGGTGACGAGTGAAATACGTAACTTTTCACCGGCGGAGAAAATTACTTAAGCCGGCTTTTCACTACGGGATGTAATATTATGATACAACTATCTATATCTATCTATAATCAGCCCACATCAATCAGCTATAATCAACCCACTGCTGGGCATAGGCCTCCTTTTTATTAGGGCAAGGGCAACTGTCAACTGGAATAAATAGTGTCAACTTAATTGGGAAGGCGCTGGCACCTCCAATACAGTTTCAACTAGTACAAGTATCAACGACCCCTACTTTAGCATTAGCATATGAAATGATTAAACTAAGCTAAGCCCGTATGTAAACACTTCTTTTGATCAATAAACTTATTATTAATATTATTACTACAAAAAAAACCGGAGGGGTGGGCTACAGCGCCCCCCTGCAGTACAATTCCACCAAACTGCGATCCCCAATCCGCATGCCCAGCGGGATTGGGGATTATGGGCATTACCCCCTATAATAGCACAACGTGGCGCTCATTAGGGGAGGGCTATGTCCAGCAGTGGACTAGTATAGCCTGACGACAACGACGACGACGACTAAAAAAAAATTGATGGCGACTAAAATGTACGCTGTATCACATATCTAGCACAGACGTAATATTATAATATTGAACTTGGGTAAACACTTTGGGAGATAGCGGTGACGCATATCAATCCCGTAATAAAACAAAATTAAAAAGTTAGGTTACATTAGCCCCTGATAAGATAGTTACTACATTAATCACGTTCTGGTCAATCTGTTACTGGAGCAATAGTATGAAATATAGTGTCACCAAATCGAATTCGCAAAACTATCGATTTATTTTTGCGAACGTCATGTTTTCTGATGGCATAATGAAGATGAGGCCTATCGCGTAGACTACACGATTTGTTCCGAGCATGAATTTTACGTGATACTTGACAGTTTGATATAGCGCTCGTAGCCTAGTCGAAAAAATTTGAATCAATAACTTGAGTTAAGCACCAACAGCGTGGTCACGTGCAGGAAGGGTAACCGTCCCGTGACTACCGCTAGTTGCATTTTTTTACGAGCACCTCCGTGCTTTGCAAGACACGCTAAGCCGTTGTTAAATGACAGTTGTTAAGCCATGTCAGAGGCCTTAGGGGCGGCTTGATAAGGTCTGACAGTAAGACCCGCCACTGTCTTACAATCCTCCACCAAACCGGTCTTGGCCCCGTGGTGGAGTATGGCCTAACCTTCCTGCGACGAGGAGACCCGAGCCCCAGCAGTGGGGACATACAATAAACCGGTCTTGGCCCCCGTGGTGGAGTATGGCCTAACCTTCCTGCGACGAGGACACCCGTGCCCCAGCAGTGGGGACATAAAAACATTGATTTCGCTGGTCTAATTTGGGAACTGCATACAGTCTTCTTGCGGGAATAAAGTTGAGGGGATTTTGCCCTACTCTGAGATAATTACCTATATGAATCACAGTAATATTAGGGTTTAAAGTATGAATTTGCCGTTTTATTACAATAGGTTCTTTGAATTGACATAGAATCTTCATGGTTTGAGGTTTTCGAATGAAACTTTTTTCAAATAGTTTCTATGATGTTCTTTTTTTAAAAAAAATGTGAAATATTTGAATATTGACTTTCAATTGTTTTTGTTATTCAATTTAGACAAGTAAGATGGATACTGCGAAAATTCGAGTGATTTTCAACCGACTTCAAAAAAAGGAGGAGGTTCTCAATTCGACCCATATGTTGTTCTATGTTTGTTACGCGATAACTCCGCCAATTATGAACCGATTTGAACACATCTTTTTTCGGCGTATAGGTAATACCTCAAGGGTGGTCCCATTTAAATTTAATAATAAAATAATTAACTTTAAAAAAAAAAACCTACTTCAAATGCGTGAACACAAAAAAAACTAAAAATTAAAAAATAATTGCTAATATCTATTACCTAATACTATAATTTTCCTAAACTATGTCAAAGTAATTAAAGTTAAACCAGCTAAATATCTTACAATAGTTATACTTATATACCTATTGTTTTTTGGAGTCGGTGCCAGTCGTATTAAGTTTAGCCGCGAACAAGAGCCGCGCGCGCCCGCGTCCCCCGCCGCACCGCGCGGCCCCGCCTCGCGCCTTGCGTCCCCCGCCACCGCGCCGCACGTCTCTTGCTCGCGGCTAAACTTAATACGGCTGGCACCGACTCCAAAAAGCAATAGGTATATAAGTATAACTATTGTAAGATATTTAGCTGGTTTAACTTTAATTACTTTGACATAGTTTAGGAAAATTATAGTATTAGGTAATAGATATTAGCAATTATTTTTTAATTTTTAGTTTTTTTTGTGTTCACGCATTTGAAGTCCGTTTTATTTTTTTTAAATTGAATACGAGTTCCGACGCGGAACTAACGCGGCAGAAAAAGCCCGCAATATCAATGCTGCGTTTGGAGAGGGGTATTTGGAGGGGGCTATCTATCTATCCATCCATCCATCCATCCATCCATCCATCCATCCAATCCATCCAACCATCCATCCAGATCCTTCCATCCAAATCCATCCATCCATCCATCCAGCCTTCATCCATCCATGCCATCCATCCATCCATCCATCCATCCAGCCTGACTGCCAGCCAGCTTCCATCTCCATCCATCCATCCATCCATCCTCATCATCCATCCATCCAGCCATCCATCCATCCATCCATCCATCATCCATCCATCCATCCATCCATCCATCCATCCATCCATCCATCCATCCATCCATCCATCCATCCATCCATCCATCCATCCATCCATCCATCCATCCATCCATCCATCCATCCATCCATCCATCCATCCATCCATCCATCCATCCATCCATCCATCCATCCATCCATCCATCCATCCATCCATCCATCCATCCATCCATCCATCCATCCATCCATCCATCCATCCATCCATCCATCCATCCATCCATCCATCCATCCATCCATCCATCCATCCATCCATCCATCCATCCATCCATCCATCCATCCATCCATCCATCCATCCATCCATCCATCCATCCATCCATCCATCCATCCATCCATCCATCCATCCATCCATCCATCCATCCATCCATCCATCCATCCATCCATCCATCCATCCATCCATCCATCCATCCATCCATCCATCCATCCATCCATCCATCCATCCATCCATCCATCCATCCATCCATCCATCCATCCATCCATCCATCCATCCATCCATCCATCCATCCATCCATCCATCCATCCATCCATCCATCCATCCATCCATCCATCCATCCATCCATCCATCCATCCATCCATCCATCCATCCATCCATCCATCCATCCATCCATCCATCCATCCATCCATCCATCCATCCATCCATCCATCCATCCATCCATCCATCCATCCATCCATCCATCCATCCATCCATCCATCCATCCATCCATCCATCCATCCATCCATCCATCCATCCATCCATCCATCCATCCATCCATCCATCCATCCATCCATCCATCCATCCATCCATCCATCCATCCATCCATCCATCCATCCATCCATCCATCCATCCATCCATCCATCCATCCATCCATCCATCCATCCATCCATCCATCCATCCATCCATCCATCCATCCATCCATCCATCCATCCATCCATCCATCCATCCATCCATCCATCCATCCATCCATCCATCCATCCATCCATCCATCCATCCATCCATCCATCCATCCATCCATCCATCCATCCATCCATCCATCCATCCATCCATCCATCCATCCATCCATCCATCCATCCATCCATCCATCCATCCATCCATCCATCCATCCATCCATCCATCCATCCATCCATCCATCCATCCATCCATCCATCCATCCATCCATCCATCCATCCATCCATCCATCCATCCATCCATCCATCCATCCATCCATCCATCCATCCATCCATCCATCCATCCATCCATCCATCCATCCATCCATCCATCCATCCATCCATCCATCCATCCATCCATCCATCCATCCATCCATCCATCCATCCATCCATCCATCCATCCATCCATCCATCCATCCATCCATCCATCCATCCATCCATCCATCCATCCATCCATCCATCCATCCATCCATCCATCCATCCATCCATCCATCCATCCATCCATCCATCCATCCATCCATCCATCCATCCATCCATCCATCCATCCATCCATCCATCCATCCATCCATCCATCCATCCATCCATCCATCCATCCATCCATCCATCCATCCATCCATCCATCCATCCATCCATCCATCCATCCATCCATCCATCCATCCATCCATCCATCCATCCATCCATCCATCCATCCATCCATCCATCCATCCATCCATCCATCCATCCATCCATCCATCCATCCATCCATCCATCCATCCATCCATCCATCCATCCATCCATCCATCCATCCATCCATCCATCCATCCATCCATCCATCCATCCATCCATCCATCCATCCATCCATCCATCCATCCATCCATCCATCCATCCATCCATCCATCCATCCATCCATCCATCCATCCATCCATCCATCCATCCATCCATCCATCCATCCATCCATCCATCCATCCATCCATCCATCCATCCATCCATCCATCCATCCATCCATCCATCCATCCATCCATCCATCCATCCATCCATCCATCCATCCATCCATCCATCCATCCATCCATCCATCCATCCATCCATCCATCCATCCATCCATCCATCCATCCATCCATCCATCCATCCATCCATCCATCCATCCATCCATCCATCCATCCATCCATCCATCCATCCATCCATCCATCCATCCATCCATCCATCCATCCATCCATCCATCCATCCATCCATCCATCCATCCATCCATCCATCCATCCATCCATCCATCCATCCATCCATCCATCCATCCATCCATCCATCCATCCATCCATCCATCCATCCATCCATCCATCCATCCATCCATCCATCCATCCATCCATCCATCCATCCATCCATCCATCCATCCATCCATCCATCCATCCATCCATCCATCCATCCATCCATCCATCCATCCATCCATCCATCCATCCATCCATCCATCCATCCATCCATCCATCCATCCATCCATCCATCCATCCATCCATCCATCCATCCATCCATCCATCCATCCATCCATCCATCCATCCATCCATCCATCCATCCATCCATCCATCCATCCATCCATCCATCCATCCATCCATCCATCCATCCATCCATCCATCCATCCATCCATCCATCCATCCATCCATCCATCCATCCATCCATCCATCCATCCATCCATCCATCCATCCATCCATCCATCCATCCATCCATCCATCCATCCATCCATCCATCCATCCATCCATCCATCCATCCATCCATCCATCCATCCATCCATCCATCCATCCATCCATCCATCCATCCATCCATCCATCCATCCATCCATCCATCCATCCATCCATCCATCCATCCATCCATCCATCCATCCATCCATCCATCCATCCATCCATCCATCCATCCATCCATCCATCCATCCATCCATCCATCCATCCATCCATCCATCCATCCATCCATCCATCCATCCATCCATCCATCCATCCATCCATCCATCCATCCATCCATCCATCCATCCATCCATCCATCCATCCATCCATCCATCCATCCATCCATCCATCCATCCATCCATCCATCCATCCATCCATCCATCCATCCATCCATCCATCCATCCATCCATCCATCCATCCATCCATCCATCCATCCATCCATCCATCCATCCATCCATCCATCCATCCATCCATCCATCCATCCATCCATCCATCCATCCATCCATCCATCCATCCATCCATCCATCCATCCATCCATCCATCTATTGCAATAAAACGGCAATTTCATACTTTAACCCCTAATACTATATATAAGGCGAAAGCTTGTAAGTGTATATGATTGTTACTTCTTCACGTCAAAACGGCTGGAGCGATTTGAATAAGTTTTGCATGGAGTTAGTTGACACCCTGGATTAACACATAGGCTACGTTTTACTGCGGGATGATATCTTACTCCCGTGGGACAATCGATACACCGCGGGTAACACGGCGGGAGACATCTAGGTAACGTATGTATCGTTAAGTTATCGGCAAAGTAGCCATGATTCAGATCTTTTGATTCGTAGCGCTAGATGGCGCTGGTGCCGCGTAGCATATTACGCAGTTTGAGCTAAAATTAAGCCTAACTATCAGGCGTATCACGTTAAGTCAAAGGCCTTGTAACTCGATACAGGCCCACCCTGCCAATCTCGAGCATTAATCTTCTGTTGCCTTCATCGCCTAAAGAATAATAAATATTGTTATTCTTATATCGTAAGAATAACAATAGAATTCTATTGTTAGTTTCAAGGTCAGTACTGAGAAGATTATTGAGCTGAACGGAGTTAATATATTTGGTAACCATATTGGATATTTGCTTGTCACGAGTTGGTGATGTTTTTTTAATATAGGGTGTGTTTATTTTTTTATGTAGCCTATAAAAGTCAGGACACAAGTCTTCTCTCAAAGAGAGAGTATATTTTTAATTACCACGCGTGTCCATGAAGTTATAAGGCCTCTGACATTGTAACAGAGCAAACCTCCTTAGACATTTTTTTATATTTATTTAATGAGGGATTTTTCTGACAGCTAAGAAAAGTAGTTCCTAATTTGTCAGTAGAGGCGTTTTCAAGTAAGGGTTTTTGTTTTTTTAATAGGATAAGCCACTTTCCAGTTTATTCTGTGGTCCACAGTCCACAGATCACGTGGAATTTCCTCCCTCTTTTTTTGCTCTTGCACTATTGTTATTTGATTTTCGTGCTAAAATCATGGTTGATCAGTTGACGTTGATCAGTTGATCACAGATTACATTCCTTCCAGTCAATGAAATCGCAAAACAGCAATAAAGTTTTTACCTGTGGCAAGCAATAACAAACAAAAAAAGGTAAACCCTTGCGATTCAGCGCCATCTCATCGTAGCTTTTAGAACTATTTTTTTTTAATAGCTGTCAGAAAAATCCCTCATTCCGTCTATCGTTTTCTAAATTTAAAATTAGTTACAATTTTTTGAGTCTACTTTCATTGAAAAAAATGAAGGAAATCTCAAAAGTGGGTGACGTTGTAATTTTAAGTTTAGAACTATAGACAGAATTAAGGAAATATAAAAAAAAATGTTGTAAAGAGGTTTGCACCGTTACAACATTACATGACAGCCAGCACCAAAGGCTTGATCAAATTGTGAAACCTCTTATTATATTCGATTTGTGTGTTTATGCAATTCGAGCAATGAATATTTGATATGTGGGTAAAAGCTACTTCTGATCCTCAACTCGTCTAATTTTTTATTCCATTCAGTAATGAACCTTTCGTTTACGTTATGTTTCGGTTATGGAATGTTGATATGAAATTACCGATCGGAGCCTCCAAATCAATTCTTACGCTGACTTGTTCCCTTGTTAACAACTATTGTGGATTGTTTACAAACATAAAACAGCTGACTGCGTACAATAATGTTAATATTATTATTTATCAGCGGTGGACACGCGTGGTAATTAAGCCCATACTCTCTCTATCTCTCTCTGAAAGAAGGCCACAAAAAAAAACGTAGTTAAATCGATTTAATATTAAAAACCTATTTAGAGGCTAAAAATTCCACCCATGCCGGGATTCGAACCCGCAACCTCTGGCTATCCGTGCCAGCGCTCTTCCAATTGAGCTAATGGGCAACTCACCGGCGGCATCAGTGAAATTTCGAACCTCTTTACACTATTCTCTGTATTACGTACAGGCAGCGACATCTGGCTTGAGTAAATTGCATCACTTACTTACTTAAAATTTTCCTTAGCACGGGTTAGTGCATTAAAAATAAAAATAGCATAATCGATTTAATATTTTTATAAATTCTTTATGGGCTTAATTTTAATTACCACGCGTGCCCACCGCGGATTGGCAATTTCAAGCGCTGAGGTATTACAAGACCTCAGACCCTCAGGTTTCCTCACGACGTTTTCCTTTAGAGTTTGCGAGTGGTATTGCCACAAAAAATTCATACTCTCTTTCTGAGAGAAGGACTGTGTCCAACCGCGGGACGTTAAAGGCCTGCGCAGACGAGGGGCTATGCCCCGGGTACTTTTTTGTCCGTCGATATAGATCTCTTAAAAATTGTATCGAATAACGCACACGAAGGACTAAAAGTACCCCGTACAAAAAGTCCCTCAAGCTACCGAGGACATCAAGAGACCGGACTGGACAAAAGTTCGGTGTTTTCTTTTAAAACGCCTTTTCTTTTTCAACTTCATATAAATTACAACACAATTTTATCTCAGAATATTTGCTTCCGTAGCGTACGCTTTACTCAATTTCCGGGCAATTTTGGCACTTTTTCAGGTGCCGTGGTCACGGATGACCACGGTATAGGATGACGGTGCCGTGGTCATGCGGGACCACGGCACCTGAAAAAGTATTTACAAAAAAAAATATTTTAATAGTACTACATAGTATTTTATTCTAGCCAACCAACAGGATGACGATCTGCGAAAAACTCTCTGCAGATGCTGGATGCGGCAAGCTGAAGACAGGGCGCTATGGCGCTCATTAGGGGAGGGCTATGTCCAGCAGTGGACTAGTATAGCATGAAGAAGAAGAACCAACTGGTGACGTGGAGAAGGTGGGAGTAGTGTCCAACAGTGAGGTGATATTTTATTGTCTTCGTTATCAACCCTTGTATGTCCCCACTGCTGGGGCACGGGTCTCCTTGTCGCAGGAAGGTTAGGCCATACTCCACCATGGGGGCCAAGTCCGGGTTGGTGGAGGACTGTAAGACAGTGGCGGGCCTTACTGTCAGAAGTTATCTAGCCGCCCATAAGGCCTCTGACATGGCTTAACGATTGCCATTATATGACGGCCGCCACCAACGGCTTAGCGTGCCTCGCGAAGCACGGAAGCGCTCGGAAAAATGCCTCTAGCGGTAGTCACGGGACGGTCACCCATCCTGTACCTGACCGCGCTTGTTGTTTTATTTTATTACTCTTGTTTTTCTTTTAGTTAGCACTCTTTTAACAGAGGTTTATTTTTATGAAGTCTCATACCAGCAACGGAGGAAGTAGGTTACAGTTTTATGCGTCGTAAATCATAAATTTTATAAAGGTTATTGTTTTGGTAGCATTCCAGGCACAAACTGTATTCATTACACCGGTCAACCACCGCTCCTCAGTCGTATTCCGTAAACACGAGCGAGATGTAAAGGTGTTTGTGTTTACATTAACCGACCGTTTACTAATGGACATGAAAATGTTTATAATTGAAATGTGCGCGCGTGGACCGCACTCTTACAGAGCTAGATTAAACGAGTGCCGCATGTAAACAAATTATTTTTGTAAATACAATCAAACGAATTAAGAGAGGAGATTAAGACATTTAGGTAGGTACCTCTGGAGATGTCAAAGGGAAAGTCACTATCATCATCAACCCTCCACCTCCACCTCCAATCCACGTACAATCCTCCACCAACCCGGACTTGGCCCCCGTGGTGGAGTATGGCCTAACCTTTCTGCGATGCAGGAAGAGACCCGTGCCCCAGCAGTGTGGACATACAAGGGTTGATAACGATACGCGTCGAGTTGATAAGCGCATAATTTTTTTGAAGTCAGTTAGAAACGGGTAATAACACTCTCAGGCTGGTAATAACATCTCTCGTTAGCTTAAATAAATCACGAACTTTAGACACTTCGAAGCTATCCGATCAAAGGTGGCTGCGATCCTGTCTGCCCTATTTTCCCAAGCCAAATTAGGCTTTCACGCGATATAAATAAGGGCTCTACAGGACGCAAAGTTACTGTGGTATCCACGTTCGGCGTTGCAAAACTGACATGACAGGGGTCCCATAGCGTCCAATTATTGCCGGATAGCCCCTGTATAAGTGGGGATAGTATGACTTTGTTGGTACCCGTTTGCACCAACGGTAGATTATTGTTGTGCAATAGACAGCTGATGCGTGTCGCATCACTTAGGTGCATGTGGTTGTTAAATTTCATTTGTAATTCTAACTATAATTCGTAATTTTATTATAAACTAGCTGACCCAGCAAACTTCGTACCGCCTAACAGTCGAATGTTTAATTTTTTTAATTTTTTTACTCCGTAAGAACCATCCTCGTAGGTACTTCAAAAAATATTCTAAAAAAAGAATAAGCTAAATCGGTTCAGCTGCTCCCCAGATTTGCGCTTACCAACACATTCAGCAATTCATTTTTATACTATAGATAATATAATGTATCATGCTGCATGCACATGTGTTGGTGTTTTGGATTGAATTGACTGTTTTTGTCATTTCATATTTGTAGTTTAGTATTCGTGCATTGTCCTCATTTTGTTTTTTCCGTCGTGTAGATTGTTATTATAACATATTTATGTAAGTTTATCATAACTATGTATGTAACTGTTTATGTAGGTATATTGTTATTTATATAGTAGTGTATTAATATATTCATTAAGGTTGTCTGGAAGAAACAGCTTTTAGCCATAAGGCCACCAATTGTAATTTGTATCTATACATGTTTTATAATGTGTGCTCTGGTGTACAATAAAGAATATTCTCATCTTATCTTAATTTATGTCCGTAATACTGTTTTGTGTATCTAATAAATAAATATATAAATGTGTTCGTTTATAAATAAGTTTACTCAAGGAGAATTAATAGGCATGACAAAAGATTTTTAAATCCTGTTCCATTAATGTGAGGACACAATTATTATGTACAAAAAACTTATATTTCAGAAACAAACTAAATTTGAACGAAGGGTCAAGCCATTTTTCTGAAATTATTTTTATTCTGTGGGAAAACAGCTCGCAGTGTCATGGCGTCGAATCTGACGTCACGGCTAGGTAAACAAACATCGTACCTAGTCGCTAGTATTCACACCAAAGCACGGGTGATGTTGTGCGTGTGAAATAAGAAAATACGGATTAAGCATGTTCTCGGTGAAAATGGGTCCGGAAATGGATATTTGTAATTCAAATCGGACCGACCGCGACCAGAGGTTTTGCGGCCCAAATTACGCGTCAGATCGGAGCTTCAGATTGATTGCGTTGAAAAGCTGTTTATGCGCCAAAGCGTGCTTGATACAGAAGATATTTGAAAATAGCATTCATCACCGTCGTCATCATCAGGCTATATTATTATAAATAAATAAATTATTAATATTCATGGACATATTACACAGATCGCGTTAGCCCTATACTAAGTACAACTAAATGACTTGTGTTATAGGTGCTAACTCGACGATAGATTTAATACAATAAATACATACATATCATCCAAGACCCGAGACAAACTAGAAAAGTTCGTTGCCTAGTTTGACCCGGCCGGGGACCGAACCCGAGACCTATGGTTTTACAGTCAGCGTGCCAAGCTGCTGCGCCACCGAGGCAGTCTATTGGACATAGCTCTCCCCTAATGAGAGCCATAAAATTCAATAAATTCAAATTAAAATTCAAATAATTTTATTTCAACGTAAAGAATTTACATTCTGTTTGCTGAATGTCAATGTACAATGTAAAATGTAAGCCGCCGCCTTCGGGCCGTATTGTAGTGGAGAAAAAGGCAGCGGAAAAAAAAACTCCACTCTGACCATCTTTTCTCAAATCTTCTTAAAACCAAATACATCAGTTGCCATTATGTAAACCTAATAAGATTTCATGATTGCCATTAACAACCCTAAATGCCAAAGCATTAGTCAAATGTCTCACAATAATAGGGGAAAACATAAGTGCTGCGGCCAGACACACGAACAGCACTCGTTCACGAGCATAACGCAGTGCTCAGCCATCATCAGTCTCAACCATTTTGGAGGGAGATAGATGACTCGAACACCACGCTACCATTCGAATGACCTTTAGCAAACTTGCAGTTAAGTTTTTGTCAGTTATATAATGTATCATATAGTTATTAATATGCAATCACGTCGTCTGTATACACTTGTGTGATAAAATATGTTATACTTAGTTATACTTAACAATAAAATCGCGGTGGAATTGGTTTACTACCACGGACTAGGATCGTTTATATAGTAGTCTATTCTATAATATGCCTTTTTACATAGCGATTTTTTAATGAAAGTTTTAAATTTATTTTCAGACAAGGATAGAAAAACGAACGCAGTAACCTACAAATGATGTGCCTACCTTGGCTAATCGGAATTTAGTACAAGCAACCTTGTTTCTATTCATTGTGTTTACGTTATGAACGTCCCTATTTAATTTAAACATAGTTATATTTTTTCGGACATACATTATATTATCGAATATATATTGGCAATCCAGTGTAAGAATGCCTATTTCTTTAAAACGCTCCCTTAGCGACTCTACTGTTTAAGTTGTAAATAGCTCTTATTGCTCTTTTTTGCAAGACAAATATGTTTTCTATATCTGCTGCCCGTCCCCATAATAACAAAACCATACGACATGACACTGTGAAAATAACTAAAATAGACCAGCCTAGCCGTCGACACGTCTGTAAGTTGTCTAATTTTTCTGACTGCAAACGCTGCTGAACTCAAACGACCCGACAGTTTCCAATATGCTGACCCCATTGCAGTTTTGAGTCTATCGTTATGCCTAAAAAAAGCGTCGACTCTGCCAGCTCAGCCATAGCGCCCTGTCTTCAGCTTGCCGCATCCAGCATCTGCCGGCAGTTTTTCGCACCTGATCATTTATCCGACATCCGAAAATCACTTTGTATTTTCTAAGGTTAACACGAGCAGTAGACATAGTTTTTATACGGATTTATGCTCGTTTATTACATTTATACAATTTTCCGACGTTTCGGCACTTTTTCAGGTGCCGTGGTCTCGGATGACCGGATGAGTCATCCGGGACCACGGCAAAATGTAAAAATGTAATAAACGAGCATAAATCCGTATAAAAACAGTTTTAATAAATCACTTTGGTTAAGCAACGGCGTGGTCGGGTGCTGGCTAGGTGAAAATTCTGAGACTACCGCTAGTGGCATTTTTCCGAGTGCTTTCGTGCTACACAAGGCGTGGATCCCGGCTGTCACGCAATGGCAGCCGTTAAGCCATGTCAGAGACCTTATGGGCGGCTTGATAACTTCTGACAGTAAAGCCCGCCACTGTCTTACCAGGACTTGGCCCTCGTGGTGGAGTTATGGCCTAGCCTTCCTACGATGCAGGACAAGAGCCGTGCCCCGGCAGTGGGGACATGCTAGAGTAATATTTTTTTAGTGTTGCGGCCAGACACACGTACAGCACTCGTTTACGAGTATAACCCACCATTACCACTATCAATTTTTTTTTCTATGTATCCAAATTTTTCAAATTCAAACCGGATTTCTCAACTCTTTTTTATTTTATGTGATTACTTACTTCAGAGTGCTAGTCAAATGGATTGCTTTTTTATTATTAATTACATGAACACGACTTTCAGACCACCCTGATTTCAATATGTACCTATCTATATACATCTTGGTGTGTGGTCCTATCCTAACAAGCTAGATTAATCTATAGTGGCCTCAGTCTGGGTATTTTCATGTTTGTAACGTCCTTGCTGTGTGGTGTCGGCCTAGACAATAGCACCAACCCAAATTCTTCCCGCGGGTGTCGTAAATGGCGACTAAGGGACACAAACCGGGGGGTGGGCAGCAGCGCCCCCTGTATTACAATTCCACCGAACTGCGACCCCCAACCTGTATGCCTAGCGAGGGTATTATGGGCATCACCCCCCAATTATGGCACAACGTTGCGCTATGGCGCTCATTAGGGGAGGGCTATGTCCAGCAGTGGACTAATATAGCCTGAAGAAGAACGTCCTGGCCTGGTTACCATAGTACCAGGTATCCTAGTTTGGGCATAGTCAAGTGTTGTGTGGAAGTTATTTCAGACTTTTGTCTATCTGTATCCCGATTTTCATGTAACTCCATTCAGCGGTTATTGCATAATTGACTAACAAACCAAAGTTATTGGCATAGCTCTGAGAATCAGCAAGCTGAAGTGGCAGTGGGCTGGCCATATCTCGCGGAGAACCGACAGCTGTTGGAGTAAACGTGTTCTTGAGTGGAGACCGCGACTCAGCAAACGTAGTGTAGGACGCCCTCCGACCAGGTGGGATGACGATCCCACGCTGAAGACAGGGCGCTATGGCACTCATTAGGGGAGGGCTATGTCCAGCAGTGGACATAGCCCTCCCCTAATGAGTCCCCTACATAATATAGCCTGAAGAAGAAGAGTAACAAACATTGAAACATCTTTTTTAAAAACCTATTTAGAGGCTAAAAATTCCACCCATGCCGGGATTCGAACCCGCGACCTCTGGTTATCCGTGCCAGCGCTCTTTCCAACTGAGCTAATGGGTGACTAACCGGCATCAGTGAAATTTCGAACCTCTTTACAATATTCTCTGTATTACGTACAGGCAGCGACATCAGGCTGAAGTAATTTGCATCACTTACAGCCCCGAGTAGGTACCTACTTTGCAGATAGGTTTTACATCGGAATGATATCACTGTATCGCTGGCTGGCTGGGTTCGAATCCCGGCATGGGTGGAATTTTTAGCCTCTAAATAGGTTTTTAAAATTGTCCTTAGCACGGGTTAGTGCATTAAAAATAATATAATAACCTAAATAAAACCTAACTGCAAAGTATGAGGTACTCGGGGCCTTTTTATGTATTTTGTTTTCTGGTGTGTACAATAAAGAGTTCTAATCTAATCTTATATAATCTAATCCGTGTTTATTCGATCATAATAATATTTTCGCAAGACAATTAATAATAGATTAGACAGAAACTAAATTTAAAAGAACTAAACTGACATATGTAAAAAAGACAATACGAACAAAAACTCAAAATAAACAATAAAAAGGCCTATCGCCAACAAGTGTATTAACAGAAAAAGATGTTTTCCCGCTGTACAACGTAGCCTATGTGTTAAACCAGGGTGTCAGCCAACTCCAAGCCAATTTTTTTTTCAAATCGCTCCAGTCGTTTAGACGTGAAAAAATAACAAACGTAGACACTCACAGACTTTCTCCTTTATAATATTAGTGGGATTTTATATGTCACATGCTTACAGGAGATGCGGGTAAGCTTAAATTATACCTGCTGAAGGGTACACAGGCCGTCTCGCTGGGAAAGAGATTACGGGATTTGATAACAGGCGGGCTCATTGCGGCTGAGGGATTTCAAACTGCATGAATTATACAAATGTGAAATAAACTTGTTTTTCTGAACGCTTCCGTGCTTCGCAAGGCACGTTAAGCCGTTGGTGCCGGCTGTCATGTAACGGCAGTCGTTAAGCGATGTCAGAGGTCTTATGGGCGACTTGATAACTTCTGACTGTGAGGCCCGCCACTGCCTTACAATCCTCTACCAGCCAGGTCTTGACCCCCGTGATGGAGTCTGGCCTTAGCTTCCTGTGATGCAGGAAGAGACCCGTGCCCCAGCAGTGGGGACATACAAGGGTTGATATCGATATCGAAAAATATTTTGCTCGCGGCTAAACTTAATATGACTGGCACCGACTCCAAAAAGCAATAGGTATATAAGTATAACTATTGTAAGATATTTAGCTGGTTTAACTTTAATTACTTTGACATAGTTTAGGAAAATTATAGTATTAGGTAATAGATATTAGGAATTATTTTTTAATTTTTAGTTTTTTTTGTGTTCACGCATTTGAAGTCGGTTTTTTTTTTTTTTAAGTTATTACAACAAAATTCCAGAACGTGTTCTATCCTTGTCTGAAAATAAATTTAAAACTTTCATTAAAAATTCGCTATGTAAAAAGGGCATATTATAGAATAGACGACTATATAAACGATCCTAGTCCGTGGTAGTAAACCAATTCCAACGCGATTATATTGTTAAGTATAACTAAGTATAACATATTTTATAATACAAGTGTGTACATACGACGTGATTGCATATTAATAACTATATGATACATTATATAACTGACAAAAACTTAACTGCAAGTTTGCTGTAGGTCATTTGAATGGTAGCGTGGTGTTCGGGTCATCTATCTCCCTCCAAAATGGTTGAGACTGATGACGGCTGAGCACTGCGTTATGCTCGTGAACGAGTGCTGTTCGTGTGTCTGGCCGCAGCACTTATGTTTTTCCCTATTATTGTGAGAGATTTGACTAATGCTTTGGCATTTAGGGTTGTTAATGGCAATCATGAAATCTTATTAGGTTTACATATGGCAACTGATGTATTCGTTTTTAAGATCATTTGAGAAAAGATGGTCACAGTGGAGTTTTTTTTCCGCTGCCTATTTCTCCACTACAATACGGCCCGAAGGCAAAGGCTTACATTTTACGTTGTACATTGACATTCAGCAAACAGAATGTAAATTCTTTACGTTGAAATAAATTGATTTCAATTTGAATAAACCCAAACTACGTTTCTATGCGTTGTAACTAGAGCGGGAGCCAATGTCAATCGCCAATTTATTAACATTTTAAGTTAAAAGTAAGCAACCTTGTTCACAGCAGTACGAAACTGTAACTGAAAATATAATTTTAATTTTATAGACTCGGAAAGCAGTGTTGTATTGATCTGATTATTGGGTGGAAAATGCTGCTTCCCTCCGTAGAGAGGGAAAAACTCATTCAAATTACTTCGTACCTAATGGCTGGAATGAACTTTAAAAATAGAACTGTCAGCAGAGCTGTGAAGAGTTCAAAATAAATGCTGCGGCCATGTGAGTTTCTAAACAGCCAGTGTGAACTTAGCGCAAACTTCTTTGAGCGGAATAAGCCGCAACAATTACGCGGTGAGTTCCACATTTAAAATTTAAAAAGTCGACATAAATTGGCGGGATACTAATCTGTTTAAATACCTCGGGAATTGATTCTTTCGACCCTCGGTTAAGAATATATTAAATTTATAAGAATATTTTCTTTATGCCACACCTGGCAATAAAGTAGCTTTTCCGCACGCTGTGCGTACGGAAAAAACCGCTTTCTGGCCAAGTGTAGACATAAAAAGATGTACACAACACGGGAGGTAATAAAGAAAGCTCTCGATCGCATATTTACGTCCCTCGCTTGCAGCTCGGGCCGCAAACTTCTGCGATCTCGGCCTTTCTTTGTATTACCACCCTAGTTGTGTAATGTTAGGTACATTACGTTCCATTGTTCCACATTGAGTTCCATATTTAAAATTTAAAAAGTCGACATAAATTGGCGGGATACTAATCGGTCTAAATACCTCGGGAATTGATTCTTTCGACCCTCGGTTAAGAATATATTATTTTTATAAGAATATTTTTTTTATGCCACACCTGGCAATAAAGTAGCTTTTCCGCACGCTGCGCATACGGAAAAAACCGCTTTCTGGCCAAGTGTAGACATAAAAAAATGTACACAACACGGGAGGTAATAAAGAAAGGTCTCGATCGTATATTTACGTCCCTCGCTTGCAGCTCGGGCCGCAAACTTCTGCGATCTCGGCCTTTCTTTGTATTACCACCCTAGTTGTGTAATGTACCTACTATTACTATATAGACGTTGCTCTTGAGGAACCGCCTCAAGAAATACTTTCTGTATTCATTTTTACTCCTCAAATACGACAATTTGTGAGGAAAAACTGTGGCAAAATAGCATTATAAGCGTCACAGAGAATATGAAATTTGGTACCGTACCCTGGATATCCGGGTAGCGGTACTTTTATGCTAATCCTACTCAAATGAGAAAAAAGACAAAAAAAAACTCCAAACTCTCAGTCCGAGTTTAAGAGAGTTTATATAATTATTATAGAACAGAATTCGTGCGTTGAATTGGCTTTAGTTTAATTTGTGTCATTGTCATCTAAATAATACTTTAGGTTTTAAAAACCATAATTATTTAGAAGCCTAAAATTGCACCCATGCCGGGACTCGAACCCGCGACCTTTGGCTAACCGTGCCAGCGCTCTCCCAACTGAGCTAATGGGCAAGTGCCGGCATCAGCGAAATTTCGAACCTCTTTCCAATACTACCTACATATTTTTAGAATAGGTTTTTAAAATTGTCCTTAGCACGGGTTAGTCCATTAAAAAGAATATAATCCTTTTTGGTGAAAATCTCCAAATTTAGTGTTATCAAAATTGACAGTGTTCATGACATGTAAACACTTATTTATTATAAAACACAGAACTCAGGCATTGTAAATGCCTTAATTGCAGACATCGTTGTCATCTCAGTAATCCTTTATGTTATAGTAGCCCTCATAAGTCCTTAATTAAAAACATAACAGCTTAATTAATCAATGAGAGGTGTTATCAACAATATTTCCTAATTCAAATTCAAATCATTTTATTTCAACGTAAAGAATTTACATTCAGTTTGCTGAATGTCAATGTACAATGTAAGCCGCCGCCTTCGGGCCGTATTGTAGTCGTAATGATTCGCGATACCCATACATACGTAGTTATATATATTAAACGGTGCAAATCGCGATTATTTATTTCGTAAAACTATTATTTATTAGTCTACCCGAGACCACGGCAACTGTAACGGATGCCGAAACGTCCGGAAATAAGTTAATTACGTTTTACCTAATAAATGATCGCGATTTGACCCGTTTAATATATAACTATGTGTTATCAACAAGTTGTCATCAAACAAATTAATAAATAAAAACTTTTTGATTCTATTTATTCTATTCGCGAACATTCAATTCAGTGCGATAACAACTGCATATACGTGGCTATTTCATTTCATAGCTGCATTAATACTTTCTAGGTGCCAACGGTAAAGACACGTCACGTGATCCGTTCATTTATCTTTCATTATTCTGTAATGCGGTAACATAATCGAGGCCCGGACGGTTGGCGTGAAAGAGATGAGATGGATAGATATGTAGTGATATTTATATCGACCCTTTGTCTGTCCCCACTGCTGGGGCACGGGTCTCTTCCTGCACACAGGAAGTTTAGGCCGCACTCCACCACTGGTGCCAAGTCCGGGTAGGTAGATTGTAAGACAGTGGCGGGCTTTCCGTCAGAAGTTATCAAGCCGCACATAAAGCTTCTGACATGGCGTAACGACTGCCATTACATTACAGTTGGCACCAGGGGCTTAACGCTTAACGTGCCCTGCCAAGCACGGAAGCGCTCGGAAAAATGCCACTAGCGGTGGTCACGGGATGGTCACCCATCTAACACCGCTTTTTGCTGCTTCTCCGACTCTCTAAGGTGTGCTGGAAGAAATTACTTTCAGAGATACGCTCACCTTTGTACATGTTATTTCTTATGTAGTGTCCTGTCCATAACAATAACATCTGACCGTGCCTGTTGTTGAAATGAAATGAAATGAAAAGGTTTTATTCAAAGTAGCACAGAAACTGCGGCTTAATGAACGTTACAATTCAAACTAGGTGTCCATTTCAAAATCTAGATCATTTAGGAGAAAAAATGGACAAAAAAACTCCTAACTTAGTCTTTTTAAAAGTCCTTAATTAACATAGTTTACATAATTATTATAAACATAGAACTCATACATTGTACTGGCTTTCATTCCAGACCTCATTGTCATCTAAATAATCCTTTATGTTATAGTAGGCCTTTTGGCACAAAGTGTGCTAAACATATTTTTTGAACCGTTGCTTAACCCTAGTGATTGATTCCAATCACTCGGTTCCCCTAGGCCAAGAGCGCTGCGATAGTGATATTACTAATATGAAAGGAATAAAAATACGTTGTCCCGCGACTCCGTCAGGGAATCGAATTCCTAATGGATATGCATTAGGACGGGCTATTTTCGCAGAATTAGTAATGTTAATTACAACGCGCTGCAGAAAGGTCCGCTAGACCTTGAGAAGGTTATTCTAATAATTTAGAGAATCAGTCGTTTGTATGAGATCAACCACTGAAATTGTGGAATAGTTATACTATTTTTATTTTTAAGGCACTAACCCGTGCTAAGGACAAATTTGAAAAAACCTATTTAGAGACTAAACATTTCACCCATGCCGGGATTCGAACCCGCAACCTCTGGCTAGTCTAGCTAGTCTGGCTAGGTAGTCGGGGCTGTAAGTGATGCAATTTGCTTAAGCTAGATGTCGCTGCTTGTACGTAATACAGAGAATAGTGTAAAGAGGTTCGAAATTTCACTGATGCCGGTGAGTCGCCCATTGGCTCAATTGGTAGAGCTCTGGCACGGATAGCCAGAGGTTGCGGGTTCGAATCCCGGCATGGGTGAAATTTTTAGCCTCTAAATATGTTTTTAAAATTGTGGAATAGTATTAGCCATTTCTTTTTGTAGACGTGGACATTTTTGCAAGCCCGTTCACTCCCTTAAGGGATAAATTTAGAAAAACGGCAAAATACGTGTTCAATCAATTATGTTGAAGAGCATTTTAAATTTCATGAAAATTTGACAACATTCTTTACACCTCCCATACAAATTTTGGCAACCCTTTTCGCCCCCTTAGGGGTTGAATAAAAAAAAACCGGTCTTATTCCTTGCCTACATTATATATAGACCCTCTGTGCAAAATTTCAGCTTCCTAGGTCTAACGGCTTCGACTGGGCGTTGATGAGTGAGTTAGTCAGTCAGGACTTGAATTTTATATATTAGCAAACGAGGGAAGAACATCTAATGTGGTATATAAAGAAGTATTATGAATTATTATAATCACAACTAACCCCCTGTCAATAACAACAAAGTAATCATACCCTCAGTTTCCGGATTTGCAGCTCACCCTTAGCGCTTGAGACATTTCGTCCTTTTTTAAAGATTTTTTAATCGACCCAGTTCATTTTTTATAATTAAAAAATCTATTGTTCTTCTACGATTTGTCGCAGATTCAGATAATTTATGAGAACAAAAATCGTCTGCACATTTTATTGAAGCATGCTGAATATACTAAAGTCCACGCGGACGGAGTCGCGGGCAAAAAGCTAGTTATTCAATAATAATTATAGCACCTTGAAAAGGCCTTTCGGCTTTGACAAGCTAATCCCGTTTAGGAATCAAATATTCAACCTTTGAAAGGTACAAAGATATAATATAATATCGATAGGACTTCTTGAATTTGGAGGACGCTCGAAGTTGAAGCCCCGTTTAGACTAGACTTGTTAGTTCTGGTAAGTTACTGACTACATGTCTCTGATTTGTTCCACCTAATCGTTTGTCTTAGTAACATTATGAAACATACTCTACGGCACATACATTATTGCTCAAATTTTTACACCTTATAGGGAAGGTGTCGGCTAGCGCCATCTTGCTTTATTTTACCAAGTAAAGCGAGATACCGCTACCCGATAGTGGGATAAAACTTTTATGTTGACAAGCTCAATTCTCTCCTACAATATCTCCTACAATGATACGAGGAGCTTAATCATGCTGAAGAGATAAGGAGCTCGTCTCTGACATCATGATATAAGACAGGGATATATTTTTTACCTTGCAACTTTGTTGCTGGATTTGATTAATACTAAATATTCTGAAGCAAGGCATGTGCTTGGTCAGTTGTTTTTTGAAATTTTCAATCCCGTTGGGCACGCGTGGTGACTAAGCACATACTCTCTCTGTCTAAAAGAAGGCCTGTGCCCTGCATTGGGTCGTTTGTAGGCTACATATTTTTTTAATTATTTTATCTAGATGGTGGTTATGACCGGTGAACTGTCAGCGTTCAAACGTTAGTTTTTCCAAATTTTTTACATATTGTAACCATCTAATTACTTTTAAAAAACCGATTTAGCCTCCAAATTGTTTTTAAAATTGACATTTTTTAATGCACGGATTAGTGCATATTTCGTTACACTTCTTCGTAGATTCCCGAAGGGACTTTTATGATGTGTAGTACTGTACAACTGTAATGCATTAACAGACTTAGATCTTGGCATGTGCGCCTTCCTTGGCCTCGAGGAAGTCGCTCCCGATAAGGGTTTAAGGGTCCTTAGGACCAAAACCAGCCCCAAGGTGGTGTTTAGTGGGTAGGCGCACTTCTTGTGAGTCCCACATTGGCAGCACGGCCGGGTCCGTGCTGTTATGCGTGAGCATTCACCACCTTCCTCCCCCGTGTCCTCCGCAAGGTGCCCTTTATAAGTCAAAAAAGAGCCTGGCCGTACAAATTACGTAGTTTCATAAATTATTTAAATTTATATATGTGTGGCAGCAATACCACTAGCTAAGGTTAGAATAAAAAATAAACCTCGTGACAAACATACTAAAACACTTGACCACATTGAAAATATTCTCCGTCCGTGAATGCGGATGGCACGGGACCATGAGAGATGGCATCTGGGGGAAAAGGCCTATACCCAACAGTGGGCACCGGTGGGCTGATGTTAATGAGTGTTTCAGTGTTTCTCGCAAAGCGGTGGGCAGTGACCGGAGGAGAAAAGACTAAGTTCGGAGTCAGTGGAGTGTCTTTGGAGAGGCCTATGTCCAGCAGTGGACTGACACCGGCTGATTATGATGATGATGAACCTTGCCCCAGCAGTGGGGACATCAAAGTAGGTACTCGGGGCTGTAATTGATGCAATTTACTTCAGCCAGATGTCGCTGCCTGTACGTAATACAGAGAATAGTGTAAAGAGGTTCGAAATTTCACTGATGCCGGTGAGTCACCCATTAGCTCAGTTGGAACGAGCGCTGGCACGGATAGCCAGAGGTCGCGGGTTCGAATCCCGGCATGGGTGGAATTGTCCTTAGCACGGGTTAGTGCATTAAAAATAAAAATAGTGACATCAAAAGGGTTAATAACATGCTGATGATAAAGCGGTGGAACACCGGGAGGTCGTAGGTTCGAGTCCCGCCATGCACCTTTGACTTTATTTTCTAAGTTAGGTACATTCGTGAAATAATTATAGCAATACCACTCGCTAACCGTGAAGGAAAAAATCGTGAGGAAAGCGTCTAAAGTATTATATTAGACATGTTCTGCAATAACACTTAAACTTGTAAATCCTGCCATTCGAACCATTACGCTTACTTCTAGTATGGTACCCATGGTTCAGGCTTGCCCAGTGTGGGACCGCAGTAACATTTGTATCGCAAACAAATATTACTGCAAACGCAATTGTTTACATACGATGATGACCATTTTGAGATTGTTTATATTATATAGATAGATACTTATTTTAATGCGCCACCAAGAGTTAATAAACATTTATTTTATTTTCTTATAAACCTAAGCGCTTGAAATTGTCAAACCGGGGTGGGGACACGTGGTAATTAGGCCCATAATATCTCTTTCCCGTGGCCTAGGCGTACCGAGTGATTGGCATCAATCACTTGAGTTAATCAACAACAGGCGCGGTCAGGTGCAGGATGGGTGACCGTGCCGTGACTACCGCTAGTGGCATTTTTTCGGAGCGCTTCCGTGCTTCGCAAGGCACGTTAAGCCGTTGGTGCCGGCTGTCATGCAATGGCAGTCGTTAAGCCATTTCAGAGGCGTTATGGGCGGCTTGATAACTTCTGACAGTAAGGCTCGCCACTGTCTTACAATCCTCCACCAGCCCAGGCTTGGCCCCTATGGCCCTAGTATGGCCTAACCTTCCTGCGATGCAGGATGAGACCCTTGCCCCAGCAGTAGGGACATACAAATGTTGATAACGATATCTCTTTCTGAGAGAGGACCTGTGCCCTGTAGTGGGACGTATATAACGTATATAGACGTACATAAAAAAACTGTAGGTATTATTAACAAACCGGATCTAATAGGCAGGTTGTATGTGTCAGAAATTGGATGAGAGTGTTTACAAAATATTCAGCGGTTAAAACATTGTTTCCCATTTCTAGGTCAGACAATACACACATCAAATGGAACGGATGGCTAGATCGGGATAACATTACCTACAATGAAGGAAAACACGTTAAGCCGTTGGTGCCGGCTGTCATGTCATGGCAATCATAAAATCATGTCAGAGGCCTTAAGGGCGGCTTGATAACTTCTGACAGTAAGGCCCGCCATTGTCTTACAACCCTCCACCAACCCGGACTTGGCCCTTGTGGTGGAGTATGGCCTAACCTTCCTGCGATGTAGGAAGAGACCCATGCCCCAGCAGTGGGGACTTACAAAGGTTGATATCGAGTAAGGTATGAAAAGACCCACGCGGAGGTATGTATCTATTCACTCATCCTAGAGTTCGAAACAGAGTTCAGGTACCGGTCTATCTAGAAATCCTAAAAAGAAAATGGCGCTGTATAGGATATACACCAAGCTGCGACAAGAGATGCGTGACAAGACTAGCACTTACGTACACCCCCTTGGGCAACCGAAAGAGGGGGCGGCCAAGGATCACCCAACATTTTGTTTTTATAGTGAATATTTTCATTTTCACTTTGACTTTTGACTTTATTGCATGCGACCCGCATACTAGCATACCCCGATGTTAGCTCGTACTCTCTTTTTGAGAGAAAGCCTGCCGCTAGGCTAAGACCTATCTCAGATAGATAGATATAGACATCTATATATATTTTCCGTGCTTCGCAAGGCACGTTAAGCCGTTGGTGCCGGCTATCACCAACGGCTCTAAGAGGACTCGAGAAAAGATGGTCAGAGTGGAGTTTTTTCCCCCGCTGCCTTTTTCTTCACTACACTACGGCCCGAAGGCAGCAGCTTTCACTTTCATGTTGCATTATACTCTGACATTCAGCAAATAGAATGTACATTCTTTACGTTGAAATAAATTGAATTGAATTGTCATGTAACGGCAGTCATTAAGCCATGTCAGAGGCCTTATGGGCGGCTTGATAACTTCTGACAGTGAGGCCCGCCACTGTCTTACAATCCTCCGCCAACCCGAACTTGGCTCCCGCGGTGGAGTATAGCCTAACCTTCCTGCCATGCAGGAAGAGACCCGTGCCCCAGCAGTGGGGACATACAAGGGTTGATATCGATCGAAGATATCTATAATCAGCCCACATCAACTCACTGCTGGGCTTAGGCCTGCTTTTTACTGCGCCATTCCTCACGGTCGTGTGCTAATCTGATCCATTTCTGACCCGCAACCCTCACGATGTCGCTATGACCTATCGTCATCGTCAGGCAATACTAGTCCACTGCTGGACATAGCCCTCCCATAAAGTGCGCCACGTTGTGGTGTCATAGGGGGTAATGCCCATAATCCCCACGCTGGGCATGCGGGTTAGGGATCTATGACCTATATATGCTGCTTATGCTTTGCTAATTGTATCTATCTATATAAAAATGAATCCCCGAATGTGTTGGTAAGCACAAATCTCGAGATCAGCTGAACCGATTTCACTAATTCTTTTTTTGGAATATTCCTTGAAATTCGAGAGAAAAAAATAAAAACATTAACTAATCGACTGTTTGGCGGTACGAAGTTCGCTGGGTCAGTTAGTTATAAATAAAAAAGAACTTTCTGTTAAAATTTGTTTTGTGGCCTAAGCTAGTTGAATGATGTATTACGAAAAATAACCATGCGGTTTAAAATTAGCCGATGGATTCGTACGTTTTTGTAATCACTAGTTTGAATTCCTGGAGCGCTCTTTATTTTGTAGTTTATTTTAGTTTCAATACCATTACGCCTACGCGGCGCGGAGGTGGGCAGACGCGCCATGTTTAGCTTTATTTATTTCCCAATTCGCAATGTCTTTAGGTATAGGTATATTCGTTACAAATGACACCGATATCAATTGCCATTGTATCCCCACTGTTGGGGTACGGGTGTACGCATGAAGGTTAGGCCATACTCCACCACGGGGGCCAAGTCCGGGTCGGTGGAGGATTGTAAGGCAGTGGAGGGCCTTACTGTCAGAAGTTATCAAGCCGCCCATAAGGCCTCTGACATGGCTTAGCGACTGTCATTACATGACAGCCGGCACGTACCTTGCGAAGCACGGAAGCGCTCGGAAAAATGCCACTAGCGGTAGTCACGGGAGGGAGGAGAGTCAGCAGTTTTACGAAAAAGAGTAACAAGTATCCATCCATCCATACTTACAAACTTTCGCGTTTATGATATTAGTAGGATTATATTTTGTAATAAAAATATAAATGTTCTATAGTATAAAAGCAATGTTACTGCAAATTAAAACAGACCCAAGATCCCCATTGCTCTCGCAAACGTCGGCTTTCTTACAGGATGTGCCCATAAATAGGCCTTACCCAAAAACAAGTCTTAATCCAGCCCTCGGACCCTTAGTTAGACCTGGAAATTTCCGCACTTTGCCTCATTGTTGGGCCATTTTGCGTAGCGAGCCCAATTCTTCCCGCGGGTGTCGTAAAAGGCGACTAAGGGAAACAAACCGGGGGGGGGGGCAGGAGCGCAGCCCTGCAGTACAATTCCACCGAGCTGCGATCGCATGCCCAGCGTGGGGATTATGGGCATTACCCCCTATGATAGCACAACGTGGCGCTCTTTAGGGGAGGGCTATGTCCAGCATGGACTAGTATAGGCTGACGACGACGTAGCGAGCGCTGACGCATATTATCACTTCATACACTAGGCATTCCTCACGATGTTTTCCTTCACAGTTAGCGAGTGGTGATGCTACTAAAAATTCACAAAAATGTGCAAATAAATAAAGAAATGCACAAATAGGCCTAAGTGTGTGAAATACAGCCAGCTGATGCGCAGCTACCTATATGTGCCACTTGCCCTGGAAACTACTGGAGTTTGGGGTGCCCAGGGAAAAGCTTTTGTTAACCCTTAATAAAGCATAGGTAGTATGATTTTTTATAGGTTTTGGACTCTATTTCAAGGTGATAAAAATCAATTTAACGTGAGAACTATTTTCCCCTTTCCCACTCAAGGGTTAAGGAGGAGGGGCGTCGTCTCAGGAACCGTGGCTTTGACTACCACTCAGGGGCATTTTTGAAGCTAAGGATATACCTTGCTGTGCAGCACGGTAATGCAGCCAGTGTCATGGGTACCTTTGGGTCGGATATGTCTCGGGGCGGTTTATTTCAATGACATTTCTTTTTATATAAATTTTGTATTATTTTTCTCTGAATTTGTGGACGACATTTTTGTAAATGTTTTTTTTTTTATTATTGTCTATGTTATGTTGTATGCATGCAATAAAGGTTACTGCATATTACTGGCTTACAAAATAACTTGTAACTCCTTTCAAATATACATCAAACACTTAACAACCACACAAAAATGTATGTTACTTAGAAATCTAAGTCATTGGTACATGCCGAGCTTCGAACACACGACCTCCCCGCTGAGAAACCTACCGCTTCGCTACCGCCGCTCTTGCACTTGGACCCTTAGGGCCAGTTTCTGAATAGAGATTTTTTTAAGTAAATAGTTAACTGTTTGGTGTCTTTTCTAATTTCCGAGAAAAGAGCGTGAAATCACGTTACTTACCTAACTATTTACTTAATAAAATTTTCAGTTCAGAAATCGGGCATTTATGACTCACACAAATTAAATTCAGTTACTTTCCTTTCTAAACTCGTCATCATCAGTTTTTGTTGTCCTCATTGAGGACATTGGGCTCTTGATAGAATTAAAGTTCTTACACAATAGTCAATTATCCACCTTCCATGCAGGTTCATACACAATTTGTCCCGTTGAAAATAAATTAAATTAAATCAATTTTATTTAGACGTAAATAATTTATATCCTATATGCTGAACGTCAAATGTAATAAGTCGCCTGAGGGCCGTATTGTAGTGGAGAAAATCCTACCGAGAAAACCTACATACTAAAACAGTTATTTAAATAATAGGTAGGTACTTACCAACAAAATGATGTGCGCACCAAATAAAAAAAAAATTCTCAACTATTTTTTTTTCACAACAAAACAGAACACTGGCAATTTTCAGCCTAAAAAAAGATAATGCCACAAAACACTGCTTGTTATTGATTTTTAAATAGGTCACTTATCCTCTTTTCTAATCAAAAAAACTGAACTCCCTCAAAAGGTGGAAACCTCTTTTCGGCGTACGCAGTTCCAAATTCTTTTTTCAAATTTTCGCGCGCGTTCCGTTTACCGAGTCAGATATCGGTGTTATCAAGACAGGCGCGAGCTTTCGACTGTCGGAGATTACAGCGTATTTGGCGTCCAACGGGGCGGGCACGAATTTTGAATACGACGGAACTTCCTTAGCGTGAATTTCCGTCACTTTGTGAGCTGGGTAAAGATTTTTGATTGCTTTTTCCGATGCTTGTAGTCAAGTTATTAAAGAGCTCACATTATCGTCAAGTACCTACTTAATTAGACAGCTAACATTTCAAAAGTACGACATGAACAAAGTTTATCATCATTTTTATCTTTTTTATCATTTAAAGCAAAGCAAATAGAGTAAGGCAAAAAATATTGTTTGTTGAAAACTTTAAAAATTGTTACATTAGTTGCTGAAACTAATAAACTCTAAGCGGTATTATGTTTGACATATTTGGGCAGTGTAAAAATAATCCTTTATCCAAACTTAGTCTTTAATTAACAGAGTTTAAATAATTATTATAAAACATAGAACTCATGCATATTTTAAACTTTCTCGACTTGAACACATAGTTAAAATGTTTTGGCTTAAAACCGCCAGATGGAAAAGTCAGCGATAGCAGAACATCTGCTTGAACCAGGATCAAACCACTGGATAGAATTGCACAAACCATCGGTACTTTCCAACGATCGCTATTATTATAGCCGAATTGTGCGTGAGGCGGTTGAAATTAAGAAACACATAAATTTTCAGCCGAAGCTTGTTAGCCGAAGATGCGAACGGTTGCCATCAGTTTTCTCGTAGCCACGATGACTGTAAGGACGTCAAAACGTCGAGGTACAAATAGCAATAAATTACTACGCGATTAAGCCCCGAAAATATTCTAACTATATAGAACTCATGCATTGTACTGAATTTCATTTAAGACATTTTAAGGACTTTGAAAAGACTAAGCTTAGAGTTTTTGCCCATGTTTTCTCCAAAATGATCTAGATTTTGAAATGGGCACCTAGCTTGAATTGTGACGTTCATTAAGCCGCAGTTTCTGCGCTACTTTGAATAAAACCTTTTCATTTAATTTCAAAGGACCCGGAACCGGCACGCGTGCATGCAACGGCTTATGAACTTTGGTGAAGCGAAGGTGATCTGCCAGGATCGGCAAGTGGTAGTCCCTGGTATCTGCCTACCCCTCTGGGATACAGGCGTGAGGTTATGTATGTATGTATGGTATAAAAGAAGTAAGACATAAACATAAACCTACGACCCTAAATATACACAGGAATATTCATAAAAATCTGTGAAGTCGTCTCGGAGGAGTTTCGATAACAATAGTTACACGATAGTTTTGTATATCAGATGAAGACAAGGTATAAGGTGTCCCGTGCTGACCTCATAATACTCGTTAAAATATCCAGTTATACCTCTGAAGAAAAATAGCAAAGCGTTCAACATCTTTGGCATTCTTATGATAAACGAATTCGCGAAATGTTGTTGCGCAAATAGGTTATTTGACTGGTTTCTGAAAACCAACTCAGATTCTTCGTTGGCGCCTAATTAGTGCTCCGAAAGTGATAAATCTATTGTGTATGTTTTCTAAAAACAAGCAAATTAAAATTCATTTTAAAATTGGCCGCCAAAACGCTTTGAGCCGTATGGCGTCGCACATGAATGAGTGACGTCACAGGTCAGTAAACAAATGTCAAGTCGACCCTCGGGTTCTCCAATCGCTATATTTACTGAGGTGTTACGTTATAATTGATTCGACCAAGCCCGGCCGTTTCCGATAAAATTGCTACAGATACAAAATAATCAAGTTTCATCCTGTTTTTTTTACATAAATGATAATTATGTAAAAAAAACAGGATGTTAATTAGTACATTTACTAATACTTACTAATTCACGCTGTCAAATATCCTATTCACTTTCATAAACAATTTAGAAAGCTAACATTTTATTTAACATAAAACAGAACTTAAAGTCACGCGTAAAGTGGTTGTTGATTCTAGGTTCTAGGCTCTAAAAATAGTTGTCACAGTTCTTAAGACTTCTCATGTTCACTTTAAATAAAAACGTATTATGACACAAGTTATGTTTTTTCCATTGGTGGCGCTAGTTAGCACCCTGAAGCACCAAGCTCATACTTCATAAAAATGTTTATAATAATAATAAGAATATTTACATACAGGCACATACATTGCTTCTGGCCCCACACTAGCATACCCTGTGCCGCGGGAACCAGAAACATCGACATCACAAACATGTAAACATCCGAGACCTGGGGTTTTTTTTAATGTAATGAATACTTTCTTGTTGGCCGCCAATTGTACTTTGTATCTTTACACGTTTTATAATATGTGCTCTGGTGAACAATAAAGAATATTCTTATCTTTCTCTTTGGACTGTCAAATAGCCTATTGGCGGAATTTCCTTGACAAATGCTTGTGTGAGATATGAACCAGCTGTCTGATAGTCCGATATAAGAAAGGGTGTAATAATTGAATATTTTTCTCTGTATTTACGTAAAACAGCAATAGATATAACGGGTTTTCCAGTATTTATTTTACAGTTTTGCACAAGCTTCGTATGATATCAAAACATGGCTGCCTAGGCGTGTCTATGAAACAATCATTATCGTAATAAAGTCTTTTTCTTTGTCTTTGCCTCATGCCATTATTATTGTTGTAAACAAGGACTGTAGACGCCTATATTACAGCGTACTAGCCAGCTGTGTGGTGTCGGCCTAGAGACCAATCAACCCAAATACTTTCCGCGGGTGTCGTAAAATGCGACCAAGGGACACAAGCCGGGGGGTGGGCAGCAGCGCCCCTGCATAGAACTCCACCAAACTGCGATCCCCAACCCGCATGCTCGGCATTACCCCCTAATGATGGCACAACCTTGCGCTCATTAGGGAAGGGCTATGTCCAGCAGTGGACTAATATAGCCTGAAGAAGAAGCAGAGTGTGGATATGATAGTAAAACGCTTGATGTTGCTTGGTTGATGTATTTTCCGCAAGTGTCACACATCACAACAAACATTGGTATCCTAGCGATATTCAAATCGGTGTCAGCCATGTACTGGGATAAGATTATAACTGGCCAATACATGTGCATATACCACCTCCAATAATTATTTGGGGTCGGCTCTCCTCGTTCTTTTGCTCCAGGATTTTCTCTGTCCTGGGTTGTCCGCTCGCTCAACTGGGCGCTCGCTTCAAGTCCTTTGCTACCGCGGCCCACCAGCTGGTTTGTGGACGTCCTCTACCTCTTCTGATTGTAGAGTCTGTTTGACGACATGATTTTTTTCACGTCTCATCACATGTCCTTAATATAATATATTAAGGTATTTAATGGATTTTCGGGCCTTTTTCATTTATCACAGTTTTATTTAGAACAGCTGGGTCTCTCTATGAAAGTTTTGAAGGTCTACAAGTTATAAGGGATCCTTCTCTGTAAGCTTACAGTACAGAGATCTGTCTTATTCATAAGAAAAAAAACAAGTGCCTGCCAGTCGGATAGGCGCACGTTCCGTACCTGTGACGCCATCTCGCGGCCGGTGGCAGAACTAATATTAATTTAAATTGATAGGGAAGATTAATTTTTTTTTTTTTGTTTTTTAAATTTGTGTGGAATAGTATTTCTTAATGATTCGCCTTATGATTTCTTAATGATTATTTTTTGATGACACCTAGTTAGTTAGACTTGAGATTTCCCCACTTAGCCCCGGTTTCTGGATCACTAACAAGCCGTGAATCAACTGTTAATAGCTGTCAGTTGGTCAAAGTTCATACAAAAAAGAGCATTGTTCGTTTGTTGCACTTTATTGCACAATAAAACTTAATATAAATATAGATAAAATATTCTTTATTGCATGTACACCAGAAATTACATAGCAATCTTAAAAAGTGAGTTTATTACTAAAAGTAATTTCTTCCAGACAACCATTAATGACAACCTTAAATGACATACAATATGATAATTAACATTTGTCAGCTGTTAGCAGTAGAATAACAGATTGTTCGTGTACGAGAAACTGGGGGTTAGCCGCATGATTGGGCCATTGTACGTAGTGGAGCTGTGAGTTTACTCCAGCCAGCGTATCTCTTTCGAGAAAGCCCATCTTCCCGGCTTCCCAATGATGGCGGTCCGTTGCCTTTCCACGCCTTCACAGTGAATGGTCACTTGGGCGGGTGTTTCCTCTTCTTTGAGGCATCCCCGGCAAAGCGGGCTGTCGGTTTGTCCCATATTGTAGAGGTGCCTGTTCAGTGAGCAGTGACCTGTTAGGTTTGCCACGGCTTTGTGCAGATTATCTCTTCTCAGACGCAGCAGGCTACGTGAAAGACGTTTCGGGATTGTTGGTAAAGCCTCCCTGGCTTGCCTACATTTGATTTTGTTCTCCAAATTTCAGCATGTTGGCTTTCTGTTCGCGACCTCAACCATTTTCTAAACTGGTTGTATGGGAGTGGGAGCAGGGGTTCGGGTCCTTCCACTGTAGTTTCCGAGTCTTTTTTAGCGAGTTCCTCCGCGGTATCATTGCCCAGGGAGCCGCTATGACCCTTTGTCCATTGGGTGACTAAGGTGACTTAGTTCGCAACACTCGTAACCCGGCCGCCTGAGTGATCTTACACGATCAGGAAGGTTAAGCAACACTGGGCGCGTTCAGCGCATGGATGGGTGACCGTATATGACTAGCCCAAAGGTGTCTTACCGAGGGGTTCCGTGCTTCGCGAGGCACGTTAAGCAGTTGGTGCTTGCTGCCGGCTGCCGTCGATAGATGACAGTCGTTAAGCCAAGTCAGAGGCGGCTTGGAAGCTTTTGACAGTAAGACCAGCCACTAGTCTTGCAAGCCTCCGCCGATCCGGACTTGGCCCCGTGGTGGATTATGCCCTATACCTTCCTAAGGGAAGAGGACTGACAGCCGGCACCAGCGGCTTAAAGTGCCGAGCATAGCACGGAAGCGGTTGGAAAAAATGCCACTAGCGGCAGTCACGGGACGGTGAACCATCCTGTGCCTGACCGCGCCTGTTGTTGCTTAACTCAAGTGATTGATTCCAATCACTCAGTCAAGAGAATCAAATTTATAGGGTACTTCCCGTTGACCTATAACCATTAGGTTGACTAGTAGTATGGTCTCATAGTATAAATGCAGGAAAAAAATCTGAAAACTAAACAGAAATCATAAAAAAAATTCTTTGAAATTCGGGAAATGCTCGGAATAAACTGCGCTTTAGACAAGTTTCATTCCAAATCAATTTATTTACCACTTATAATACAAACAACACAAATTCTACACACACGCTCACAACCACACACACATAAGATGATGTCCTCCTCATCGTAATCCGACGTTGGTAGGACTTCTGCGCATACACACACAAACACGCACTAAGACACAAACACGCACTAAGGCACACACACACTCACACACATAGACACACATACACAAAAAAACAAACAAACAAACAAACAAACAAACAAACAAACAAACAAACAAACAAACAAACAAACAAACAAACAAACAAACAAACAAACAAACAAACAAACAAACAAACAAACAAACAAACAAACAAACAAACAAACAAACAAACAAACAAACAAACAAACAAACAAACAAACAAACAAACAAACAAACAAACAAACAAACAAACAAACAAACAAACAAACAAACAAACAAACAAACAAACAAACAAACAAACAAACAAACAAACAAACAAACAAACAAACAAACAAACAAACAAACAAACAAACAAACAAACAAACAAACAAACAAACAAACAAACAAACAAACAAACAAACCAACAAACAAAAAGAGAGGAATAATTAATGTCTTATACACTTATGCTTTTCTTGTGATAAATTTACATTCTAAGCAGTAAAGCAACTATGTATAACTACTATAACTTCTGTAACTGACTCATCTCACTGAGTCACAGAATGTACTATGGAGATAAATAAATTACACTGCATTGCATGAGCCAAATGCGAATGCGCAACGACTGTATTAATACCAGAAATAGTTTGTCTTGAATAGTAAGTCGCGGGCCAAACAGGTGACACGTGGAATGCGGACGTAGTGAAGGCGCGGTGCGTTATCATCAAAATCTTCATCATCATCAGGCTATTATTAGTCCACTGCTGGACATAGCCCTCCTCTAATGAGCGCCATAGCGCCTGTCTTCAGTTTGCCGCATCCAGCATCTGCCTGCAGTTTTCCACAGATTGTCATCCCACCTGGTCGGAGGGCGTCCTACACTACGTTTGCAGAGTCGCGGTCTCCACTCACGAACACGTTTACTCCAACGGTTGTCGGTTCTTTGCGAGATGTGGCCAGCCCACTGCCACTTCAGCTTGCTGATTCCCTGAGCTATATCGATAACTTTGGTTCTCTGTCGGCGCGTTATACACTATATTTGTTTTACTTTCGCAATCATAAAATATGTCGGTTAGAAACCTATTTAGAGGCTAAAAATTCCACCCATGCCGGAATTAGAACCCGCTACCTCTGGCTAACATTACCAGCGCTCTCCCAACTCAGCTAGTTAGTTAGTTAGACCTTAGCACTTAGCCTCATAGTTGGGCCGTTGTACGTAGCAAGCGCTGAGGTACGCTAACACCTCAGACACTAGGGTTTCCTTACGATATTTTCCTTCAAATTCAGCGAGTAGTATTGCTACTATGATTTCACAAATGTACGCGCAGGCACGGATAGCCAGAGGGCTATCCGTGCCAGCGCTCTTTCCAACTGAGCTAATGGGCGACTCACCGGCATCAGTCAAATTTCGAACCTCTTTACAATAATTCTCTGTATCCTACGTACAATATAATTATGTCAGTTAGTGTTTGTCCTGTAATATAACTTTTGCTCCAATACTTTCTGTTTTTTTTTGGTCTAATTGCCGTAAAGTATTCAATTCAATTTATTTCAACGTAAAGAATTTACATTCTGTTTGCTGAATGTCAAAGTACAATGTAACATGAAAGTGAAAGCCGCCGCCTTCGGGCCATAATGTAGTGGAGAAAAAGGCAGCGGGAAAAAAAACTCCACTCTGACCATCTTTTCTCAAGTCTTAAATCTAATACATTAGATACCACCTATACGCATAAGATTCCATGATTGCCATTAATAACTTTAAATGTTAAGGCATTATTAAATAAATATACTTTTTTACATAGGCCGTGAAAACATGACAAGTGCTGCGGCCAGACACACGAACAGCACTCGTTCACGAGCATAACGCAGAGGTCAGCCATCATCAGTCTCAACCATTTTGGAGGGAGATAGATGACCCGGCCACCACGCCACCATTCGAATGACCTTTAGCAAACCTGCAGATTAAGTTTTTGTCAGTTATAGAATGAATGATATATTTACTAATATGCAATCACGTCGTCTGTACAAACTTAAATTAAAATATGACATACATAACTAACACTGAGGATTGCAGTGATTCGGTTGCTACATATAAAATATTTATTTAATAACTATGATTTACTCGTTGTGGAATTGGTCTACTGCCAAGGGCTTACATCATTTATAAAGTCATCTATTCTATAATAGGCCTTTTTACACAGCGCCTTTTTAATGAAATTTTTAAATTTGCTGTCAGGCAGGGATAGAATATGTTCTGGAATTTTATTGTAAAAACGTACACTTAGTCCTACAAAAGATGCATTTACCTTGGCTAATCTGAATTTAGATAAAGCAACTTTGTTTCTGTTTCTAGTGTTTACGTTATGGATATCCCTGTTTAATTTAAATGTTGTTAAGTTTTTTCGTACGTACATTATGTTATCGAATATATATTGGCAAGCCATCGTTAGAATTCCGATTTCCTTGAAAATATCCCTTAGCGATTGCCTGGTAGGTAAATTGTAGATAGCTCTAACAGCCCTTTTTTGTAGAATAAAAACTGTTTCTATATCTGCCGCACGCCCCCATAGTAACAAACCATATGACATAATACTGTGAAAATAACTGAAATATACAAGCCTCGCAGTTGACACATCTGTTAGTTGCCTAATTTTTCTAACTGCAAATGCGGCTGAACTTAACCTACCCGCTAGATTTTTTATGTGTGGACCCCATTGCAGTTTCGAGTCTATTGTAATACCTAAAAACACCGTGGACTCTACTAAGTCTAGTCTGTCACCAGCTATAATTAAACTTGTGTCCACTTTTTTTACATTGGGCAATGAAAACTTTATACATTTTGTCTTTTTCGCATTCAACATGAGATTGTTTACAGTAAACCAGTTTAACACTTTAGAAAGGGCGTTGTTTACATCGTCTAGATTAGATTGACCTCTCTTGATTTTAAAAATTAGAGAAGTATCGTCTGCAAACAATACTATTTGTGACAATTTCTCAACTAGGTAGGGCAGATCATTTACATATACTAAGAAGAGGAAAGGCCCCAAAATAGAACCCTGAGGAACTCCTATTTTAACATCAGATCCAGAAGACTTAACCCTATTTATGTCAACTTTCTGAACTCTGTATGCTAAATATGATTGAAGAAGAGCTAGAGATCCATTACTGAGACCGTATCTGTTCAATTTACAAAGGAGCGTTTTATGGTCTACACAATCAAAAGCTTTAGAAAGGTCACAGAAAACTCCGATAGCATCCTGCGCCTCCTCCCACGCATCAAAGATGTGATTCATTAATGCCACTCCTGCGTCGGTCGTTGAACGACCCTTAGTGAAACCGAATTGTTTTTTATGAAAGAGTTTATTTAAACTAAAGTGTTTCAACAATTGGTGTAAAATTAGTTTCTCAAACACTTTACTTAATACCGGTAGTATTGCTACGGGCCTAAAATTGTTTGGATCCTCATTATCACCTGCCTTAAATAGAGGAACTATTTTACTAAATTTTAAGAGATCCGGGAAAGTCCCATGATCAACACATTTATTAAAAATTGTAGCAAGGTGTGGTGCAATAATATGAATTACCGTGGATATCAGTTTGACCGACATACCCCACAAGTCTTCAGTTTTCTTTATATTTATTTGGTTAAATGTTTTAACAATAGTTTGGAAGCTAACGTGGGAAAATTGAAAGTCTGTTACGCATGGTTTTTATATTTTCTAACATTAGTGATTCTGCTGACTGAGACGAAGAATTTAAGCCCGCCGTTATATTTAGTGGGATGTTTGTGAAGAAATTTTCGAATACTTTTGCGATTTCGTCACTTGAGTTGACTATTTTCCCACTTATCTTTAGCGCAAAACTCTGATCCCTCGGCTTTGTTTTGCCTGTCTTCTTGTTAATCACTTGCCAAGTAGTTTTTATTTTATTTGAAGACGCTTTTATCTTTTTGCTTATATTAAGGGATTTTGCCATAGAACATGTTTTCCTAAAGGTTTTAGAGTAATTCTTAACAAATTCTCTAAAGCTTGGATCCGGATTGGATTGCTTTTCTTCATACAATTCATACAATCTTTTCCTACTTCTATGTATACCAGGAGTGGCCCGTTCTGAAAAACCATTATTACTGAGCTGAATTTTTTTAATTTTAAAAACCTGTTCAAATTCGTTTGATATCGTGGTAAACAATTCATTATATAAAGTGTTGGGATCATTGCTATCAAATTGCAGTAAACCTATTTTGGTACCTAATTTATTTTTGAATAATTCAATATTTTTGTCTGTGATAGGCCTACAAATTAATGCTGGGCATTTTTTTTCAATAATTGTTGGTAAAACAACTAATAAACCACTATGATCCGACTGTAGGTTGTTTATAACCTTTTTTTTTAAATGCTCACAGTTGCAGAAAACATTATCTATACATGTAGCACTGGTTGGCGTTGTTCTAGTAGGTTCAGTAAATAGGTTCAGTAAGTTAAACGATCTAAATAAGCTAATAAGTTTAGTTTGAAGTGGGCTCTCAACTAACAGATCAATATTAAAATCGCCACATACTACTATGGATTTATTACTCGCAAAAAGACGTTTTAATGCGTCCTCTACAACTAATTCAAAGTCGTTGTAATTTGTTTGAGGTGGCCTATAAACGCACATAACAATATACCTATCCAATTCCACACACGAGATCTCAACTAATCGCTCAACAGAAAGGCTTACAATGTCTTTGCGTTCTTTACTTTTTAAAGTATTTTTTACAAATACCATTGATCCTCCTCTCAAAGCTTTATTTCTATTATATGTACTAACAGGCAAATAGTCTTTCAAATTAAATGACATTTCTGACTCTTTAAGCCAATGTTCCGTGAAGCATAAAATATCTACATTAAAATCTTTCAAGAAAAGTTCTGTCATGTTTTCCTTGCCGGAAAAGCCCTGAATATTTTGTCCTACTATGTTAAGACCTAATTTTGGCTTTTCCTTTGTCTGTGGCGGCAGTTTAAAGCCGGTGAATCACTTGATTGTGAGCCCGCTAATATTTTAATACTACTACTAGTATCACGGTTGTCATTTTCGCGCGATTGTGTTATAATGATATTATATTTTAATGATATTCATGTTTTGATACTTTAAAAAAGCACGACTAAGGATTTTTAAATCCTCTTCTAAAATATGGACACCCAATTATTATTTTCATCAAAACCTATAGATAGATAGAATATTCTTTATTGTATATAGAAATTTATTTATTATATTTCAGTAATAAACTAAAATTTAACGAAGGTTAAAGCTATTTTTCGAAAATTATTTTATATATTTAGGAAAACAGCTAGTTTTGTCGTGGCGTCGAATCTGACGTCACACCCAGGTCAACAAACATCGTAATCACTAGTAGTCACAACAAAGCACTCGTTCGTTCGTTATCAACCCTTGTATGTCCCCACTGCTGGGGCACGGGTCTCTTCCTGCATCGCAGGAAGGTTAGGCCATACTCCACCACGGGGGCCAAGTCCGGGTTGGTGGAGGATTGTAAGACAGTGGCACTCGTGAAGTTTACCAATGTTAACCTAAGCGTGATGTCACGCGGTATGATGGGTGTTTCAGTCAAAATGGCTGAAAGCTGTATTATATTCTTTTATTTTATTGAAAATATTGGTAATCTAATCTTTTTTTGTAAAACTAAATCAATGTTTTAAATCCTTTTAAATCTGTGATTATTTGATACTACCGTCACACCTATTGACACTAATTAAACACCAACGCAAAATCTGAGGTGACTTTCAAGAACCTATCAAATTTAATAGTCTATTGAAAAGACACCGTGTCTTCGCCCCGTCCGCGTCCCACGTCCCAAAGGTGTGGCCCGCGCCTAAACCTCTTGGCACAAGCTTCCCGTAATAGGTAACCGGTTAAGCGAGCCAACTCAAAATAAGACGCGTGTTTTGGAAATCGAACCTATTGTTCGCACACCATAATTTCCCAAAACACTCGCGTTATTATTTTTACTTCTGGTTTACGCTTTCAGTGTAGCGTAACCGTAGGAAGTGAGCGTTCCATTGGCCAAGTCAAGTTAGTTTTCGCTACAAGTATACAGTTTTCTCTCCTTTGAAGAGAGAAATATAATGGACAAATAGTTTTAGGGTGGGAAATGGCGGTCTATATTAGTTTTGCTGTTGTTTGTGTGGCATCTTTAATAGTTTTAGGCCTGTTTGAAAAAATGAACGTGGATTGTGGTATGTAACAATTTCAATAATGTGCTATGTACGTGGATTTTTCACTGTTGGCCACTACACCCTCTTCCTAGGCTAGAAAAAAATTTCTACTCTAATAATATAGGCTAGAATAAAATACAAGAAGCGCTCGTGGCCTGGTCGAACCGAGTGATTGAAATCAATCACTTGAGGCAACAACAGGCGCGGTCAGGTGCAGGATGGGTGACCGTCCCGTGACAACCGCTAGTGGCATTTTTCCGAGCGCTTCCGTGCTTCGCAAGGCACGTTAAGCCGTTGGTCTCGGCTGCCATGTAATAGCAGTCGTTAAGCCATGTCAGAGGCCTTATGGGCGGCTTGATAACTTCTGACAGTAAGACCCGCCACTGTCTTACAATCCAACCTGGACTTGGCCCCCGTGGTGGAGTATGGCCTAACCTTCCTGCGATGCAGGAAGAGGCTCGTGCCCCAGCAGTGGGGACATACAAGGGTTTGTATCGATCGATATCGGAGCAAAATTTGACAGACGTGTCTCTGTTCTTGTGTTTGCACGCCTTTAAAATAAAGTAGGTATTGTATTTATTCTTACTTTTCCAATTTAGTAAACAAGATTCTACCCTTAAACTGTGACTTTTTAGTCCAAAACTGCCATATTTCCATAAATGAAATAACCTGGAACACTCTTTTAGATAACACGCTGCCAATTTTATAAACATAGTTCATGATAGTTCATGAATTTGCGAGAAAATGTCTAGTTTAGGCATCTAATCTCAATTTTAAGGTTAGAATCTTGTTTACTAAATTGGACAAGTAAGAATAAATTGACTGTAAAAAGATTTTTATTGCCACCAACAAAATTTTACGGGCGATCCATGAAGTGCTTTTGGAACTTGTGCTGAAAACGACTCATTAACCCTACAGCGGCAACCTCGATCCGGCCAGAGTTGGAATGCGAGTTTCCGCCAAAACTGGAGGAAGATCTGACGCATATAAGGCGGAAACGTCTCACCACAGAGACAGGCATCGTCTGCCTCGAAGACTACCCCTACACAGTGTCCATCAGGTAGGACATAAGAGTTGTTTATACCACACCCACTCAGATCATTCTACATCATTAATAATTCATCTTTAATATGAAGCAACTTCGCTTGAATCGCTCGTAGCCCGGGCTGCCTGAGGAGGTTAAAGCAACTTTATAACATAACATAACGTATTGTAACGTAACGTAACGTATCGTAACGTAACGTAACGTAACGTAACGTAACGTAACGTAACGTAACGTAACGTAACGTAACGTAACGTAACGTAACGTAACGTAACGTAACGTAACATAACATAACCATTTAGCGAAATACTCCATTCAGAAACTTGCCGTTAGGCGAATGCTACACGCAAGATATATATCGTGATCCGTCAATATAAATGTTGGTTCACGATATTTACTGACGTGTAGAGTAGTGAATTGAGGGATCAGAATAATTATCGCTGGATTTCCGGAAATCCTTGTGATCTGATCCAAGATCCTGGATCGTGATATTTATCTTGCGTGTAGTGTTGCGCGTCAATATTTATCGCGTCAGTACGCAGCGAGACGGCAGATGGACGAATTATTGACAGCCGACAAGATTGTCTTAAAAGAGCTTAAACTGAACTTAGAATCCCTTCCATAAGTTCCAACAATCCCGTCCATTTCATTGTGAAGGCAAATTTCGTCCAATAAATTTAAATGTGTAAACATTGCTCTCTTTTGTACCCAATTTTTCATTCAACGTTTTCTTTTTACGCGTTTTTTTATTGATTGGGATATAATTATCGCCACACAAGCTCTTATTTTGCTCTGTCTAGGGTCCATGACGTCTGCTTCAAATAAAAACGCTTCAATACTAACGCGTTCCGTATCTTTGGTGTAGGGTGTGCTGTGATCCGGGTCAAGATACTTGAATAAATATCGTGATAATTATCTCAATATATATTGACGTGTTCGCCATATGGCGAACGCTAAACTTTAATATATATTTCAATTAATTAGTATTTTAATTAATTAGTATTTCAATTAATTAGAAATGTTATCTGAAGGGAAGAAAATTTAAGGCTTAATAATTCTTCGTTACGCCCTGCCCATGTAGTGGGCGATGAGTTAATAACGAAATAGTATTTAATGAGTACCAATACAGAAGCGCTCGTGGCCTAGGCGAACCGACTGATTGGAATCAATCACATGAGTTAAACAACAATAGGCGCGGTCAGGTGCGGGATGGGTGACCGTCCCGTGACTACCGCTAGTGGCATTTTTCCGAGCGCTTCCGTGCTTCGCAAGGCACGTTAAGCCGTTGGTGCCGGCTGTCCTACAATGGCAGTCGTTAAGCCATGTCAGAGGCCTAATGGGCGGCTTGATAACTTCTGACAGTTAGGACCGCCACTGTCTTACAATCCTCCAGCAACCCGGACTTGGCCCCCGTGGTGGAGTATGGCCTAACCTTCCTGCGATGCAGGAACATACAAGGGTTGATCCGAAGACGCTTTCTATAGTCTAAACTTTAGACTATAGAAAGCGTCTTCGGATAATTAATACTTTAGACTCTAAAAGACTCTAAGTCAGTATATCTACGAAAATATGATGTAAATACTCGTTTAGCCTGACAACGACGACGACGATGATGTACGCCAACAAAATTATCAGTTTAAAACTTTGTTTTAGGTAGCCAACACAATGTAAATACTAGAAATAAACATAAACTTTCGTTATATTATTTTTAATGCACTAACCCGTGTACGGAGGTTCGAAATTTCACTGATGCCGGTGAGGTCGCCCATTAGCTCAGTTGGAAAGAGCGCTGGCACGGATAGCCAGAGGTCGCGGGTTCGAATCCCGGCATGGGTGGAATTTTTAGCCTCTAAATAGGTTTATAAACTTTCGGTCCCAATATTTAGGCTGGCTAAGGTCAAAACATCCTTCATGGGGCATTGTATATGCTTCAATAATACATCCCTGATGATATATTAAGGTTGCCGGAAACGCGGTTCAAAAAATCTGTAATGAATACCCTGTACGAAAAGGACTCCCACATCATAAAGGATTATTTATAGATGACAATGATGTCTGTAATTAAAGCCTGAACAAAACACGAGTTCTATGTTTTATAATAATTATGTAAATTCTGTTAATTAGGGTCTTTGAAAAGACTTAGTTTGGAGTTGTTTTGTCCATGTTTCCTCCAAAATAATCAAGATTTTGAATTGGACACTAGTTTAACTATTTTTTATTTTTAGACGCTCAAGTTATAGTCTCCGTCGACTATATATGGTAGGTATATGCGAAGTGATGCAGGTGATGCAAATTACCTCAGTCAGAGTCACTGACTTTAAATATTACAGAGAATATTGTAAAGAGGTTCGAAATTTCGCTGATGCCGGTTCTTGCCCATTAGCTGAGTTGGGAGAGTGCTGGCACGGTTAGCCAGAGGTCGCGGGTTCGAGTCCCGAAATACTCTAGGTGGATTTTTTAGCCTCTAAATAGGTTTTTAAAATTGTCCTTAGCACGGGTTAGTGCAAAGTGTGTATAAAGTTATTGCACAGCCAAAAAAAATACATGATTGAAAATCGATATCGATATCAACCCTTCATATGTCCCCACTGCTGGGGCACGGGTCTCTTCCTGTATCGCAGGAAGGTTAGGCCATACTCCACCACGGGGGCCAAGTCCGGGTTGGTGGATAATTGAAAATATAAAAACTAAACTACACCTAAAACTTGTAACGTTCATTAAATCGCAGTTTTTGTGCTAATTTGAATAAAACCTTTTAGATTTGATTGATTGATGTAAACAATGTCAGTCCAATCTAACCTTGATGGAAATTCCTCATTGCGTGACCGTATTACAGTTTGCAATTAAGTCACGCATTTTAATCACACTATCACAGTTAATCATACTTCACACTATCACACTTAATATCACACTAATATTATAAATGCGAAAGTTTGTGAGTGTGTATGTTTGTTACTTCTTCACGTCTAAACGGCTGGAGCGATTCTAATAAAATTTGGTACGGAGTTAACTGACACCCTGGACTAACACATGGGAAAATCGATACACCGCGGGTAACACCGCGGTACACAGCTTGTTAATATTATAAGCGACAGTTTATGAGTGTGTATGTTTGTAACTTCTTCACGTCTAAACGGCTAGGAGCAATTTTAATAAAATTTGGTATGAAGATAGTTGATACCCTGGATTAACACATAGGCTATTTTTTACTGCGGAAAATATCTTGGAATAATCGATACACCGCGGGTAACACCGCGGGGCACAGCTAGTATAATATAAATAAGATGTTCACGTTCTGTTTCCACTGCTCAGGTTACACGGAAAGCACTGGTGTGGCGGCGCCATAGTCAGCAAGCAATGGATCCTCAGCGCTGCCCAGTGTTTCGACTAGTAAGTTTAATCTACGTTTACTATTTAATATCAACCCTTGTATTACCCTTAGATTTAAGAATCATGGTTGTAATATTTTTCTGGTTGTGCAATAAAGTGTTCTCTATCTATCTATGTCCTCACTGCTGGGGCACGGGTCTCTTTCTGCATCGCAGGAAGGTTAGGCCATACCCCACCACGGGGGCTTAAATCCGGGTTGGTGGAGGATTGTAAGACAGTGGCAGGCCTTAATGTCAGAAGTTACCAAGCCGCCCATAAGGCCTCTGACGTGGCTTAGAGACTGCGATTACATGACAGACGGCACCGACGGCCGGACTTGCCCCCCGCGGTGGAGTATGGCCTAACCTTCCAACGATAAAGGAAGAACCCGTGGCCCAGCAGTGAGGGCATAAATAGTATATACCAAACTACAAATATTATTCATTGTATGTACACCAAGAGTTGCATAAGAGACTTAAACAATAACAGTCTGTTAGCTTTTAGAGTATACCTCGGCTACTGTCGGATTCGACGTACGACATCAGGCTATACTCGTCCACTGCTGGACATAGCCCTCCCCTAAAGAGCGCCACGTTGTCCTATCATAGGGGGTAATGCCCATAATACTGTCGGATCTCAGATCATATGATCTGAGTGTCGGATATATTCGTATAATAGAAATATATAACTAATATGCCAATTAATTTCGAAATCAGAGCAGGAAGTAGTATTACACTCGTATGCTTTCGGCTAAAACCGAAGCCTACTCTAGAGCCCGAGGGTATACTCTAAAAGCTATCAGACTGTAGTACAGTACAATGTGCTTACAATATGCTTATTGTGCAATAAAGAATGTTTTAATCTAATGTTATGTTCCCAACAAATTTTTACTAAGGTATTTCCAGCTTTTTTAAGACTGAAGTCCAGACGGCGAAAATAAAGTGGAGCTGAAAGACGACCCGACAGGGGCACCCGACTAAGTGGGCGAAACTACCCACCGAAGTGGGCGAAACTCCCCACCGAAGTGGGCGGAACTCCCCACCGAAGTGGGCGGAACTCCCGCCACGACGGACATTGAAGTCGAAGCTGGCCTAGGTAGCGGTGAAGAGATGATCTTGAACATCTGCCGGAGTGGTCTGAGTTTGCCCAGGACAGAAAACTCTGGACTGAACTGGGGTAGTCCTTTGCCCAGCAGTGGGACAAAACTTACTCGGCGGCTACGTTAAAAACACTAGCTTTTCTAGGCTATGTATTAGTGAAGGCTTGCCCAGCACGGATATAATTCATCATCTAAAAAACAATATCAAAGACACTTTAATGTCAGAGGGGTCCCTTCACCCGTCAAATGTGTGAGTGAAGAGGTCGCTGTTAAAATTGTCTCATTACGTAGATGTAAAGACATTCCTAAGCACTGCGAATCAAACCAAAACCCGGTCGGAATCTTCCAATAAAAATCAAGTAAGTTAATCCGGATTTAAGTTAATAATATAATAGTTACCAATGGTACTTATTATATTTGGTATAGGTACTATAAGTAAAGGTCACACCATACTGCGATGCAGAAAGAGACCTGAGCCTCAGCAGTGGGGACGTACAAGGGTTGATAACGAAGCTTCATGAGACGGTCTTTTCACAGTGTATCGAAGGAAGAAGTGACAGTGCGGATGGGCTCCGTGTTCCGGGACTATGGGGGTCGGATCCTGGCCGTCACTGACATCCGACGGCATCCCCGGTACAAGATGGACCAGTACTATCCGGAGCACAACCTGGCTATGATCAAGGTAAGGCCTGGATCAAAAATTACGGGTAGATATAAAGACTAACAAAGCGCTCGTTGCCTAGTGACACGCTCGTGATCTTGTCAAACCGAGTAATTGGAATCAATCACTTGAGTGAAGCAACAACAGGCGCGGTTAGGTGCAGGATGGGTGACCGTCCCGTGACTTCCTCTAGTGGCATTTTTCCGAGCGCTTCCGTGCTTCGCAAGGCACGTTAAGCCGTTGGTGCCGGCTGTCATATAATGGCAGTCGTTAAGCCGCGTCAGAGGCCTTATGGGCGGCTTGATAACTTTTGACAGTAAGTACCGCCACTGTCTTACAATCCTCGGCCAACCCGGACTCGGCCCCCGTGGTGGAGTAAGGCCTAACCTTCCTGCGATTCAGGAAGAGACTCGTGCCCCAGCAATGGGGACATACAAGGATTGATACCGATGAAGACGAAAGGGCCCAGGTTCGATTCCCAGGGGTGGCTGCTGTACGCAATACTGTATGTACCCTTACGGTGCAGTGCAATTGTCAGGATGTACAAAAGTTAACTGCCTCGTTTGTCTGACCGTGACAAGTTTGATATCATGACAGGGGTCGTCGGTTCTATTCCCTCTAGGAGCGACCGTGTATTGGTCTGTACAATTGTCCACAGTCTGTGTATTGTTCCATATTTATGATGGCCCGTTTGTTTATGCAGAGGAACTGCTTGGTGTGGCATGACTGAAGTTTTTGGCACTGGTTTTCCTTATGTTTGTAAGACAATTAACAAATGCTTTTGCATTTTTAAGTTCGTCGTCAGGCTATAGGTACTAGTCCACTGCTGGACATAGCCCTCCCCTATTGAGCGCCACGTTGTGCTATCATAGGGGGTAATGCCCATAAAACCCACGCTGGGCATGCGGGTTGGGGATCGCAGTTCAGTGGAATTGTACTGCAGGGGGCGCTACTGCCCACCCCCCGGTGTGTGTCCCTTAGTCGCCTTTTACTACACCCGCGGGAAGAATTGGATTCATGAATTGGGGAAAAGTGGCTAGGCCGACACCACACAGCATTTTTAAGTTATTGATGGCTATCATGAAGTTTTATCATAGTTATAGGTGGCAACGGAAATATTAGGTTAAAGATGACTCGAGAAAAGATGGTCAGACAGATTTTTTTTCCCCGTTGCCTTTTTCTCCATTACACTACGGCCCGAAGGCAGCGGCTTATATTTTACATTGTACATTATCATACCGACACAGTAAAACTTGGTGTCGTTTACACGTTTAAACATTTATGGTTCAATAAACGTTATCTCGTTTGGAAGCGCTTGTGGCCTACGCGAACCAAGTAATTAGAATCAATCACTTGAGTTAAGCAACAACAGGCGCGGTCTGGCGCAGAATGGGTGACCGTCCCGTGACTACCGCTAGTGGCATTATTCCGAGCGCTTCCGTGCTTCGCAAGGTACGCATAGCCGTTGGTGCCGACTGTCACGTAATGGCAGTCGTTAAGCTATGTCAAAGGCCTTATGGGCGGCTTGATAACTTCTGACAATAAAGCCTGCCACAGTCATGAAATCCTTCACAAACCCGGACTTGGCCCCCGTGGTGGAGTATGGTCTAACCTTCCTGCGACCCGTGCTTCCAGAGACCCGTGCCCCACCAGTGGGGACATACAAGGGACAAAACGACAAACGTTATCTTATGTTTCATAGAGTTGAATTCAAATCTATCGGGGTAAAGGTCGACGTGTGCAAAAACAGAACCTGTATCAATAGCCGACACAACTGACAGCGACCCTTCTGTCCTCCAATGTGTGACAAATGGGTGGGTCTCAGGTTCCGTGTCCGACCAAACGCGTCGGTTTATCAAACAGGACAGAAACAAATTGTCTATCCATTCGGTAGAGGCACGATGAAATTGTTATAGCTTTTCGGCCGAGTGATTCTTTTGATTACGTTTGGGCTTAAAAAGTCCAAATTTCTTCGCTTTTCTGTAATGAAAGAAACTGAAATAAAAATTTATGAAAACCCGGCTTAACTAGTAATAAGACGGGACAAACCTAGGTACTGGAGCGCTCTACTTATTAAAACAGACATACACATACATACATACATACATACATACATACATACATACATACATACATACATACATACATACATACATACATACATACATACATACATACATACATACATACATACATACATACATACATACATACATACATACATACATACATACATACATACATACATACATACATACATACATACCTACATACATACATACATACATACAAACATACATACATACATACATACATACATACATACATACATACATACATACATACATACATACATACATACATACATACATACATACATACATACATACATACATACATACATACATACATACATACATACATACATACATACATACATACATACATACATACATACATACATACATACATACATAACCTAACGTCTGTATCCCAGAAGGGTAGGCAGAGACCAGGGACTGCCACTTGCCACGATCCTGACAGATCATGAGATCACCTTCGCTTCATCAACGTTCATAAGTCGTTGCATGCACGCACGCCGGTTCCGGGTACTTTTTATCTTTCTTTTTGCTAATACATCCCCTATATGGTCGATGTATGTCCGCCTGGGATGACCCTTACCAACCCTTCCACTCACATCCGCAATATATATTTGTTTCGTCAATCTTTCTTCCTTTATGCTCTCCACATATCCACATGTTGAAACACTGAATTAGAAACAATAATACTTTCTTTTTTATTGTATTTTTATAGCGAAACCCTAGTCTAGCTGCGGGTCTCAACACTACTAACACCTAAACCGAACGTAACGATTCCCAAAAAGCAATTTAGAGGCTAAAAATTCCACCCATGCCGGGATTCGAACCCGCGACCTCTGGCTATCCATGCCAGCGCTCTTTCCAACTGAGCTAATGGGCGACTCACCGGCATCAGTGAAATTTCGAACGTGCCTTGCAATGCAGTGCATTGCAAGGGACGTTAAGCCGTTGGTGCCGGCTGTCAAGTAATGGTAGTCTTGAAGCTATGTCAGAGGCTCGATAACTTAATACAGTAAGGCAGTGGCAAGTTTTACAATCCTCCACCAACCCGGACTTGGCCCCCGTGGTAGAGTATAGCCTAACCTTCGTGCGATGCAGGAAGAGACCCGTGCCCCAGCAGTGGGGACAGACAAGGGCTGATATCAATGTCCGCCTATGACGTCTCTTACTGGAAGAAAAACTTTGCACAAAATCCACTGAAAATTACCTTGATGAAGAAGAAGTTGATGAAATTAGTTGTAAAAACTTATTTAGAGGCCATCCATGCCGGGACTCGAACCCGTGACCTCTGGCTAGCCGTGCCAGCGCTGTCCCAACTGAGCTAATGGGCGACTACCGGCATCCGTGAAATTTCGAACCTCTTTACAATACTCTCTGTAGTACGTACAGGCAGCAAGATCATCATTATGTGCATTAAAAAGAATACTATAATGAAATTAGTTGTGACTTCTGTAACCGCCTCGTGGCCTATTTTTCATATTATTAATTCCTTTCCAGGTGAACATCGCGATAAGTCCAAACAACCGCATCCAGACAGTTGCCGTGGCGTCGGCTGATGGCGACCGGCTGCCTTCCTACGGAGAAATGGTGGTCACCGGATATGGATCTGTGGTAATCAACAAAATATATATTCATACGTGATTCGCAAGGCACGTTAAGCCGTTGGTGCCGGCTGACATGTAATGGTACTCGCTAAGCCATGTCAGAGGCCTTATGGTGGCTTGATAGCTTGTGACGGTAAGGCCCGCCACTGTCTTGTAATCCTCCCAACCCGGGCTTGGCCCCCGTGGTGGAGTGTGGCCTAACCTTCCTGCGATGCAGGAAGAGACCCGTGCCCCAGCTGTGCGGACATACAAAGGACTGATATTATACATGCATATATAATTATAGTTGTTTTTTGGTTGTGCAATAAAGTGTTCTCTGTCTATCTATCTCTATCCATAAGGCCATGCTTGTTTTTCAGAGATACGATAATAGAGGCCACGGCTTGCAACTTGCCACGAGCCTTATACACTCCAAACAAAACAATATAAGTAAACAGAAGACACTTGTGTGGTGTCTTTTATCACAGTTTTTTTTTACCTAAAAGAAGGGCCCTAAAAATAACCTTAAAACAAATTTTAAAAATTAAAAATTTGTTTTAAGGTTATTTTTAGGGCCCAAAAATAACCTTAAATTTTTTTTTTATTTTTATTGATAAAAAATCACTCAATCATATTTATTAAATAGCAATTTTGAATGTAGCAACCGAATCACTACAATCCTCTGTTAGTTATATCACATTTTAAACTTTCGCGACTTGAACACATAGTTAAAATATTTTCGGGCGTTATCGCGTCGTAATTTATTAGTATTTTACCTAGACGTTTCGACGACGTTACAGTCATCGTGGTCACGAAAAGACTGATGGCTGGCACCCGTTCGCATCTTCGGCTGACAAGGTTTCAGACTACCCTCAATCAGCCATCACAAAGCACTATTAGGGTTGAGACACACTACACTGACAATGTCGGACGATAAGCCATGCGACTTTTTTCCACTCGAACACTTCGTGATGACCGGATCCCACGTTTGCGACAATTTGAAACCACATTGCCGATTAAAATTTTTGTGTTTCTTAATTTCAACCGCCTCACGCACTAATTGTGCGTGAGGCGGTTGAAATTAAGAAACAAAGTACCTAATTAATAAAAAAATTAATAAGGCGAGGCACATAATAGCGATCGTTGGAAAGTACCGATGGTTTGTGTAATTCTATCCAGTGGTTTGATCCTGATTCAAGCAGAGGTTCCGCTATCGCTGACTTTTCCACCTGGCGATTAAGCCCCGAAAATATTCTAACTATATAATTATATCATATTTTAAATTTGTACAGACGACGTGATTGCATAATAGTAATCATTCTATAACTGACAAAAACTTAATCTGCAGGCTTGCTAAAGGTCATTCAAATGGTGGCGTAGTGGCCGAGTCATCTATCTCCATCCAAAATGCTTGAGACTGATGATGGCTGACCTCTGCGTTATGCTCGTGAACGACTGCTGTTCGTGTGTCTGGCCGCAGCACTTGTTATGTTTTCACGGCCTAAACAATTAAATAATGATTTGGCATTTAAAGTTATTAATGGCAATCATGGAATCTTATAATGTATCTTCGGGTTCGATCCCCGGCAGGGTCAAACTAGGAAACGAACTTTTCTAGTTTGTCTCGGGTCTTGGATGTTATCTATGTATTTATTGTATTAAATCTATCGTCGAGTTAGCACCTATAACACAAGTCATTTAGTTGTAGTTAGTATAGGGCTAACGAGATCTGTGTAATATGTCCAAGAATATTATTTTGGACAATATAATTATCTTGAAATATGCTTATACTCTACTTACGAAAGTTTTTGATCAAAAACTTGTGATTTCATCTTAGATTCTGATATATTCCTCTATTCATCTTGGCACCATCGTAGTGCCATCTAGTGCTTCGTACGTTTAGACTTAGGCTGTTTCCAAAAATATTCGTTAATATGTATAAATATTTTGAAAATGCCTTTTGACGATCCACTGACTCTATCCATCAAACATCAACAGTATAGGAAGATAATGTTTATACGTACGTACTGCATACGTTTATACATAGGCTTTTACCAATAATATTCGTTAATACGTGTCAATATTTTCAAAATTCCTTTTGGCAATCGTCTGGTCTATCCATCGCACATCAACAGCATAAGACGCCTTCTTCTTCTTCTTTTACAGGCTATATTAGTCCACTGCTGGACATAGCCCTCCCCTAATAAGCGCCATAGCGCAAGGTTGTGCCATCATTGGGGGGTAATGCCCATAATCCCCCCGCTGGACATGCGGGTTGGGGATCCCAGTTTGGTGGAATTGTACTGCAGGGGCGCTGCTGCCCACCCCCCGGTTTGTGTCCCTTAGTCGCCTTTTACGACACCCGCGGGAAGAATTAGAGTAGGACTCCTATTCTAAAAATAATAGGACTTCCAACAGGTCACGGGCCAGCTGCGTGACGGTGTCAACCAAGAGCTGAGGCGGATGATCGTGGAGCCGGTCGCTAAGTCCGAGTGCCGGGTGCTATACGGGAACGATTACCAGCTCCAGCGTGACCACATGTGCCTGAAGAGCAAAGTTCGCGGCATCGCGTTGTGTGCTGTGAGTGTGAAGACCTCCTTGCATCGATTTCCTCATCCGTGAGGATCGAAGCCCTGCTATTTTCTACTCACTTGTATTGCCTGAAAATGAACGTTGATTGGCAAATCCTTTCATTACGCTGGCTTGCCATCGACACGCTAAGAAGACGGACGTTGACTTCTCTCTGGTCAGTACATTGTGACTGCATTCGTGGATGTTCGGTATTCCTATTAAATTAATTGCTCCTAATTTTAACTCCAGGATTGCATTTCCAAGCTATGACTTTGATTTTTTCCAGAACGCGTGTTTAATCAACGTGGCTTGAGTTTTCTCCAAAGACTTTTCTCAGCGTGTTGTTTATCCGTGACATATCAGGCGTACCAAATGCATTGGCTGAAAGTCTGGTCTTGAAGCTTTGCAGAATTTTGACTTTAAAAACATCACCAAACACCTTTATGGAATTGTTGCGAGATAAACTTACTAGCCATGTCAGAGGCCGCTTGCTAGCTTCTGACACGGTCTCACAATCCCCCAGCAACCTGGACTTGGCCCCCATGGTGGAGTATGGCCTAACCTTCCTGCGATGCAGGAAGAGACCCTTGCCAGAGCAGTAGGGACATACAAGGGTTGATATTGAAACTTACTTTTTGTCGGAAGAGCCCTACCAGGTGTAGCTCTGATTCGCAGAGCTTTATCATTGTGAGTATAGACGGAGCTCTCGTTGTCTGTTTTTCCGGTAATAATTCAATAATTTGTTGAACTTACGAAAGTTTTAGTTCAAAACTCACCAAACTTCTCAAAACTAAACTCAATTCAAAAAAATTGACAAATGTCAGCTGCATTTTGAATTGATGATGACTTATATTCTCAGGGTGACACAGGTGACCCCGTGGTGCACTTCACAGGGCTCAACCGAGGCGGGACGCTTTACGGGATAGCTCTGTTCTCCGGGACTGAAGAGTGCGCCTACAAGTCCAAGCCCGGTGTCTTTGCTAAAGTAAGTGTGGCGAGCACATGTCAACTCTGCGCGCGCACTACAAACTCCAAAATTCCTGCATCGCGCCATCAAAGTGCTTCAATGACATACCATAAATTTAATGTCCGACTAACAACAGTTGGACCGGCCGTCCCCAGGCATACGATCTGCCTAACGGGAAATTTCCCTTTATAGTGGAAGAGCACGATCACCCGCTCTTCCCTGTAGTAAGCTTTCTCAATATTAAGTAACCTGCAAACGATTTCAATTAGTAAGATGTAGCTGCATAGTTCAGCCATTTCAACCAGTCTCATTTCAAAGCCTTGTTATTTTTAGTAACAAAGATTAATTTTTACGCTATCAGGACATTCATAATCAATATATTTTTCTTGTTGCACTAACCCGTGCTGAGGACAAATTTTTAAAAACCTATTTAGAGGCTAAAAATTCCGCCCATGCCGGGACTCGAACCCGTTACCTCTGGCTAACATTACCAGCGCTCTCACAACTCAGCTAATGGGCAAGTGCCAGCATCAGCGAAATTTCGAACCTCTGTACAATATTCTCTGTAATATTTTATTCTGTTTTATTAATGATGCAAATTACATCAGCCAGATGTCGCTGCCTGTAAATAATCTTGTAGAATAACTTTTTTGTAATAAGTATTTGTTTCTCGTTTGCAGGTAGCCTACAGTCGCCCGTGGATTGAGTCTTTATTGAAAGAGGAACAAAAGGAGCTGCCGGATAGAGACAAAAATAGCGCGGAGAGTGTAGAGAACGCCATAGCTTTAGACTTGGATTAAACTGTTGACACATATCTTGGCTTTTATTTTAATATGTTCCAACTTAGGCCAATTCATCATCATCATAATCAACTAGTGTCAATCCACTGCCGGACATAGGTCACTCCCAAGACACGCCACTGAGCCCGATCTTCGGCTCTTTTCTTCCAGTCACTGCTCACCGCTTTGCGAATGTCGTCGCTCCAACTGGTCCCAAGGCGTCCTACGCTACATTTGCCGATTCGCGTTTTCCACTCAAGAACTAATCTACCCCAACGGTTCAGTCAATCAGTCCTGCGGCAGATATGGCCCGCTCACTGCCACTTCAGTTTGCTGATCCGTTGAGCTATGTCGATCACTTTAGTTATCAGGCGAATAACTTCGTTTCGGATTCGATCCCGCAGAGAAACACCGAACATATCTCTCTCCATAGGTCGCTTCGATCGATATAAACCCTTGTATGTCCCCACTGTTGGGGCACGAGTCTCTTTCTGCATCGGAGGAAGGTTAGGCCATACTCCACCAAGGGGGCCAAGTCCGGGTTAGTGGAGGATTGTAAGACAGTGGCAATCCTTACTGTCAGAAGTTATCAAGCCGCCCATGAGTTAACGAGGAGCATTACATGACAGCCGGCACCAAAGGCTTAGCGTGCCTTGCGAAGCACGGAAGCGCTCGGAAAAATGCCACTAGCGGTAGTCACAGGAAGGTTGCCCATCCTGCACCTTACCACGCCTGTTGTTGCTTAACTCAAGTCGTCAGGCTATACTAGTCCACTGCTGGACATAGCCCTCCCCTAAAGAGCGCCACGTTGTGCTATCATAAGGGGTAATGCCCATAATCCCCAATATGGGCATGCTATCGTAATACATATCATACAGTAGCTCAGATTTTCGTTGCAATATCGTAAATTTTGTATTCTATTCAATAACAAAAACAATTGAAAGTCGATTTTCAAATGTTTCACATTTTTTAAAAAAAGAACATCATAGAAACCATTTGAAAAAAGTTTCATTCGAAAACCTCAAACCATGAAGATCCTATGTCAATTCAAAGAACCTATTGCAATAAAACGGCAATTTAATACTTTAACCCCTATTAGTATTAGTGTGATGTGATGATGTAGCTCTCTCTTTCTTACCCGAATGAAATCAAACAACTGCTTTGCTAGTCGAACGATAGTTTAATTATTCTTATTCCTTCTCCCATCTGAGCGCAACGTGCGCGTCTAACCAATCGCGCACCTCCTGAGAAGATGCGCGCGTGATCACCGTCGGCGACTGCGACTTGGAGCAGTTCTGAGACACCCAGCCTGAGGTGACGCCCCACAGCTTGTCTGGGGCGAGAACTGGAGCGCCACTGTCGGGCTGTGGAAAGAGGAACATTGCATTACACAATCTTACAGCTGTATTCCCGCGGGGTAGGAATCGATATCAACCCTTTATATGTCCCCACTGTAAGGGCACGGGTCTCTTCCTGCATCGCGGACTAGGGCCTAGTCCGGGTTGGTGGAGGATTTCAAGACAGTGGCGGGCCTTACTGTCAGAAGTTACCAAGCCGCCCATAAGGCCTCTGACATGGTTTAACGACTGCCATTACATGATATCAGGCACCAACGGCTTAACGTGCCTTGCGAAGCACGGAAGCGCTCGGGAAAAATGCCACTTGCGGTAGTCACCAGATGGTCACCCATCCAGTATCTGACCGCGCCTGTTGTTTTAGGTCTTCTTAACAAAAGGGCCACGAGCGCGGGTAGAGGAATACCAGGGTTTAAATACCATCCTCGCACTGATCGCTCGCTCGATATATTTCTTTCGTCAATCTTTCTTCCTTTATCCTCTTTATTGTGCTTACTTTGGATCATGAAGTAAAGTACTTATTATACTTACTATTTTTATTTTTAATGCACTAACCCGTGCTAAGGACAATTTAAACAAAAAACTATTTAGAGGCTAAAAAGCCAGAGGTTGCGGGTTCGAATCGCGGCATGGGTAGAATTTTTAGCCTCTAAATAGGTTTTTAAAAAAGTACTTATTGTACTTTACTTCATCATTTTTATAATTAAAAATCTATTTAGAGTCTAAAATTCCACGGGACTCGAACCCGCGACCTTTGGCTAACCGTGCCAGCGCTCTCCCAACTGAGCTAATGGGCAGTACCAAAATCAGCGAAATTTCGAACTAATCTAATCACCCTCATTCGAATAATAAGAAGCTGTTGTTGGCTCACCATGCAAGGGCTGTGATGCGAGTGTATGGGCCTCAAACACAGACTGGACTCTGACAGGGTGACTCCCACAGCCTTCAGCCTCTTGAAGCACTCGTCCCACGGCATCAGGTTCTGGAGAGTCACTCGCATGTGCTGATGCTTGAAGCGCTCCCACGCATTCAGGGGTAGGGGGCGACCTTTTACCTAGTCGGGATAAGAAGAGGTCAAATGTTGATGATAATATTATTCATTCCGGGGTAGTAAATGCTATTGAAGCGATAATCAAGAAAGGCCATAGAGTAGATCTTCCTGTCTCTTTTCAGATATGTGTTGCGGTCAGCCATTTAAACTAGATGTTGAAATCTGTTGAAATCAACAGAAAAAACGTATCTGAAAAAAACTGGAAGTAGGTATAAAATTATGTCTGAGTAACTTTTTTTGGCCTCGGGCATCAGAACGCTTTTCAAGCCCAGACATGAAATGCGTGTGTAATGGACAAAATTGAATGACTGGGAGAAGTTACGACGGCAAAAATAATAAGGTTATAATTTGTGGATTGGCCCTTTCCATCACAAAGATCCATTCACAAAGATCCATCAATCTCGTCAGTCTCTCCTGAGACTGCAGACAACAGAAATAACAGAAAAACCACTTGTGATTGCATCAAACTCATGGTATCCAAGCAATCGTCTATTCTTTGAATCAGTGCGTCCTACCTGTGATGACCTACGGAGCCGAGACATGGACACTCACGAAAGGACTGGCCCATCAGTTCAAAGTCGCTCAGCGAGCTATGGAGAGAGCTATACTCGGAGTTTCTCTGAAGCATAGGATTGGCAATGAATGCATTCGACAGAGAGCCAAAGTTATCGACATAGCTCAGAGAATCAGCGAGCTGAAGTAGCAGTGGACTGAACATATCTCGCGAAGAACCGACAACCGTTGAAGTAAACGTGTTCTTGAGTGGAAACCACGACTCGGCAAACGTAGTGTAGGACGCCCTCCGACCAGGTGGGATGACCATCTGCGAAAAACTGCCGGCATATGCTGGATGCGGCAAGCTGAAGACAGGGCGCTATGGTGCTCATTAGGGGAGGGCTATGTCCAGCAGTGGACTACATAATATAGCCTGAAGAAATAGAAGAAGAATAAATGCTGAAAATGTATACTCACAATTAGCTTCGGCCAATACGTGACCATGAATCTAGCCTTCACGACCCCAGCGCGCGTGTTTGTCAGTGGAGTCGGCATTATCGTACAGGTGTACGATACGGGACTGGCAATCTTCAGCAGGCCCACATCGAAGCTGGGCAGTCCTTGGACGTACTTCGGGTGAATGTAGACGGATTTGATGGGGACCAGGGTTCCACCGTGCTTGCAGTCGAAGGAGCCCAGCCGAGCCTTGAAAAGGCGTGTGGACTCGCGGACGCTGAAATCAGGCGCTGGAGTTAATAAAGTTAAAATACCTGCTAGTACCCAGAAATTACATTTATTGATTGAAGATGTATATAGTTATGTGTAAAACGGATCTATTCGCGATTATTTATCAGGTAAAACGTAACTATCTTACCGACGTTTCGGCAGCGTTGCAGTTGCCGTGGTCGTGGGTTGACTGAAGTGGCGAGTACAGCCAACTATTGTGGTAGTCACCTTTAGTGTTTCGCAGCAGGCCGTTTCGGCAGCGTGCCAGTTGCCATGGTCACGGGTATGTAATGCCATGCTACCGAAATGTCGGGAATACGTTAAAAGATAATTACGTTTTACCTCATAAATAATCGTGATAAGACCTGTTTAATATATAACTATGTATGAGTATCGCGAATCATGAAGATATATATTCAAATAAAAACACGAAAGTAGTTTTTGCCAAACTGCATAACAATTATCTATCAGACAGCGAATTTACAAAGCAGAAAAACTGCAAGAGGCATCGTACACGTCGGCTTAAAAACGGGATTCAAACGCGATACGCGATATTTCCGCAAAAATGGAACGCTCCACCAACCCGGACTTGGCTCCCGTGGTGGAGTACGGCCTAACCTTCCTGAAATGCAGGAAGAGACCCGTGCCCCAGAAGTGGGGACCTCACCTCACTCCTGAGACTCACTTGTAAAACTCTCCCGCCGAGGTCAGGATCCAGGTGTGGTCCAGAAGGGCTCCGGTGGCGTAGAAAGTGCCCTTCTTGTGTATGGAGACGGCGAAAGGGCGACTCATCTGCGTGTAGCCCTTTTCCATCACAGATTGTGCGGCGTATACTTCTTTGCAGTATTCCGGCTTGGGAGGCTCGTTCTGTGGGCCATCTAAGGGCATATAATAATGATTACATGACAGTATTCTTTTTTTAATGCACTAACCCGTAATAAGGACCATTTAAAAAAAAATAAACTTATTTAGAGGCTCCAAGTGATACAAATTACCTCAGCCAGATGTCGCTGCCTGTACGTAATACAGAGAGTATTGTAAAGAGGTTCGAAATTTCACAGATGCCGTTGGTCGCCCGTTAGCTCAGTTGGAAGAGTGCTGGCACGGTTAGCCAAAGGTCGCGGGTTCGAGTCCCGGCATGGGTAGAGTTTTCAGCCTCTAAATAGGTTTTTAAAAAATGATTACATTATTTAGGATAGAAAAAAAACTTCTTAAAATGTAAATGTCATGTAATGGCAGTCGTTAAGCCATGTCAGACGCCCTATGAGCGACTTGATGCCTTCTGGCATGTATTTTAAATTCATTGTTTCATCACAGCTAATGTAATTGTATCAACAGTTTTTTTTCACTGCCTCAAAAAATCTGTGTTTAGGATAGATAGGATATCACGTTAAGAAGACATCTCTTAACCTAAGAGTAAAGACGGCGGCCTTATCACCTTATCACTAAAAGTGGTCTCTTCCAGAGAATCTTTAGTCCGACGACCCTAGATATAGTATTTCTCTCGTTTTGACACACTAATACTAGAGCTCAGTTTTCGGCTGAGTAATTCGGTAATCACAAACTACATGAGAAATGAAATCGGCTTTTAGTCTGTTTGTTCCCACAGTGTAATGTTTCTCCACACTCTCGCTTCAATTCCCAAACAAGGCTCAATGTTTATGAAACAATATTCGTTTTGCACTCACTAAAACAACTGAAACAAAATAACCAATAGTCTGACTGATTGATATTGATATCCACCCTTGTATATCCCCACTGCTGGGGCACGGGTCTCTTTCTGCATCGCAGGAAGGTTAGGCCATACTCCACCACGGAGGCCAAGTTCGGTTTGGTTGAGGATTGTAAGACAGTGGCTTGCCTTACTGTCAAAAGTTATTAAGCCACCTATAAGGCCTCTGACATGGCCAAACGATTGCCATTACGTGGCAGCCGGCATCAACGGCTTTACGTGCCTTGCAAAGTACGGAAGCTCGGCAAAAATGCCACTTGCGGTTATGATAGGATGGTCACCCATCCAGCTCCTGACCGGGGCAGCTGTTGTGTAAACCAAGTGATTGATTACAATCACTCGGTTCTACTCGGCCGCGAGATTCTTCAGAGTCCATATTTCTACCCATTGGGCGCTCTCCTAATTAATACTCTATAAAACTATTACGAAGCGCTCAGAAAAAATGCCAATAGCGGTAGACACGGGACCCCTGCTGGGGTAGTAGTGGGGACGTTCAAGGGTTGATATCGATGGACTCGGAAGCGAGAGCACCAGGTTCGATTTCCTATGCGGGCAACGTTATAGTAGCAATAACACTCGCTAACCGGGATGGAAAACATCGTGAGGAAACCTGTGTGTCTGAGGTGTTCAATTACCTCAGCGCTTGAAATTGGCAATCCGCGGTAGGCACGCGTTGCAACTAAGCCCGTACTCTCTGTTAGGAAGAGAAGGCCTGTGCCCTGCCGAAGGACCTTTATAGGCTACATAAAAAAATTGGAATTATGAAATAGATTTGAGTTAGTGTCGAGATTTTTTTAAAGCGCCTTTTTAAAAAAACGATCTAACGTATTTGACAGCTATTTTTAAGCCACCTTCATTTTGACTATAGTATTCGACATTCCTTAATTTTACCACGGCTTTCAAGCCTCCCGAAATTAACGTGTGGCTAAATAAACTCACGAACGAATCCCGAGGGGGATGGCAGACGCCGCGGCTTGCAAATTGCGAGGGTCCTGCCAAACTTTTTCGCTTAATCAACATCAATTTCATTATTCGCTTCGTGAACGCTCTCTGGTCATCCTCGGGCGTCGGACGTGGGGCGAGGGCGCCAAAAAGACGCATTTCCAATTTACTTTCGTATGAAAGTAACTGAAGACGGAACGAAGCTCACACATGGAGAACGGGGCGAGGCTTTTACAACCCAGCCTTTTAAGTAAAGTAAATGTCAGTAAATTTGCTTGGATAGATATCAGGGGCTGCCTAGAGTCTAATAAACACAGTTGTCTAATATAATTATAGTAGCACGGCACTAGTTGTCATTTGCCTTAATATCATAGTCTACTAAGCAATAGTACTACTATGTAATCCAAATATAACTTGCGCAAATTAAATAGCTACCTCCCGCGAAGAAGTTCGAAGAAGTCTACCATCGCTGCCTGTACGTAATACAGAGAGTATTGTAAAGAGGTTCGAAATTTCACTGATGCCGGTAGACGCTCATTAGCTCAGTTGAAAGAGCGCTGGCACGGCTAGCCAGAGGTCACGGGTACGAGTCCCGGCATGGTTGGAATTTTTAGTATATAAATAAGTTTTAAAAAAATGTCCTCAACACGGGTTAGTGCAATAAAAAGAATATAATATTGTAATGACTTAACTTTACCAATATTGTCAATGAACAACCACTGCTGTACTAATACAACACTATTAAACAACTATGCATTTACTTCACTCGCCTCCAATCCTAGTTCAAACGTATTAATTGGGTAGGTACATACGGTCAACCATCCTCGTAGTTTCATGTTTCGGAGTACTCGTTGTCCGATGATTAAAGCGCCTAGCAGATTTTCTCGGTTCCTCGCTTGTAGTTCTCAAAGTCGTTGAAGTATTTTCCTCCTCTTCAAACTCCTCGAGCTCGAAAGTAGTAAGCGGCACCAAAGGAGTCGTTGCATCATCCTCTTCATCAGTAGAAACTGCATTTGTAGTTCTTATTTTAATCCTACGATTCCCTTCTTCGATACCAGCATACATGTCTTCGACGGCAGTCGCTGGCGGGTTGAAAAATGACTTTCTGTGAGCGACATCGCTTAACACTTCATTCGACTCGGAATTTTCACTTGCGCTGTTGCTGCTAGCGCTGTATTCACTTGACTCTAGAGACAGTTTCACCGCCAACAAGATTATATTGGCTCTTATTAACATCTTAGGCGGACGCGTTCTTCAATCACTCTGAAAAAGTTCCCTAGAAACTTAAATTCAAAGTGAAATTAGAGTCAGGCTTAACTTGAGCGCGCGCTATCCACAGTCCAGTCGTAAAGGCGTGCAAAGTTGGACTAAAACACTAACACGACGTAGTACAAAATGTCTTTGTTAACTCGATGCAAAGTCTGAGCGGATGTGGTATCAGTGTTAAATACCTGCCTCAGAATTTTCACCTAAAAACGAAAAACGACTAAACAGGGCGCGGAGCGTCCATTGAATTGGCGGAAGATAAGAAAGGTTCGACACAATGGAGCAGATAGTTAACAATAGGTAGGCCGAGCGGTTGATGGATTGTTTCAGATAGGCGAAGGAGGGTTTGCTCAAACAGAAAATTGTCAGAAAAGACTTGCCCTTTTCCGACGATCAAATCTCTAATGTCGTCCTAACTGAAAATCTTAGAGCGTGGTAGCGGAGCGGTGTAGAACTCCGTCTTCTCAATCGGGAGGTCGTGGGTTCGAACCCCAGCATGTACCAATGACTTTGTTTTCTAAATTATGTACATTTGTGAAATTATAGTAGCAATACTACTCGCTGACGGTGAAGGAAAACATCGAAAGGAAACCCTAGTGTTTGAGGTGTTAGCGTACCTCAGCGCTTGCTACGTACAATGGCCCAATCTATGAGGCTAAGTGCGGAAATCTCAGGTCTAACTAACTAACTAGAAATCCTTTCAGAAATTAATTATTTCTTTCAACGTTAAGAATTTAAAATGTTTGCTGAATGTGAATTACTATGTTATCTGCTGCCTTTGGACCATATTTGTAATATAGAAAAAGACAGCGGGAAAAAAACTTTACGCTGACATTTTCTACAATTATCTTAAAATGAACACATAATAAAATTCCATGATTGCCATCAATAACTTAATACCTTCTTCTTCTTCAAGCTATATTAGTCCACTGCTTGACACAACCCTCCCGTAATGAGCGCCATAGCGCAGGGTTGTGCCATCATTGGGGGGTAATGCCCATAATCCGCACGCTGGGCATGCCGGTTGGGGATCGCAGTTTGGTGGAATTGTACTTGATGCCTAAGTAGCGCAGGGTTGTGCCATCATTGGGGGGTAATGCCCATAATCCGCACGCTGGGCATGCCGGTTGGGGATCGCAGTTTGGTGGAATTGTACTTGATGCCTAAGTCGAGTTATTAATTTAATTTAATGATAATGATGATTGACCTTTTTGCATCTACGTAATGAGATGATATATACAGCGTCCAGTAGTATCCTCACTCACACTAAATGGGTGAAGGGACCACTCCGACGCTGTAGTACCTGGGACATGGTTTTATAGACGGTGTAGGCTTGCCCAGCTCCTATACCATCCTGCAGCTTAGACGGCCTAGCCCACCGGAAAGACTAGTCAATAAGTGCGGAGCCAACCAAGCCGCGGGTTTCCTCACGATGTTTTCCTTCACAGTTAGCGTGTGGTATTTTAACTACAAATTCGCAAATGTAAATAACGTAAATAATTTAATTTAATAGTCATTACTTAGTTAACTTTCTTACAAAAGCGGAAACATCATTCTTTTCTATATCCCGATGGCAATCATGAAATCTTTCGCTTATCCTAGCTTGAGACTAGGGCAAACGATTGCGTTGTCTGGAAGTTATTAATTAATAATTAAGTTTTCCATTAAAACAGTCTACCTCAGGTAGCTTAGATTTGCATGGGAAGCTGATTACTGTTTTTGGGACTTGACAGTAGGTATGAAATAGATTCGTAGAAGAAACAGGAATCTGTTTTCGGAGCTTGACAGTACGTTTAAAATTTATTAAAAGTATAAGTATAAAATAGATTTGCATGGGAAGGCGATAGCTGTTTTCGGGGCTTGACAAACTTTTAGTCTATCGAGTGTCAAATGCCCCTAAATTATAGCGACGTTCAGCTGTAACTGGAGATATTGTCCAATTAGGGCACGGTTAAAGCTACACTGCGAGCTAGTTAACTCTTGACTAAAAAAAATACGTGACTAACATTAATTACTAACGTGTCTTATACTTCATTGCACCTATAAAAGTGTCGTGGTGTGGTGTCGTGGCGTATTTTCGGTCTAGATGCTGCGTGTTGTCGGCTTAGAGAATAGCACCAACCCAAATTCTTCCCGAGGGTGTCGTAAAAGGCGACATAAACGAGGGGGTGGGCAGTAGCGCCTCCTGCAGTACAATTCCACCAAACTGCGATCCCCGACCCGCATGCCCAGCGTGGGGATTATGGGCAATGATGGTACAACCTTGCGCTCGCTCTTTAGGGGAGGGCTATGTCCAGCAGTGACGGACTAATATAGCCTGAAGAAGAAGAAGACCTCTAGATCTTCTTCTAATAACAAACGTTAAAATAAATAAATAAGTGATTAATTGAAAATAGTGACAACCCCAATCTAACCAGCTATCATTCGAAATAGCTATTTAGTTTTATACTTAGAGCTAGTTCAGACATGGCGGACTCCACGCGGATGCAAACCGCGCGATTCTAAACGCATGTGTTCAGTCAGGCGCGGTGAGCGCTGTCATCCGCATGGGGTGACAGTCCAATCATGGAAGTCAAAGAAGCAATAATGTGTGTATTTGTTGCTCCTGTCAACGAATTGTCAATCCGCGCAGATAGGTATGAACGAATTAATAGGTGCTAATGTAAATAAGATCCGCCCGGTCTAACCGCGCGATTTGCATCCGCACGGATTCCGCCATGTGTGAACTAGCGCTTAACCAATGCCTTTTTACGTATGAATTGGTCTGATGCATACCTAGATGAAATTTCGGTACAGCCCCCACTAGCAGATGCGGAGAGGTGTATTCTATTCTATACAACTATTACTGTATATTATAAATAAGTATTCTACTCAGTATGGTATTTCCCAGGCTTGCACCACACCGCAGTCTGTAACGCTCGCGGAGCACCTGGCACTGGCTGAAAATCAGCGCTGAAGGCTTGCCCATCAGCATATGCTGAGTCAGTTGCCGTTTATAGCGGCAGTGACACGCCGTAACCTTTAGTGTTCTTTTTTTTTATTTTAATGTTATTTAGTAATTTGTTTTAAGTTTGCTTTGTTATTGTGGCGCGTGTACTGTGGCTATAATAATTAATAATAATAATAATGATAATAATAATAAATATTGATGGACATATTACACAGATCCTGTTAGCCCTATACTAAGTACAACTAAATGACTTGTGTTATAGGTGCTAACTCGACGATAGATTTAATACAATAAATACAAATTGTTATTTCTTCTTCTTCAGGTGCAGACTATGTGCCACATTAGACCATTGTCCGCTATGGTCAGTAAGAGGAGGGACTCGGAAGATTCCCGAAGCAGACAAGAAAGTGTCGGATTGGATTGTTGGCCTACCTTTCGTATTTTAACCCTCTGTATACCAAAAAAACGCCATTCGCTAACTGTGAAGCAAAACATCGAGAGGAAATAGGTCCGCGATGGGCACACGTGATGGTTAAGCCTGTGCTCCCTTTCTGAGAGCATTGAGAGGAAACGTATTTGCCTTATTTCCCGACGTTTTAGCAGCGTTACAGTTGCCGTGGTCTCGGGTAGACTGAAGTGGTGAGTACCGTCAATTATCACTGTACTTGCCACTTCAGTCTACCCGAGACCACAGCTACTGTAACGCTGCCGAACCGTCGGGAAATAAGGTTATTATTTTTTACCGAATAAATAATCGCGATTAGTTCCGTTTAATATATAACTATGTTTGAGTATCGCGAATCATAAAAAAATACCATCGAGAGGAAATCCGTCCGCGGTGGGCACAGGTGGTGGCTAAGCCCGCGTTCACTTTCTGAAGGAAGGACTGTGCCCTTTTTTTAGCGAGTAAAGGGCAACTTCTGGAGGACACGGGGTAGGGAGGTGGTGAATGCTCGTGTATAACAGCACGGACCGTGCTGCTAACGTGTGGGTCTCACAAGAAGTGCGCCTACCCACTACACACCACCTTGGGACTGATTTTGATCCTAAGGACTCCTAAACCCACACCGGGAGCGACCCCCCTCGAGGCCGAGTAGGGCGCACAGGCCAAGGAGGGCGCACGCCTGTGCCCTGTGAGATTTACATATATGTAATAGTTTTAAGAACCTATTTAGATGCTAAAAATTCCACCCATGCCGGCATTCGAACTCGCGACCTCTGGCTATCTGTGCCAGGTCGTGCATCGTGCAGAGGGTAATAGGTTTTTAAAATTGTCCTTAGCACGGGTTAGTGCATTAAAAAATATATATACAATATATGTGATAGCTTGAAGTACAAAGCTGTCCCCAAACAAACACAAACACCGCTGTCGTTCGTCGTTTCTGATGATGATAAATTACCCATAACGCACTGGTGACGTCACACATATGTATATCACGCATATGTTACCCCATGTTGACAGTTGGAGAGGCCAAAGGTAAAGTTTTGCGTTCGAAATTAGTCTCTGTGACGCTGGCAGTAAGCACTAGTGAAACTTCCACGTTTCGAGTGTACAAGACTCGGCTGCTTGCCTATCGGTAAGTCGTTAGCACGTTTCCTCGTGGGATGGTAACTGATTGCCTGGCGCACAGCGACCTGATATTGGAGAAGTATTAGACTTTACTGCGAAATATGATAATAGAACGAAAGTTCCTAAAATGGAAGAAGAAGAAAAACATTTATTAACAGCCACAGTACACACGCCACAATAACAAAACAAACTTAAAACACATTACTAAATAACATTAAAAAAGAAAAGAACACTAAAGGTCACGGCGTGTCACTGCCGCTATAAACGGCAACTGACTCAGCATTATGCTGATGGGCAAGCTTTCAGCGCTGATTTTCAGTCAGTGCCAGATGCTACGTGAGCGTCACAGACTGCGGTGTGGTGAATGGGAAATACCATACTGAATAGAATACTTATAATTATGTAATATAGAGTAATAGTTATATAGAATAGAATACGTAATATGCATACAGAATGAAAAAAGGTTTTTAAAATATATACTAATTTTAGTACAATTTCGTATGGAGTTAGTTGGCACCATGGATTAATACATAGGCTACGTTTTATTGCGGGAAAATATCTTAATCTCATGGGAAAATTGATAAACCGTGAGTGGCACCGCGGGGCACAGCTAGTATGCCATTAATATTTCCCACTCGACAACCATATCATTTCTAGGTTTTCAGCCAAATACATGGCATTCAACCTACTAATACGGAGTCGTTTATTTCAATAATGTTGAACAACGAAAGAAGATTGACGATACCAATATATATTCTAAATGTGGGTGGAAGGGGGTAGGAGGGATGGGGGAAGGGAAGGAAAGGGAAATCCCAAAAGGACATACTTCGACCAAACATGGGGTTGTATTAGCAAAAGGGGAAGATATAAAGTACCCGGAACCGGCGTGCGTGCATGCAACGACTTATGAACGTTGATTAAGCGAAGGTAATCTGTCGGGATCGTGGCAAGTGGCAGTCTCTGGTCTCTGCCTACCCCTTTGGGTTACAGACGTTATATTATGTTATTGAGATACCTACTAGGTTTTGATATTGAACGTCAAAGGTTCATTTGCACCTAACACAACAAATAATCAAATAGAGCCTAGGAATTATCGGATTTCATAGGCAAAGTTCATTAGCCTCCGATACAATACATAGGAATAGGACGAAATCCAGGCATTCAGGCTTGCGACAGACATCCATCCAGCGGAAATTTATAACGTCCGACTAACAAAAGTTGGACCAGCCGTCCCCAGGCATACGATCTGCCTGGCAGAAAACTCCCCTTTATAGTGGAAGAGCACGATCACCCGCTCTTCCCTATACCATCAAATAATTTACATAATTTAACAAGGCTGTGGATCCCACACTAGGCGAACCTGAATCGTGGGGTTGGCATCATTAGAGATACCATTCCTAATAGGCGTGTGTTTAATTTGAAAAACAAAAATGATTAATACTACATTTATTACACTAAATACTTAAGCAAATTAGTTAAACTAAACTAAATCTCGATTTCAACCCTGTTTGTCACCACTGCTGGGGCACGCGTCTCTTCCTGCATTGCAGGAAGGTTAGGCCATACTCCACCACGGGGGCCAAGTCCGGGTTGGTGGAGGATTGTAAGACAGTGGCGGCTTTCCTGTCAAAAGTTATCAAGCCGCCCATAAGGCCTCTGACATGGCTTAACGACTGCCATTACATGACAGCCGGCACCCACGGCTTAACGTGCCTTGCGAAGCACGGAAGCGCTCGGAAAAATGCCACTGACGGTCACCCATCCTGCTCCTAACCGCGCCTGTTGTTGTTTAACTCAAGTGATTGATTCCAATCACTCGGTTCGCCTAGGCCTCGAGGAATGTACCTATTGTGTTACTATTTTTGTTTCCTTGTAGAAATTTATGTAGTACCTAGTCTGTTGCTATAGGTAACAAAATGTAAATGGTTCACTAACTAGTTTATAAGTTTAATATATTGCTTATGAACTGCTGGTTTTCCATAGATAAGAAATAAATAAATATGCCAAAAAAAAAACGTTTGCGGCGATAGCTGGTATTCCTATAACCATCCTGAAAGTCCATGCGATTACGTAGTTCCCGAGATTACTTCACATTGTATCCACAGTAACAAATACCTCTTTATAATATCAGCACAGATAAATTCCAGGAGGAAATAGAGATCTAGACTGCCTATTGTCCTCGTAGCGCGGGTACGTTACTCTATCTTTACCGTACACAAAGAAATAAATCTGCACACAAGAGATACGCTTAACATGAACGAACATAAAGATAAGTTAGGGACGGATAGACAACACAAACGTGAAGACTTGTGTATACTATTCAGACTGGCATACATAGGTACATATATATACATACATAACGTCACGCCTGTATAGGGAAGAGCGGGTGATCGTGCTCTTCCACTGTAAAGGGTATATTCCCGCCAGGCAGATCGTATGCCTGTGGACGGCCGCCCCGGCCGGTCCAACTGTTGTTAGTCGGACGTTATATTTATGGTATTTCATTGAAACACTTTGATTGCGCGATGCAGGAATGTTGGAGTTTGTTGTGCGCGCGCAGAGTTGACATGTGTTCGCCACACCCGTATCCCAGAGGGGTAGGCAGAGACCAGGGTCTGCCACTCGCCACGATCCTGACAAATCACCTTCGTTTCATCAACGTTCATAAGTCGTTGCATGCACGCACGCCGGTTCCGGGTATCATTTTATTTTCCCCTTTGCTAATACATCCCATATTTGGTCGATGTATGCCTGCCTGGGATGCCCCTTAGCAACCCTTCCACTCACATTCGCAATATATATTTGTTTCGTCAATCTTTCTTCCTTCATCCTCTCCACAATGTCCAAAGCAACGCAACATTCCTTTCTCAATTCTAGTCACTACATCCTCTTAAGAAGCGCTCGTGGCCTAGGCGAACCGAGTGATTGGAAACAATCACGTGGTTAAGCAACACAGGCGCGGTAAGGTACGGGATGGGTGAGCGTCCCGTGACTACCGCTAGTGGCATTTTTCCGAGCGCTTCCGTGCTTCGCAAGGCACGTTAAGCCGTTGGTGCCGGCTGTCATATAATGGCAATCGTTAAGCCATGTCAGAGGCCTTATGGGCGGCTTGATAACTTCTGACAGTAAGGCCCGCCACTGTCTTACAATCCTCCACCAACCCGGACTTGGCCCCCGTGGTGGAGTATGGCCTAACCTTCCTGCGATGTAGGAAGAGACCCGTGCCCCAGCAGTGGGGACATATAAGGGTTGATAACGTAACATCCTCTTAAGACTGGCATACCTATATAACAAACCCCATTGCTTTACCATCATCAATTCACTTCAGGCGCTTCGGAGTGCTACCTAGCGCCACTAATGGAAAAAATCCGCATGCTACATGCTACAGACTGAAATAGCCTGGGAGATCCTGTGTGAATTAAGTCCTGGGACCCGCAAACCTGCTTCATTGTCGTCTATGAGTATTAGAGCACCTTACCCAAATTCTTTCGATAGTTCAGTATAAATCCCGGGGTAATATTGGAAACTCTTGTTCGATTTGAAAAGAATCCTTTACTAGCACTTAGAACGGAAATTCAGAGTACACCAGTGCTATAGACTAAGTTGTTTTGCACAGGAACTTAGTCGCGGAAACTGCTAGTACCTACCTAACCAATATTGTGATATGAAGTTAACATTTTGTACAAACGTATCATAGGACTATAGGAAAAATTGGATAAGTAGCCTATGCTGTTTAACAGAAGGGTTTCAACCCACAAATTCACTATAACGGGAGAACAGCATACATGTTTTGGGCAGAGTTCTACCCAATGGCCTATCACCGCTTCGAATTGATCAGGGTAACCACAAATTGTAATCCTCCGAAATAGGACCCAGATGGTACGCCCGCTTTATCTTTTGGCATGAAGCGGAAAATGGGACCCAGATGGTACGAGCGCCTTATATTTTAGCATGAAATAGCGGAAAATTATACGGATGCAAGTCATTTACTTGCACACCTATTTGCTGCTAACGACAAGGGTTTTTTGCTGGACTTGTAATAGGTATTTAAATAGCTTTAAACCTGCGGTATTATATTCATTAAGCATATTGTTTTCAAAGCGACTTTGACTTGGACATACTATTAAATACATACATAACCTCACGCCTGTATCCCAGAGGGGTAGGCAGAGACCAGGGGCTGCCAGCAACTTGCCACGATCCTGACAGATTACCTTCGCTTCATCAACGTTCATAAGTCTTTCCATGCACGCACGCCGGTTCCGGGTACTTTTTAATATCCCCTATGCTAATACATCTCCTATTTGGTCGATGTTTGTCCGCCTGGGACGTCCCTTACCAGGCCTTCCACTCACATTCGCAATATACATTTGTTTTGTCAATCTTTCTTCCTTCATCCTCTCCACATGTCCAAACCAACGCAACATTCCTTTCTCAATTCTAATCACTACATCCTCTTTCAGTTACTATTACTTACTCTAAATTTACAGTATCATACCTTTTGAGGATTACGAAGTTCAGTATCCTTTTCATGCTTGCGTTAGTCGCTTCTGCTCTGCGCTGTTCTTCCCAGGTTTTTCCTGCTGTCTTAGGCTGGGCGCATGCTGAGACGCAGGCGGCGCAGCACAGCGCATCTCAGGGCAGTGCAGAATCTGTAAAGCATGGAACGTCATTGAGCGACGTACGCTGCGGTGCAGGCACATGCAACGCAGACATGTCTCTGCCCTGCTCTGCGTCTCGTTGTAGTGCTGGCACAGACATCTGCGCGACACGTGCACGTCACAGAACATTTAACTGAATTAGGTCGCCGTGTGCTGTGTTAGTATGATGCAAATCATCCAGACTATTGAAAAAACACATTGAAAAAAGTTATTATGGATGAGAATTGCCAAGTAATGGAGCGAATGGTTGCGTCGCAGCATGCGGTGGGGGCCTATGTCTGCCTCAACTGCCCTGCCCTGTACTGAACTGCGTTGCGCTGCACCTGCGTCTCAGCATGCGCCCAGCCTTATCGACGTCTGGTCCTGCCTTGGCTGGTGGTAACACTTCCCTTTCTGTTCCACGGTGGCTACTTACGACTCCATCTTTTAGTTTCTATATAACAAACCACCAATGTTCTTCCATAGGACCACCAGACGATTGGCTCGACTGCACGCTTTTGTCGTCGAAATTCCGCGAATCCGCACTCAGCTCACAACCAGTTAATCGCAAACATAGGTGCAACGATGCGATTACAAGAATCGATATAAATACGAAGCGCTCGAGGCCTAGGCGAACCGAGTGATTGGAATCAATCGCTTGGTTAAGCAACAACAGGCGCGGTCAGGTACAGGATGGGTGAGCGTCCCGTGACTACTGCTAGTGGCATTTTTCCGGGCGCTTCCGTGCTTCGCAAGGCACGTTAAGCCGTTGGTGCCGGCTCTCATATAATGGCAGTCGTTAAGCCATGTCAGAGGCCTTATGGGCGGCTTGATAACTTCTGACAGTAAGGCCCGCCACTGTCTTACAATCCTCCACCAACCCGGACTTGGCCCCCGTGGTGGAGTATGGCCTAACCTCCCAGCGATGCAGGAAAAGACCCGCGCCCCAACAGTGGGGACATACAAGGGTTGATAACGATATAAATACGTGACAAGATTGCCACATCACTATCTGCTGGATACGAGTTTGACTCCGCATAATGGACTGCACCAGTTCTTGTTCTCACGGAATTGAATGTAATAAAAGTTAGCGGATTTTAAATATGTTCGACTTAATTGTCAGACCTAATGCCTGGTGTATCTTTATGGTCGTAAAAAAAGAACACAATATCGAATGTATTGTGTTCTTTTTTTTTTTTTAAATCTTTATTTAAGGGTTTGGTACACAACGTGATCATGTCACCCAAATGATGCTTAATAATTATTACTAACACGTTACCAACTAATTATTTACATTACCAGACATTGTCTTGCTTTGAGACCAAATGAAACTATTTAAGCAGTGTCCTGGCCTCTTCCGAGTGCGGTTCTATTGTGTTCTGTGATTAATAAATGTGCCAGTTGATTTTGTTTGTAACATCCGTGCGTGTCCAGTCCAGTGAGTAATTATTACTATTAAAATTCTTTATTGCATAAAAAATTTTGCACATAGGCGAGATTATTGCTACTTAGCATTATCTACCAGCTAACCTAAGCTATGGAGACAAGATTAGAAGGTAGTGCAATAGTAAACAATTTAATATCAATTTAAAATTTACTACTTATTTATATCTATTTTATATATTAACTTAAAAATAGTAGGGGAATAAAAATAGTACCTATATTTATCTACATAATTACTTATATTTCTTTTTTTGTGCAATAACCCGTGCTAAGGACAATTTTAAAAACCTATTAACCTAACCTGTACAGTCTATTTATTCTTACTTGTCCAATTTAGTAAACAAGATTCAAACCTTAAAATTGAGATTAGATGCCTAAACTAGACATTTTCGCGCAAATTCATGAACTATCATGAACTATGTTTATAAAATTGGCAGCGTGTTATCTAAAAGAGTGTTCCAAGTTACTTCATCTATGGAAATATGGCAGTTTTGGACTAAAAAGTCACAGTTTAAGAATAGAATCTTGTTTACTAAATTGGACAAGTAAGAATAAATAGACTATACGTAATACAGAGAATATTGTAAAGAGGTTCGAAATTTCACTGACGGAGGTGAGTCGCCCATTAGCTCTGTTGGAAGAGCGCTGGCACGGATAGTCAGAGATCGCGGGTTCGAATTTTTAGCCTTTTAAAAAAAGTATACCATACGTTTATATAAACGCTTGTGATAGATTAACGTGTTTGTTCGTTGTCAAAAGTTTTAAAAGGCACTAATTTTTGGCCTGGAAACGTAATCTAAGATAAGATACCTCTTCCTAGAATTAAGTAACGCTGGGTTGTAGTTATTCAATTCAATTCAATTTATTTCAACGTAAAGAATTTACATTCTGTTTGCTGAATGTCAAAGTACAATGTACCTAACATGAAAGTGAAAGCCGCTGCCTTCGGGCCGTAGTGTAGCGAAGAAAAAGGCAGCGGGGAAAAAAACTCCACTCTGACCATCTTTTCTCAAGTCTCTTAGATCTAATACATTAGATACCACCTATACGCATAAGATTCCATGATTGCCCTTAATAACTTTAAATGCTAAGGCATTATTCAATTTTTTTACATAGGCCGTGAAAACATGACAAGTGCCGCGGCCAGACACACAAACAGCACTCGTTCACGAGCATAACGCAGAGGTCAGCCATCATCAGTCTCAACCATTTTTTAACTATTTATGTTAATAAACAAATCAATCAAATCATCTCCATTTCGGAGTAGCGACCCTTATTGCAATGTCGATGCTCTTCAAATAAAGGGCGGATAGTATGCAGAAGCACGATCCAATTCTTGTTTGTCGGACGTCGTGTTTACTCTTAACTCAACTCCAGGACCCCGAACGTCCCAATAAGCGAAACTATTGCCATAATGTCAGATAGGGGATGTATTAGCAAAGGGAAAGATAAAATGTACCCGGAACCGGCGTGCGTGCATGCAACGACTTATAAACGTTGATGAAGCGAAGGTGATCTGTCACGATCGTGGCAAGTGGCACTCCCTGGTCTCTGCCTACCCCTCTGGGATACAGGCGTAAGGTTATGTATGTATGTATTGCCATAATCTGCCTCGTTAGTCTAGCGGTTACTTGCTTGACTAACAAAACAGAGGTCATCGGTTCGTTCGATCCCAGGCCAGCGTACATGATTTGCCGACTCTGATTTGTACAAATAGCTTAGTCTGTGTGTATTTTCATGTTTATAACTTTATCACTAACTGTTGGGGGGAACGGTGTCTTGACAATTGGCTGTACGTAATACAGAGAATATTGTAAAGAGGTTCGAAATTTCACTGATGCCAGTGAGTCGCCCCTTAGCTCAGTTGGAAAGAGCGCTGGCACGGATAGCCAGAGGTCGCGGGCTCGAATCCCGGCATGGGTGGAATTTTTAGCCTCTAAATAGGTTTTTTAAATTGGCTCTTCACTAACATAATAAGGCCCACTTGAGTCAGCCCGGGATAGCTCATTTAAATCGAGGTAACCGATTAAAGCGATATTTTTTTAATGCGAAATGATCGATTTAGCCGGTTAACTCTAGTTAAATGAGTTAACCCGGGCCGACGCAAGTGGACCTAAGAATATGTCTTGAGCAAATACTAAGCAGAGCTTAATATACTGAAGCACTGGGTGGGGTTGCACATTGTGGCCCCCAGCCCCGCCATAAGATAGGTAGGTAACCGTTGCGGTCTCTCGCACCCCTCATATTAATTAATTTTAAGTGCTTTTAGTTAAGTTTTATATAGGTACCTAATACTAATTTGTGATAAATGTACTAATTTTTATATGGGCAAGGCCTGAAATAAACGATTTATTATTATTATCGCTGACTAATCGCTAAGTCATTGATGACGCGTCCAATTACCTCCTACTTTTGAAAGATTCTGCTGAACACACTTTCTTAGTTTTGCGAAAATGGCAGCACCTTAAGTTTGACAGCAACTTACAACTAATCTGATTCTTATCGAAAGTCAAACACAAGGGAAAAGATGGCGTCCGATTGCTGTAATTCGCTGTAAATCATCGCGTTTTTGTGTACGTTCAGCAGATAATTGGTAATCGACTACTCATCGATGTGTTCTGCTAAATGCGGCCATTTTCTGTAGATATGCCAACTGGATGCTGGATGGTTAGGCCATACTTAACCATAGGGGCGAAGTCCGCGTTGGTGCGTTGGTGGGGGATTGTAAGACAGTTGGACCTTACCTACTGTCAGAAGTTACCAAGCCGCCCGTAGGGCTTCTCATGGCTAAACGACTGCCATTACATGACAGCCGGCACCAAGGACTTAACGTGTCTTGTGAAGCACGGAAGCGCTAGGAAAATATGCCACTAGCGGTAGTTTGTTTCTTTGTTTACATCCAGGGAAATCTTATCTGGCACGGATTATACAGGGCTTTATTTTTATTTTATTAATTTATCAAAGCCTACAGCGCAAAACAATATAAAATAAGTAAATAAATGTAGGCCAAACAGGCCAATTACGGACTAATATTTTTTTATACTAATCTTATTTACGAAACACAAAGCAGGCAACAGAATTGCCTGGTCTTAGTTATATTAAAACAAAGTTTTGAATACCAAAATTAAGAATAATAGGGTTCATTGACACACCTCACACCCTACAGATTTTCTCCCATAGGTAAACTAGGAATAAATTGAATGTTCAGGCAAAGTTCAATCATCTATTCGCTTCCGATACAAGGATCTAATAGGTGGGACGGACGCTGAGTATTTTGGGTTGCGACAAAAGTCTGGTTAATCAAATAATCACACTTCACCCTAATATTATAAAGGCAAAAGTTTGTGAGTGTGTATGATTGTTACTTTTTTTTAACATTTAGGTACATCCAAGCACATACATTGCTTCTGGCCCCCAGGATACCCTGTGTCGTGGGACCCAGAAACAACGACATCACAAACATGCAAACATCCAAGACATGCGTTTTTTTTTGTTCCCAGCCGGGATTCGAACCCGGGACCTCTTGCATGGTAGGCAGACGCGCTACCGCTACGCCACAGAGGTCGTCATCTTCTCATCTAAATGGTTGGAGCGATTTTAATAAAATTTGGTATGGAGTTAGCTGAATATATTGACACATGTTTTACTAACCTATTTCTTAATGATTCGCGATACTCATGCATAGTTATATATTAAACGGGTCAAATCGCGATTATTTCTATTTATAATTTATTTATTGATGTCTACCCGAGATCACGGCTACTGTAACGCTGCCGAAACGTCGTCGGGAAAGAAGGTAATTACGTTTTACCTAATAAACAATCGCGATTTGACACGTTTAATATATAACTAAACATGTTTTACTGCGGGAAAATATCTCATTCCCGTGGGAAAATGATAAGCCGCGGGTAACACCGCGGGGCACAGCTAGTATAAAGATAAAAATAAGACAAAAGGTAACTTATTCGAGTAACATTTCGCATTGAGCTTATCTCTAAGGCAGTAGTACACTACTCCTTAAAAAAGGTTAAAAAAATACCTACATTTTAGGGTCAACATTTTCATTCAATTTAGGATGCAGATTTTGGCTGTCGCTCGACTTATTGCGTAGAATTCCAAGTCATAGGCCTCAGAGTCGTATACGAATTATTTGCTAGTGAAGTGAGAATTGGCTGCCTGGATAACTATTTTTAGAACCTATACAGTCGGAAGTCCGTCGTAGGTTGTTGATCCTAAGATCTAACTGGAGACTACATAGAGATACCTACTACAGTTCTAACCTAGGATCAACAACCTAGGACTTCGATTTCAGCTGAGTACGGCCGTTTTTAGCAAGACTACTTTAAGGTGCTTAGGGGCGCTATCAGCGCCACCAATAAAAATCGTAACTTGTTTTATAATAAGTATGTTTTTTGCAAAAAGTTAACATGATAAATCTTAAAAACCTATTTAGAGGCTAAAAATTCCACCCATGCCGGGATTCGAACCCGCAACCTCTGGCTATCCGTGCCAGCGCTCTTTCCAACTGAGCTAATGGGCGTCTCACCGGCATCAGTGAAATAAGTCTCCATAAATAAGTACCTGCGCAAATGACCAAATTTTGGACGAGCGGCAAGTTGATCGACCAATCAGATAGTTTCATTTTATGGCAGGCCGCGCGCCTTTGTTGCTATTGGTTGATTCAACGTCATCGATGCAGGTGACTATTAGTTTGGCAGTATTAGCGTGAGCGAAATAGGTAGCGCTACTGCGGCAATCTATTCTGCACCTTAACTGTATCGGTTAAAGATCATGTTGAATGTACTTATAGCTTCGGGTACTTTCGTTACACTTCTTCCTAGTCTGCGCGAACGTAGATTCCCGAAGGGACTTTTATGATGTGTACTGTACCTAAGTTATAGATGATGTGAGTCACTATAAGAGTATTTATTATGTTCACTTTTTCCAAAGACGCGTTATATATTATATCTTCTGTATACGCTTCTATAATAAAATCCCTGAAGATATTTTAAACTTGCCTGAAACGCGGTTCAAAAAATGTGTTTAGCCGCAGTTTCTGTGCTACACTGAATAAAACCTTTTCATTTCATAAGAGATTCGATTTTTTCCATTATTGCACTAGTTGGCACCGTGTGCGCCTTAAGAGTTGCTACTTTGAAAAATCTAAAGACAGCTCTCCCTACTAACGGTGAAAGACAATTTTAAAAACCTATTTAGAGGCTAAAATATCCACATTGCCGGATTTTTTCGCTGATGCCGGTGAGTCGCCCATTAGCCCAGTTGGATAGAGCGCTGGCACGGATAGCCAGAGGTCGCGGGTTCGAATCCCGGCATGGGTGGAATATTTAGCCTCTAAATAAGTTTAATTGTCCTTAGTACGGGTTTTTTTTTTTCGTTTGCTCTGGTTACCAGAGTCTTGATATTTTTTGTGATTCAGTGTGTTACGTGTGTGTTACTTTAATTGCAATTGCTTACGTTTTCGGTTGGTTGCTTTTGCGCGTCTTTGCTAATTGATACAAAGCGCGTCTTCTGTGTGAATTTCTTAGCACGGGTTAGTGCATTAAAATAATATACCTAATCATGGTGAAAGCCAATTTCAATCAACATCATCATCAGCCCACCGCTGCCCATTGCTGGTGTTCGAACATGCCTCGAACAGCATAATCAGCAATTTCAATAGCAGTGAAGTAAAATGTCATTTCAAGTCAGTACACGATAAACCGCCGCCGTGTATTCATGTTTAGCATTTTAGTGTTATCAATCAATATTTACATTTGTGGATCTATTAATAAACCTTTACTATAAAATAGGTAATCAAATCTATCATTTACGTAAAGACTACTCCGAATAGCTGGGTTTAGACTTTTCCTCGAATTGCTATCTTTCACGGTCCCTTACCATCCGCATCCACGGACCTCAAATCCCACTCAAATCCAATAGGTAGGTAATTCCTCTTTTCTGAAATTTTATTTACAATACTAATAGATGAATAGTAAAAAAACGAACTACCTACTTATGTGCATTTTATCGTAAGCCTAGACATGGGTTACACATTTAGCAGTACAGTGCGTTCACATTAACTTGACGCGTGAGAGAATTGGTAACAAGGACATAACATGTGAATTAGCTTTTGGACCTAATCGGAAGATGGTAAAACAAGCCCTCAATCCTTTTATTTTCCCTAAGTAATGGGAATGATTTCTTATTTAACATGGTAACAGTAAACATCTCAGTGCTACCAATTCTCTCACGCGTCAAGTTAATGTGAACGCACTGTAGGTAACAGTTGCTATTTATTACATTCACCAAATCTTACCTTGTGGTGTAGGTACACACATTCAACCATCGTTTACAAGAAAAAATCTTAAATAAAATAAAATAAACGACTCATAACTTTTTTATATTTAGTTATGAGTAGTTTTTAATTCTAAATCCTTATTTATATTTTCTGCGGTGTTGCTTGCAGAGTTCCCGGAAGATCCATTTTCAATATTTCCATGGACTTTTACCTGAACGCATCCAAAACTCGCAACAGGCATTGACGTTTGTGATGTCACAGGAGGGCTGCCAGGTTGTAGTTTTATTCATTATAATGGGGAAAAAATTGCTTTTGATAACATTTTGGATGATTGGAGAAATATAATTAAGTTTAAGGTACTACTTATATTAGAAAAATGTAGATTCAAATTAGGAGAAAACATGTAAAAAATATTTTGACTGTTGCTTAATTAGTGTGAATTGAAAAATCTGTACTAGTAAAAGTGATTCTGAAACACATTGCGGTTTTAAGGCGATTTGCGAGCTCGAATGTAGTTAATTTATACAAATCTATGGACTTGCCTCACACATACAGCAGTTTTTAATTCGTAATTTCGATATTCCGCATGCTGGAATTTTGAAATCCCGTCCAGACAAATACCTTTCTGAACGCAACTCGCTTTGGATAACGTATTTTATTCTTCTTATTATGATACAGTAACAATGCAATGGCAATCAGGACATCGTAGTCCATATCTGCTGAAAAGATGTCCGAACGTCTTTAACTGAATGTTGTTATTTCTAACAGAAATAAACGTATGTGTGTGATGTATTTATGGCATTCTGAATCGTCGACCTATATCCACCTTTTGTGTGTATTTATCAGTCCAAAATACAAATTATAACAGACACATTTTTTTAATTAAACCAATAATTTCATTTATTTTCAACTTAAATATTTGCTCCTCTCGACTTCTCTATCTTGCCGAATTATATAAATCAAACTTCATTATATATTCTTTAAATTAAATTTTAATAACAAAGTTATTCCATTTGATCTATTAAATAGAGGGATTTTTCTTTGAAAGGTGTAAAATACACCTTTCAAAGAAAAATCCCTCTATTTAATAAGGAAGTTTTTTTTATAACTAATACAGCTATTTTTTTAAAAATAACACAGGTAACCCTGTCTTGCAGTCAGCTGTCACAAAATTTTAGGTTATGTTGTTTATTTAGAAAAAAAAGTTACTTTAATTCCTTAATTTCGAGCCAATAACAAATGTAGTCTCTACCAAAAGTTCCTCAAATTACAGATTCTACCTCATGATGCGATAGTTAACGTAGTTTTGGTGAAAACCAAGTGAAATTCATGGTCGCTACGCTTCTATTTTCGTAGCCAAAATATTCGGAGCGAATTCTGTCCAAAGGTTAAGGCCTAGTATTTTATTTTTCGTCACAATTCTATTTAGGCAAGCCCTCAAAACGCGTCGAGAATGGACGATTTACGGTTCAAAGCTGGCGAAAAATTCGAAGCTATACATGTGAGTGTTTTCACCATTTATTCTATACTTACCTGAAACTTCCAAAATATAGGCTACAAATCTAAGTTTTCAAAACACATATATGCACTGATCTATTTGGTATCAACTGATTAAATTGTGCATTTAAAAGCATTTCAAAACTAATGAATATCCTAAAAAAAAAACAAAACAACTTTTCCATTTAACTTTCTCCCAAAGAGTTGAATGTCACTAAAGAGACTGGCCGATTAAAAAGAGACTGGTTTTTATTCTGTATTCAAACTGGTATTCTGAAGGTGTCTTTGTCCAATTAGCTAATGTGACCATGAGATTATGTAATTTGTAAATGACCTATAACTGCAGTTTAACTGTAAGTTGTGATTATACTTTTGACCGTGAATACATTAAAAACCTCACTTAGCCAGGGTTTTGTTTGCAGTAAGTTGTCTTGATAACATACTCATAATAATACAACCTGTATTTGCAAAGTAAAATAGTGAATAATAATTCTCATAGTTTTTATTTACAGTTCAACTTTAATCTATGTCAACTATGTGCCTACAGTATCAAATTTTATTGGTGTCTATTGGTGTTGCTTAAAAAGTATTAAATATGATTTGTTCAGAAAAATATTATGGCAAAGTTGGTTAAATCAATTGGGCCAAAGCTTCCATTGATTGTGAGTGGTATACTATGTGTTACAAAAAAGTATAAGGTGTCTCTTAATTGTTTGATGTTATCTACTTTTTACAATAGAGTTAACATCACATTCAGTGTAGAGTTATTTATTTATTATTTAAGGCATCAATTTTTGTCTATTTAACAACTTATTTGATTTTTTAAAAACCTATTTAGAGGCTAAAAATTCCACTGTGCCAGCGCTCTTTCCAACTGAGCTAATGGGCGACTCACCGGCATCAGTGAAATTTCGAACCTCTTTACACTATTCTCTGTATTACGTACAGGCAACGACATCTAGCTGAAGTAAATTATATCACTTACAGCCCCAACTACCTATTTTGCAGTTAGCACGGGTTAGTGCATTAAAAATAAAAATAGTACTATAACTTATTTGATATTCAATCAATTCATTACTTAATCAGGCAAAACTCGGAAGTTCCCAATGTTTACTTATGGATTTAACTTATTTTTGTAGGCACTACACATTATTAACTTAATTCTGAAATCACTTACTCTAACATCTTACGTCTCACCTGGCCATAATTAACAATTAAGCTTGTTGCATAAAGTTGAGATTGGACTCTTCCGTCAAAGTAACCAACAAGAAAGTGAATCCAAAACTAAGTTAATTATTTTATAATTGTTCAGATGGAGAGACAATTTTAACAGATTTCATTATTACCAGCAAAGTGCCAGTTAACATTGAAGTTTTTTATATAATTTTTTTTTATTCAAGCTCAGAAGACACACATTGTGTGGGGTAGGTAGCAAATCTCTGGAATCTATGAACACAATTTACTAACCATGACAGAGAATGCACCTATTTGTTACACCTATTAAATTTATTGTATCAAGGAATGTCCCAAACGTATTTATAATGATCCAAGACCATCTCAATTATTTTTGGAAAGATGCCAGTATCTGTGAATCGGAAGAAATAATTGTATGGAATCAGGCGTTACTTTGCGGAAATCCATAATAGCATTAAAATGAGAAAATTACTTCGCTAAATTCCGCCAAAAATCCAAAGTGCAAAGTGGACTTGCACTTGTGAGCCTGAGGATGCCTTGTGTTAGAGGCGAAACGCGTCGCGCATTTTCTCACACAAGTATTGGTGTCGGTGATGGGGTATTCGTGTTTTGCTGCTGCTTGAAAAAGTGGGAGGGAGGGCAGTGCATTAACTAACCGCATGGTGCTGATTTTTTGGGATTTTTGGCAGAATTTAGCAAAGTAATTTTCTCATTTTAATGCGGAAGATATAACTCAATTTCACCATTTTAATCTAGCAATAATGAGCATGGGAAGAAATTCAAAACATACTGTGTTAAAAACCTATTTAGAGGCTAAAAATTTCACCCATGCCGGGAAAAGAAAAAAAAATTTTTAGCCTCTAAATAGGTTTTTAAATTAGTCCCTAGCATGGGTTAGTGCATTAAAAATAAAAATAGTATAATCATATTGTGTTAGTTAATATTTTACGGGTATCACAGCAAATAAATGTATTATTCCTATAACTTAATTCCTAATTTTTTACACCAATAGGTCGCTGCGAAATCAGCGGCTGGAAACGGCCGGTCCAGAGTTGAAGATGTCTACCAGCAAACATCAGAAGCTGTGCACAGGGTGAGTCAGTCCATGTCAATAAAACTAGACATATTTGGGTAAGGACTTTGTTGTAATAACGAATAAATTAATTTCAAAATTTTATAAAATTTCATATTTCTATATTTACTCAACATAAAATTTTATTTTTAATATATATAACAGATGAATTTAAATATAATTAATTCTTATTAATTGACATTGTTGTTATTAATGACGTTATAATTGACTTTTTAATATTTGATTCGATGTTAGAATTTTGTGTATCAATGTGTGTCATGTGTTATTTTTGTGTCTTTATTATTTGTGTGAATGTGTATAGATCTCGGTCTGAAATAAAAACGTTTCATTTCATTCATATTTCCGCTTCTTGAAGTGTCTCTCCATCACTGGAGGTTGGCAGTCACCTCTTTACAGCACTCTCTGTTCAGTGCAACTCTGAACAACTCGAGACATTTAAGATACTTTGTCTTATTTAAAAACAATCTTGATAAGCTTCGATCTCTTATAACAATGTAACTAAGTGTAGTTGTTAAAGTGGACACCTAGTTTGAATTGTAACGTTCATTAAGCCGCAGTTTCTGCACTACTTTGGTTAAAACCTTTTCATTTCATTTCAGTGATTCTTTAACAGCATCACTTTATTTCTCAGCTTATAAAGTTGTTAAAATATTAGATTAATTTAGTTAAGTGGTATTTTGTTTTGTTTACACACCAATAAGGTAAAATTAAAATAACAATAAAAATGGTAAAGGTACTTTACGGTAGACTATTTAGACCATATTTGTAGTGTTTTGGAGACATCATGTTTTTATTCTTAAGATTGTTTGACTTTGATAGAGAAACACTGCGTATGAAGTTCATAATTTTAAGGGTTCTTTATAGATTAACTAAACTGTACCTAAAATATCTCTCAATTTATTCTCTAGCAATGTTTCTGACCGCCTTTGCCAAGAATATAGGTACTCGTTATGTTAAAAAACACGCGGTAAGCGATACTGATGCGTCAGACGTGAGAATCGCTCGTAGCTCCGGTTGCCTGAGTGATTTTAAACGATCACGAAGATTAAGCAACACAGGCCGCGTTCAGTGCATGGATGGGTAAATCATCTATGGCTAATGCTAGTGGCTTTTTTTTCGAGCGGTTCCGTGCTTCGCAAGGCACGTTAAGCAGTTGGTGCCAGCTGCCGTCGATAGACGGCAGTCGTTAAGCCAAGTCATAGGCCTTGAAAACTTCTGAGAGTAAGACCAACCATTAGTCTTGCAAGCCTCCACCAATCCGGACTTGGCCCCCATGGTGGACTATGGCGTATACCATCCTCAGGGATGAGACTCTTGCCCCTGGGTGGGGACATAATGAGTTGATGATGATGAAGCGAGACTGTTGCCAGACGTAAAAGCGGCGTTGAGACTGTTTATTACTGTTATAGGGAAGAGCGTGCTCTTCCACTATAAAGGGAATTTACCCGCCAGGTAGATCGTATGCCTGCGGACTGCCGGTCCAACTGTTGTTAGTCGGACGTTATATTTATGGTATGTCATTGAAACACTTGATTGCGCGATGCAGGAATGTTGGAGTTTGTAGTGCGCGCGCAGTGTTGACATGTGCTCCCCGCACTGTTATTTGTTTTTAAATTTATTTTCTTTTCACGTCCACAGATCCGGGATGCCTTCAACGAGATCTGGCAACACGAGCTGGTGGTGGAGAGCCGGCGGAGGGTCACCGCCTTTGCCGCGGAAACAGTGCGTAGGATCAAGGAGGGCGCCCCTCCTCTGTCGCCCGTGCTGCTTTATGAGGAGCTGAAGGCTCTTTTCAGAGACCGAGGTAAATACTATAATCTAACACAGCTTTTCTCAACCTTTTTTGTCTACGGACCCTTTAAGAAATCAAGCACAATTTTAAGGATTCCATTAGTAAAAAAATCACAATAAATTTTGGACTATTAATGTACCTACAAAGAATATACTTTTTATATCGATCGATCGATATCAACCGAAACTTTACTCAATATCAAGTTTTTAAAATAAAATTGGTTAATTTGATTGTTTGTACTGCTTTTTTTGCATATTTTTTACGAATATGTGGTGGCTGGTCTTACTGTTACGTTGTTACGTTACAGAAGATTTCAAGCCGCCCTAAAGCCCCTGTCTTGGCTTAGCGACTGCCATCTATCGACAGCACCTGGCACCAACTGCTTAACGTGCCTTGCGAAGCACGGAAGCGCTCAGAAAAATGTCAAAAGCGTTAGTCATAGACCCATCCATGCACTGAACGCGCCCTATGTTGTTGTTGCGCCCTAAACCTTCGTGATAGTTTCAGAGTGCTTAGTGCGAGTTTTTTAACTCGATCGCGTTAACGTAAACTCATATTTTTATGGCATCGAGGAAGCGCCACCTAGCGACAAATATAGAAACTAAAATTGCTGAGTGCGAGTTGTAATGGTTTACGTTGAGAAGTGAACACGTTTACCAGCCAAAACACGAATAAACGCGAGTGCGATTTGTACTGTGACAGCGTTTTGCCAGTTCGAACGGTTAACTTACTCATACTCACTACTCAATGCTCGATTAACGCGGTAGTAAAGTTATTAAAAGCGGTGGTAGCCCAGTGGGTAGAACCATAGACTGGCAAGCAAGAGCCCCATGTTCGATCCCGAGTGCGGGCATGTTCCAATGACTTTGTTTAATTTCAAAGTTACGTACATTTGCGAATTTTTAGTCGCAATACAACACGCTAACCGTGAAGGAAAACATCGTGAGGAAACCCGCGGCTTGGTTGGCTCCGCACGTATTGACTAGTCTTTCCTGTGGGTTAGGCCGACAAAGCTGTCAGGGTGGTATAGGTGCTGGGCAAGCCTACACCATCTATAAAACCATGACCCAGGCACTACAGCGTCGGAGTGGTCCCTTCACCCATCTTGTGTGAGTAAAGATACCACTGGACGCTGTATAAATCATCTCATTAAGTAGATGCAAAAAGGCCAATATTATTATTAAAGTTATTCGATTTGATCTGTCAAACTCGCTCTAATCACTCTGTGGCCACGAGCGATTCTCAACCCACACTGTCTATGGCATAATAGTCTGATCCGTTTTCCTACCCAAGTGTGGCGAAAGAGCATGCTCATCTTCCTGAGCGGGGTGACGCTGGGTGCCCTGGGGGGCATCGCGGTGGGGGCCCGCGCCGTGCCCCGTGCCCCGGCGGGCCCCGCCGTGCGAGCGCTGCACGCCACGCGCGACCAGGCCGTCATGCTGGTGGAGGATGCGCAGGCGCCGGGTGAGTGGATGCTCTTAGCGTGAAACTCTGCCGTTCTGCAAGCGGTCTTTGATCATTATACTATTTTTTTTTTTTCAATGCACCAACCCGTGCTAAGGACAAATTTAAAAACCTATTTAGAGGTTATAAAATCACCCATGCCGGGATTAAAACCCGCAACCTCTGGCTATCCGTGCCAGCGCTCTTTCCAACTGAGCTAATGGGCGACTCACCGGCATCAGTGAAATTTCGAACCTCTTTACACTATTCTCTGTATTACGTACAGGCAGCGACATCTGGCTGAAGTCAATTGCATCACTTACAGCCCCGACTACCTACTTTGCAGTTAGGTTTTACATCGGAACGATATCACTGTACCCACATGATTATACTATTTTTAGAGGCTAAAAAAAAGTAGGTAGTCGGGGCTGTAAGTGATACAATTTGCTTAAGCCAGATGTCGCTGCCTGTACGTAATACAGAGAATAGTGTAAAGAGGTTCGAAATTTCACTGATACCGGTGAGTCGCCCACTGGCTCAATTGGTAGAGCGCTGGCACGGATAGCCAGAGGTTGCGGGTTCTAATCCCGGCATTGGTGAAAGTTTTAGCCTCTAAATAGGTTTGTAAGTTTTTGATCATTTTTTCCAAATCCAAAAAAATTGGTGAATTTATTTTAAATAACACTGCTAAATGTGTAACCCATGTCTATGCTCACAATAAATATTCTTTATTCTTCAAATGATTTAGATTTTGAAATAGACACCTAGTTTTACTTGTGACGCTCAATGAATATCAGTTCTGTCTTATTTTGAGTAAAACAATCCGATTTAATTGATTTAGTTAGACCTGACACTACTACATAAATAAATGAAAAATAAGTAAAAAAAAAACAGAATCTTAGTTATTCTTAACCTAACTGCAAAGTAGGTAGTCGGGGCTGTAAGTAATGCAATTTGCTTAAGTCAGATGTCGCTGCCTGTACGTAATACAGAGAATAGTGTAAAGAGGTTCGAAATTTCACTGATACCGTGAGTCGCCCATTGGCTCAATTGGTAGAGCGCTGGCACGGATAGCCAGAGGTTGCGGGTTCGAATCCCGGCATGGGTGAAATTTTTAGCCTCTAAATAGGTAACCGATACGGTTAAGGTGCAGAATTGATTGCCGCAGTAGCGCTACCTATTTCGCCCACACTAATATTGCCAAACTAATAGTCACCTGCATCGATGACGTTGAATCAACCAATAGCAACAATGGCGCGCGGCCTGCCATAAAATGAAACTGTCTGATTAGTCGATCAACATTCCGCACATCCGAAATTTGGTCATCTGCGCAGGTACATCCTCGAGACTTATTTCTTGTGTAGCACTGTACCGTGAAAGCCTCGCACGTGTTTTCTCCTTCTCACTGCAGCGGTGCACGCTGGCGAAGTCCTAGTGCGCGTGCAAGCGTTCAGCGTGTGCTGGCGTGACCGCAACGTGCTTCGCGGGCACGCGGCCGCCATAAGGTCTCTGCTCTCGCTCACGCCGCTCTGTGTGGGGAGAGGGTTCGCTGGTGAGTGTTTTTTTACATTCTTTTTAATAAAGCTATCCGCTACTCAAAATACACTCGTAATGCCAGGGTTACGCATACACACACATACGTACACACAACACACACACACATACGTACACACAACACACACACACGTTCATTTATTTTATTTGATTTATGTAACAAAACTTAAAATGTCTATTTTGCCTTTTTAATGAAAAACTTTAATTTGTAAATTAGTATACGATGCAGCGACCTTTGTCAATCGATAAAACGTACACTGTACACAATCGTAACCTAGGCCGCCACGATCCAGGCTCGACCTTGTGTGGTGGTCACTAGAAAACTCTTAGTTATAAGGTACTACAGATAATTCATAAGTTTCCATAGAATTTGTACCGTGTTTTTGTGAATAAAAGATTATTATATATTATTTGACACGTGCCAAGTTTGACGCGATAAATGGATATTTCCTATAGTGTGGTCGCGGTCCTATCCCGAACCATCTAGAATAGAGCCTTCTGGAAGCCTATTGAATAGTTGCCGCACGCTGCGTTGTAGTAAACAATAAACGTTGCAAGCAATAATGACTCGTATGTCCACTAGCATAAGGTTCAAGACTCTTTGAATAAGTTACTGTTCTAGAGACGTTGCCGAGCGTAAGTACGTACGGGCTTGTTCTAGAACCCTTGCCGGCGGACATAAATAGCGGTCGCCGCGACGCGCTGTCAGTACCGTTTGGACTAGCGAAGAGTAAACTTCGAGCGAACAGACCCTGCGTGAATAAATCCTAAGAAGTTGTCATTGGCGTTTTACCTCCAGATCTAGAACCCTAGCCCGTAACAGTATTTAACGTAAGAAACCGAAATATATTGATTTTGCCAAGTATGCAGGATGGCTTCAAAATATGCAAAGTAAAAAAATTTTTTCCTCGTTTCATTCGTAACGGCGAAAACGCTATCCGCCATCTTGAAAGCATCTGAAGTATGTAAACAAACATCTTTCAGCCAGAGCCAGTGGACATTGATTATTATAGGACTTACATCAAAGTGCTCTTCACATAAATACACCAGAGTTTCAATTGATAAAGAGTCGGGGTCTCTTTTGGCAAGTTTGAGCCAAGTTTTTCGAATGTTATTTTCACTGGGTACACGAATCCACAAATTCTGGGGGGTCTTTATTGACGTGTTTTTTCATTCTCGATCAATGCAATAATGATAATTGGTATATTTTGGATGTAAATTCGATGAAATCATGGTTGCGTTGTTGTTATTTCACTATGCTCAGAGATCACAAATTGAATGTCAAAGTTTGTTTACAATTTTTTGGACTTCACACCATAGACAAAAATGGCTGACCGCGTTTTTGGCTGTTTAGGAAAATAAAGTTTTAAAATATATTTTTATGTTGTTTTTAGGGCCTCAAAAATATTTTTTGGCCTAATGGAAGAGTTATTTACTTACCTTTTTAAGACTTACTTGAAAAGAGAGTCAAATAGCGGATTGGTCTCCACGATACAGGTATAAGCTAGTGTGGAGTCCACAGTAAATTAGATTCGGAGTAAATTTGCCTCTCTACATAAAAGCTGTAACACCTTTACAATGTACCTTCAGCTTGTATACTCAATGTAACATAAAGATATTGCTGTGTTTTAGTGGTTAAAATAAACAGTATTTTTTTATATTTTTTTTTAACCCGTGCTAAGGACAATTTGAAAAACCTATTTAAAGGCTAAAAATTCCACCCATGCCGGGACTCGACTCGATTTTTAGAGTATTTTTTTATTATTTACGATCTATCACGAAGCGCTCGTGGCCTAGCGGAGCCGAGTGATCGAAATCAGTCACTTGGATCAAGCAACAACAGGCGCGGTCAGGTACTGGATGGGTGACCATCCCGTGACTGCCGCTAGTGGCAATTTTTCCGAGCGTTTCCGTGCTTCGCGAAGCAGTTGGTGCTGGCTGTTATGTAATAGCAGTCGTTGAGCCATGTCGGAGGTCTTATGGGCGGCTTGATAACTTCTAGGCCTTTTATGCCCCAGCAGTGGAGACGTCCAAAGGTTTCATATCTATCTCTATTCTCTCGTATATAGGTCGACGAAACATCTTCACATTAGATCCAGTTTTCTTCTTGCAATGAAGTAGTTAAATAATATATGTTTTTCCAGGTGTGGTACTGGACGTGGGGCCAGGCGTCAGCGCTTTAGAGCTGGGAGACGAGGTGTGGGGCTGCGTCAGCGAGTGGAGCGGAGGTGCGGCCAGTGAACTCCTTACTATTAGAAGGTAGATCAATCAGTCAGTCAGTGAGTCAGTCAGTCAGTCAGTCAGTCAGTCATTCAGTCAGTCAGTCAGTCAGTCAGTCAGTCAGTCAGTCAGTCAGTCAGTCAGTCAGTCAGTCAGTCAGTCAGTCAGTCAGTCAGTCAGTCAGTCAGTCAGTCAGTCAGTCAGTCAGTCAGTCAGTCAGTCAGTCAGTCAGTCAGTCAGTCAGTCAGTCAGTCAGTCAGTCAGTCAGTCAGTCAGTCAGTCAGTCAGTCAGTCAGTCAGTCAGTCAGTCAGTCAGTCAGTCAGTCAGTCAGTCAGTCAGTCAGTCAGTCAGTCAGTCAGTCAGTCAGTCAGTCAGTCAGTCAGTCAGTCAGTCAGTCAGTCAGTCAGTCAGTCAGTCAGTCAGTCAGTCAGTCAGTCAGTCAGTCAGTCAGTGTTTTGCAAAACCTACGTCTTTTAATTTTTGGGTCATGCGAAGTTTCATCTAGAGCCACCTCGCTGTCCTCCCACGCACAAAAAAAGATTTACATAATTATATTTTATCAATACTCAATACTTAAGGCGCTGGTTAGCACCCCTAAGCGTCTTAATATTAAGTCACAAGCACAACCTATCAATACGACGCCTTATAGAATGACGAGCGGCGAGCCAAATTCACTCGCGTGTTTGCGCCGCTTCGACTTCCTTTAGTTTCTTTTGTGAAAAGCATGTATCAAAGTGACACTATGATCTGGCATCATAGGACTTTAATGACAGTCGTTAAGCCATATGGAAGGTCTTATGGGCGGCTCGATAACTTCTGATAAGCCTACAGCGACTTCAAATTCATAAAAGCAACGGCTTAACGTGTTGTGCATCGCAAGGCACGTAAAGCCGTTGGTGCCGGGTGTCATTTAATGGCGGTCGCTAAGCCATGTCAGAGGCCTTATGGGCGGCTTGATAACGTGTGACGTTAAAGCCCGCCACTGTCTTACAATCCTCCACCGACCCGGACTTGGCCCCCGTGGTGGAGTATGGCCTGAACTTCCTGCGATGCATGAAGGGCCCAGTGCCCCAGCAGTGGGGACATACAAAGGGTTGATAATCGCTTTGTTTCTCCCCCAGTACCCGTATCAGCAAGCGGCCGCGCGGGCTGGCGGCGGACTCTGCGGCCTCTCTGCCGTGGGCCGGCACTCTGGCGCTGTCCGCTTTACACAGATTGAGCTTCACACCTGACAACTGTAAGGGGAAACGGTGAGCGTACCATTTCACTCATTCATAAACATTTAGTATTAACGTTCGTAATACAGAGATTATTGTAAAGGGGTTCGAAATTTCACTGGTGCCGGTAAGTCGCCGATTAGCTCAGTTGGAAATGCGGACTGATAGTTATATATTAAACGGGTAGACTCGGGAGACCACGGCAACTGTAACGCTGCCGAAACGTGTCGGGAAATAACGTGATTACGTTTTACCTTATAAATAAACGCGATTTGACCCGTTTAACATATAAAGAAATACTGCCACGTGGCAGTTGGACCCAAGCAGGTCGCTGCAGACAAAACCTAACCAGATGGGGTTATATTGCACCAACGAAGGAGCAATGTGATGGTGGAGCCTCATCGCAATCCATGGTGCACCTGCACCAATGCCCATTGTGCCCTCACACCTGCACTCTGGAGGATCTAACAGAGGCCAATGCTGCTGCAACTGCAGTGGCCAACTATTGGGCAGGAAAAATATAGACTAGTCAACGACAACGACAACGACAGCGACAGCGACAACGACAACGACAACGACAACGACAACGACAACGACAACGACAACAACAACAACAGTGTATGTGATTAAATCACATTGTCAGTCACTTGCGGCGAGAAGTTGTAATAATACGAATATACGGGTGTGCCCGCAGCGTGCTAGTGTGTGGCAGCTGTTGTAATAATAATAATATACGGGTGTACCCGCAGCGTGCTAGTGTGCTGCAGCTGTTGTAATAATAATAATATACGGGTGTACCCGCAGCGTGCTAGTGTGCTGCAGCTGTTGTAATAATAATAATATACGGGTGTACCCGCAGCGTGCTAGTGTGCTGCAGCTGTTGTAATAATACGAATATACAGGTGTGCCCGCAGCGTGCTAGTGTGCTGCAGCTGTTGTAATAATACGAATATACGGGTGTACCCGCAGCGTGCTAGTGTGCTGCAGCTGTTGTAATAATAATATTATACGGCTGTACCCGCAGCGTGCTAGTGTGCGGCGCGGCCAGCGGGGAGGGCTGCGCGCTGCTGCAGCTGTTGTAATAATAATAATATACGGGTGTACCCGCAGCGTGCTAGTGTGCTGCAGCTGTTGTAATAATAATAATATACGGGTGTACCCGCAGCGTGCTAGTCTGCTGCAGCTGTTGTAATAATAATAATATACGGGTGTACCCGCAGCGTGCTAGTGTGCGGCGGGGCCAGCGGGGAGGGCTGCGCGCTGCTGCAGCTGTTGTAATAATAATAATATACGGGTGTACCCGCAGCGTGCTAGTGTGCTGCAGCTGTTGTAATAATAATAATATACGGGTGTACCCGCAGCGTGCTAGTGTGCTGCAGCTGTTGTAATAATAATAATAAACGGGTGTACCCGCAGCGTGCTAGTGTGCTGCAGCTGTTGTAATAATAATAATATACGGGTGTACCCGCAGCGTGCTAGTCTGCTGCAGCTGTTGTAATAATAATAATATACGGGTGTACCCGCAGCGTGCTAGTGTGCTGCAGCTGTTGTAATAATAATAATATACGGGTGTACCCGCAGCGTGCTAGTGTGCTGCAGCTGTTGTAATAATAATAATATACGGGTGTACCCGCAGCGTGCTAGTCTGCTGCAGCTGTTGTAATAATAATAATATACGGGTGTACCCGCAGCGTGCTAGTGTGCTGCAGCTGTTGTAATAATAATAATATACGGGTGTACCCGCAGCGTGCTAGTGTGCTGCAGCTGTTGTAATAATAATAATATACGGGTGTACCCGCAGCGTGCTAGTCTGCTGCAGCTGTTGTAATAATAATAATATACGGGTGTACCCGCAGCGTGCTAGTGTGCTGCAGCTGTTGTAATAATAATAATATACGGGTGTACCCGCAGCGTGCTAGTGTGCGGCGGGGCCAGCGGGGAGGGCTGCGCGCTGCTGCAGCTGTTGTAATAATAATAATATACGGGTGTACCCGCAGCGTGCTAGTCTGCTGCAGCTGTTGTAATAATAATAATATACGGGTGTACCCGCAGCGTGCTAGTGTGCTGCAGCTGTTGTAATAATAATAATATACGGGTGTACCCGCAGCGTGCTAGTGTGCTGCAGCTGTTGTAATAATAATAATATACGGGTGTACCCGCAGCGTGCTAGTGTGCTGCAGCTGTTGTAATAATAATAATATACGGGTGTACCCGCAGCGTGCTAGTCTGCTGCAGCTGTTGTAATAATAATAATATACGGGTGTACCCGCAGCGTGCTAGTCTGCTGCAGCTGTTGTAATAATAATAATATACGGGTGTACCCGCAGCGTGCTAGTGTGCGGCGGGGCCAGCGGGGAGGGCTGCGCGCTGCTGCAGCTGCTGACCTCCTTCGGGGCACACCTCACCGTCAGCGCGCCACGACACGCCGCCATGGCTCTGCAGGACTTGGGTGAGTAGTTTTTGTGAGTTTGAAGTGGCTGTGAGTTGATCGAATCGCAGGTAGCCAACACAATGTAATGTTGTATAGAATCAGGCGATACTTTGCGGAAATCCATAATAGCATTAAAAAGCTAAAATTACTTTGCTGAATTCCGCCAAAAATGCGGTTAGCTGCATGGTGCTTGTGGGATTTTTGGCGGAATTCAGCAAAGTAATTTTAACTTTTTAATGCAACACAATGTAATAAAAATAAACAAACTTTTAATCTCAAAATTTAGGCTAGTTAATACAACCTTCAAGAGGCATTATATATTATATGCTTCTATAATAAATCCCTGAGGATATATTAAGCTTGCCTGAATCGCGGTTCAAAAAATATGTTAAGCACACTTTGTGCCAAAAGGGCTACTATAACATAAAGGATTATTTAGATGACAACGATGTCTGGAATTAAAACCAGTTCAATGCATGAGTTCTATGTTTTATGATAAATATGTAAATTATGTTGATTAAGGACTTTGAAAAGACTAAGTTTGGTGTTATTTTGTTCATTTCTTGGACTTTGAAATGGAAAAACAAATTTGACTTGTAACGTTCTTTGATTAAATTAGATTAGATTAGAATTCTTTATTGTACACACCAGAAAACAAAATACAGAAATTGGCCGCACTTTCTTGAACAAAGCCAAAGTTCATTTCGAAAGACCGAAGTGTTGTACTGCTGTTTGGTGTCGTTCTAGAGAATAGCACCAACCCAATTCTTCCCGCGGGTGTCGTAAAAGGCGACTGATTGACCCAACCGTGGGGTGGGCACCAGCGCCCCCTGCAGGGCAATCCTACCGAACTGCGATCCCCAACCCGCATGCCCAGCGTGTGGATTACGGGCATTACCCCCCAACGATGGCACAGCCTTCCGCTATGGCGCTCATCAGGGGAGGGCTACGAGCAGTGGACTAATATAGCATGAAGAAGAAGTGTTGGTTGTGCGCAGGAGCGCAGTCTTTGATCGAGCCGACGCCGAGCGCGCACGGCGCGGCGTGGTGGGCGGCGCTGGCGGCGCACGCGCACAGCGCCGGCCCCTGGGACGCGCTCGCGCTGTGCGCCGGCGCCGGCTGCGCGCCGCAACACAAGCACGCCAGGGACACGCGCGCGCTGCTCAAGTCAGTGACGATACGCTCTGCTAGCTTTTACAATAGACGACTTGAGAGAAGATGCCTTGAGAGAAGATGACTTGAGAGAAGATGACTTGAGAGGAGATGACTTGAGAGAAGATGACTTGAGAGACAACTTGAGAGATTATGACTTGAAAGAACATAACTTGAAAGAAAATGACTTGAGATAAGATGACTTGAAAGAAAGTAACTTGAGAGAAGATGACTTGAGAGAAGATGACTTGAGAGAAAATGACTTGAGAAAAGATGACTTGAGAGACAACTTGAGAGAAGATGACTTGAAAGAACATAACTTGAAAGAAAATGACTTCAGATAAGATGACTTGAAAGAAAGTAACTTGAGAGAAGATGACTTGAGAGAAGATGACTTGAAAGAACATGACTGGACAGAAAATGACCTGAGAGAAAATTACTTGAGAGAAGATGACTTAAAAGAAGATGACTTGAGAGAAGATGACTTGAGAGAAAATGACTTGAGAGACAACTTGAGAGAAGATGACTTGAAAGAACATAACTTGAAAGAAAATGACTTGAGAGAAGATGACTTGAAAGAAAGTAACTTGAGAGAAGATGACTTGAGAGAAGATGATTTGAAAGAACATGACTGGACAGAAAATGACCTGGGAGAAGATTACTTGAGAGAAGAAGACTTGAAAGAAAATGTGTTGAGAAAAGATGACTTGAGAAAAAATGGTCAGAGTGAGTATTTTTTTCCACAGCCTCTTTCTTCACTACAAAACGGCCTGAAGGCAGCGGCTTACATTTTACATTGTACATTGACATACAGCAAACAGAATGTAAATTCTTTACGTTGAAATTAATTGCTTTGATTGATTGAATGATTATACTATTTTTATTTTTAATGCACTAACCCGTGCTAAGGAAAAAATTTAGAAACCTATTTAGAGGCTAAAAATTTCCACCCATGCCGGGATTCGAACCCGCGACCTCTACGTCCCAGCGCTCCCCCAACTGAGCTAATGAGGGACTAACCGGCATCAGGGAAATTTCGAACCTCTTTGCAATGCTCTTTGTATTACGTAAAGGCAGCGACATCTGGCTGAAGTAATTTAGTATTTTTTTTTTAATAGGATGTGACTCCTATTTTAAGAACGTAGCATCTACTACGAGCTAGGACTATCGATTGCCTAGTCCTAGATTCGTGTCAGTATGTTTCTAGAACGAGCTACAGACCTTTGAGAATATACGTCGGCTACTATCGGATATATTCGTGTAATAGAAATGTCAGAACTAACATGACACTTAATTTCGAAATCAGAACTCAATCGTCAGTACGAAAACCGGCGAAAATTAGCGAAAACCGAAGCCTACTCTAGAGCCCGAGGTATATTCTAAAAGCTAACAGACTATACTCATTTTTATTATCTATTAGCTTTTTTTAAAAACCTAATTCGTTATTAACCCTTGTAATCCCCACTGCTGGGGCACGGGTCTCTTCCTACATCGCAGGAAGGTTAGGCCATACTCCACCACGGGGGCCAAGTCCGGGTTGGTGAAAGATTGTAAGACAGTGGCGGGCCTTACTGTCAGAAGTTATCAAGCCGTTGACATGGCTTAACGACTGCCATTATTAAACACCTACTTAGTGGCTAAAAATTCAGCAACATCTGGCATGTTCTGCAAGTTACTTCGTGCCCAAGCAGTGGGGACATTCAAAGGGTTGATCTGATTATCATGAATGGAAGAGCACGCTAAAGTGTTTTCTCGTTTACAGAGCAACAGCGCCTAGGAACGCCATAGTGGACCTGAGACCGCACGCCCTTATATCGGACCGACTGCCGGCGCCGCTAGCGGTAGTTTTCGCCGCCTCGTTCTACACCTATAGAGTTTTGAGGGTGAGTCTTCTTCTTAGAATCTGCGTATAGACACTATAGGTAAAACTGTAGGTAGCCGACACAATTGAAATACTAGAAATAAGCACCATTTTTCTTTCCCAAAATGTAGGCTGGCAAAGGTTAATACATGTTTCATGGGGTACTATTTCTTCTTCTTCAGGCTATATTAGTCCACTGCTGGACATAGCCCTCCCCTAACGAGCGCCATAGCGTAAGGTTATGCCATCATTGGGGGGGTAATGCCCATTATCCCCACGCTGGGCATGCGGGTTGGGGACTGTTTAGGTACGTTTCTATAGTAAAATTCCTAAGATAATATATAGAAGATAATGTATATTAGATTAAGGTTGCCTGAAACGCGGTTCAAAAAATGTGTATAGTGAGCCAAAAGGGCTACTATAACATAAAGGATTACTTAGACGACAATGATGTCTGGAATTAAAGCCAGTACATTGCATGAATTTTATGTTTGATAATAATAATGTAAACTTCGTTAATTAATGACTTTGAAATGACTAAGTTAGGAGTTTTTTTGTTCATTTTTTTTATAGAGAGATAAAACATTCTCTCCAAAATGGACACATAGTTTGACTTGTAACGTTCATTAAGCCGCAGTTTGTCTGCTATTTTTATAAAACCTTTTTGATTAGTTTACTAATAATAGATCTATTTATTTATTTTGGAAAACAAACAGTAGTACAATGACACTTTAACATAAATACTTAATTATTTAAAGTATTATATAATTGTATTACCAGCACCGTTAACCACAGATTAAATAGATTGGAAAAACAAAGCAGGAAATTTAATATTGTATTCTTGTGCCTTTTGAACATTGCTTTAAACCGTGCATGCTTTGCGTTATGAAATTCTAAACACGAAAAGAAAAATAATAATACTACCACATAAAAATACTGATGAACGTTTGCGACATTTCTATTTCAAAACATTCCATGGCCAGAGCACGGTACGAGGGGAGTAATAACGAAAATATATCTAAGTTATTTAAGTAAGTAGGTATTGTAAGTCTTAACTATTCTGTTTCATAATATCTGTTAATCTTCTGTTATATAATATAAGTATTAATATGAGGCTTTAGTAATTTTTTTTTAATTGCAATCAATACAAATGGCCTCCCACAAGCCTTGTGGTTTGTGGGGTGTGGTCTAATCACCCTGGTTGACCAGGCTTCACTGGGTGGTGGTAATAGATAGATAGAATATTCTTTGTTGCACACAGGAACAGAATTTACATGAAAATTTAAATTTTGCTGTTAAAAACTGATTTGTATTTGTTTTGAATGCATAAAGGCAAATGTAGTCGCTAAAAAAAATGCATTAATGAGGTCATTGTTTTGATTACCTTTATTAATTTAAGTTTTAGCAATAAGTTCTCAGGCAACCGCTGAAAATCAGCGCCGTAGCCCTGCTGCGGCATTAAGCTGAGCGGAAACCTTTTTGGTACTTTGTAAACTTTAGTTCTATATTAAGCTTAACCTGTTGTATTCAATATATCGCTCATTTGGCAGAATAATGACGCAAATGTACTTTTTTGCCAATTTGAGTTAAGTATGCCAAAACACCCGAAATAACTGTTTACACTTGGGAAAAAAATGACAGTAATGTAGTTTTGTTTTTTTATCGCGTGACGGCGCCACTGTCGTTGTGGCATTTTGACAAAGCTCTAACACTTCTGAATGAAACAACGGTCTCTCCTGTAAAATTGGAAAAAGGACATTTGCGTCAATATTCTGCCAAATGAGCGATATGTAGTACCAAATAAAGATTTTCTACTTCTACTTAGAAATTAAAATAACAGAAATTGTATAATAATGGCGGCCTTATTACAACCATTCTTCATTTTCCAGTGGATGGTAGGGCTCGGCTCACACACGGACTGGCTGGAAGATCGACACTCGCTCACGGAGGGCCTAGAGGCGCTTAGCAAGCTGGTCGACGATGGCCTTGTGGCACCCGTCTTGGACAAGGTCAGATATCACTACAGCCGGCGACCATTCCAATGACTTCCACACAGAATAGTCACTTGTCCTAACAAACATCTGTCATGGAAGGGAATTATTTCCGGTATTGGTCAAATTGTTGTACTTTTAACAATTTGACCAATACATAGATAAATACAGAACTCTTTATTGCACAACCAGATAAAAAAAGAATCCGCTATTTGACTCTCTTTGCAAGTAATTCTTAAATGATAAATATCTCTTCCATTAGACCAAAAAGTATTTTAGTATATTTTTTAAGGACCTAAAAGCAACCAAAAAATGTATTTTAAAACTTTGCTTTGCTAAACAGCCAAAAACGCGGTCAGCCATTTTTATCTATGGTCTTATGGTAAGACCTGAAGTCTTGTAAACAAAGTTTGACATTCAACAACTGTGAGTGATTTGTGAGCATAGTGAAATAACAAGGACGAAACCATGATTTCATCGAGTTTACATGCAACATATAGCAATTATCATTATTGCATTGTTCGAGAATGCAAAAACATGTCAATAAAGAACCCCGGTAAGTTATATATTCGTTTACCCAAAAAAATTGGCTCAAACTTGCCAAAAGAGACCCCGATACTTTATAGACTGAATCTCGGGTGTATTTAAGATCACTTTGATGTAAGTCCTATAATAAACAATGTCCACTGGTTCTGGCTGACAGATGTTTGTTTACGTTTTCACCGTTCCGAATTAAAAGCGGTAAATATTTTTTTTAATTTGCGAATTATGCAGCCATCCTACATAGGTATCAAAGTTAATATATTTCAGTTTCTTAAGTTAAACACTACAGGAAATATTCATTCATAGCGTCAAATTTGATACGAGTCAAGTAGCGGATTACAATTATTATAATTTCTTAAATCTTATTTCTTAGTGTTTTTTTAATTATTCGCGAGGTTCACACATAGTTATATTAAACGGGTATACCCGTTTATTTATTAGATAAAACCTAATTACCGTAATTCCCGACGTTACGGCAGCGTTGCAGTTGCCGTTATAATCGCTATTAGACACCTTTAATGTACATACATACATACATGCATACATACATACATACATACATACATACATACATACATACATACATACATACATACATACATACATACATACATACATACATACATACATACATACATACATACATACATACATACATACATACATACATACATACATACATACATACATACATACATACATACATACATACATACATACATACATACATACATACATACATACATACATACATACATACATACATAACCTCACGCCTGTATCCCAGAGGGGTAGGCAGAGACCAGGGACTGCCACTTGCCACGATCCTGACAGATCACCTTCGCTTCATCAAGTTCATAAGTCGTTGCATGCACGCACGCCGGTTTCGGGTACTTTTTATCTTTCCCTTTGCTAATACATCCCCGAAGCGCTCGTGGCCCAGGCGAACCGAGTGATTGGAATCAATCACTTGGTTAAGCAACAACAGGCGCGATCAGGTACAGGATGGGTGAGCATCCCGTGACTACCGCTAGTGGCATTTTTCCGAGCGCTTCCGTGCTTCGCAAGGCACGTTAAGCCGTTGGTGCCGTCTGTCATATAATGGCAGTCGTTAAGCCATGTCAGAGGCCTTATGGGCGGCTTGATAAATTCTGACCGTAAGGCCCGCCACTGTCTTACAATCCTCCACCAACCCGGACTTGGCCCCCGTGGTGAAGTATGGCCTAACCTTCCTGCGATGCAGGAAGAGACCCGTGCCCCAGCAGTGGGGACATACAAGGGTTGATAACGAATACATCCCCTATTTGGTCGATGTAAGTAATGTATAACTAAATAACTATCTTATTTCTTAATTTTTATTTTCAATTAGTTATTTCTTATAAATAATTAAGCCCATTCTCTCTCTCTGAGAGAAGGCCTGTGCCCTGCAGTGGGACATATATAGACTACATAAAAAATATTCGTATCAACCGCTTGTAAGTCCCCACTGCTGGGGCACGGGTCTCTTTCTCCATCGCAAAAAGATTAGGCCATACTCCACAAGTCCGGGCCTTACTGTCAGAAGTTATCAAGCCGCCCATGAGCCTTTGACATGGTTTGACGACTGTCACTAGAGGAAGGGTAAGAAAGTGGCGGGCATTACTTTCAGAAGTTATCTAGCTACCCATGACTACGGGCCCACGACCCATGAGCCCCTGTGGTCACCACCCCGAGGGCCAAGTCCGGGTTGGTGGAGAAAAGAAATCTTACAGAGGCATTATTTCCAGGTATACCTACCGCAGGACTTCGAGACGGCACTCGCTCACGCCTGCAGCGACGACGCTATCGGCACCACCGTCATCCGCTTCCCTTAGTACGCCGGCCGGTCTAGCCTGAGTCTAGACCGAAAGACTACCTTCTATTGCGCCCCCATAAGAGCTCTAGTTACTCAAACGTGAAGATCACCTATGAGTAGCCCGAGTCTAGACCGAAAAAATAACCTGTTATTGCATCCCCATAAGAGCTCGTTACCCAAACGTAAAGATCAGTGAGTCTAGACTGGTAAACTACCATCCATTATATCCTTATTAGAGCTTTAGTTACCCAAACGTGAAGATCGCCTACGAATAGCCTGAAACTAGACAGAAAAAATATCTTTTTTTGCGTTCCCATAGGAGCTCTCAAATGTAAAGATCAGCTTTGAGTAGCCCGAGTCTAGACTTGTAAACTACCTTCTATTACGTCCCTGTACTCAAATGTGAAGATCGCCTACGATCAGCCTGAAACTAGACCGAAAAACTATCGTTTATTGTGTCCCCATAAGAGTTCTCACGTGTAAAGATTGACCCTAGACCGAAAAAAATACCTTGTATTGCATCCCTATAAAAGCTCGATACCCAAACGTAAAGATCAGGTATGAGTAGCCTGAGTCTAGACTGGTAAACTACCTTCTATTGAGTCCCCAAAAGTGCTGTAGTTGCCTTATCCAAAGATCACCCACGAGTAGCCTGAACCTAGACGGACGGATCTTCTATTGCATCCCCCATTAGAGCTCTAGTTACTCAAACGTGAAGATCGCCTACGGGTAGCCTGAGTCTAGACTCGTAAACTACCTTATAATGCGAATAACCTAGTATTAGTATTTACACTAAAGGAAGGCCAATGAGACGAGATAAAGAATGTAAACAAAGTATCAGGGGTTCAAAACATTTTTATTTGATTAAATTATAGTTATACAAGCTTTCGGATTCTCTATTCTAATCGCTGTCGTCTGTATTAATCAAACATGATTAACCGGAAGAGTACGAATCAGCCGTATTTATGACAAAACTATCCATAGTATTATCAATCATGTTGTCAATATGGCTATAAAAGATGTCCTCGTATCACTTCGAACGCAATCTAAACAGGAATGAACTATTATAGTTCACAAAATGGCGGATGACACCAAATGTTGACAACTGCGGTACAGAAAGTTTTCCTGTAGCACGAAATACGCAACGACAGCTGTCGTCGATCAAATGACGCCATTACCTCATACGTGTGACAAGGACAGAGATAATAATCGCAATGTAACTCAGTAACGGTCCGCTTGTTTACATTCTTTATCTCGTCTCATTGGCCTTCCTTTAGATCAATTTTATTTACCTGACGCGATGCAGGAATTTGAAGTGTGTGCCTGAAATTTCGATAAGGTATTTTGTTTAATTTAAAAATGCAATAGCCTTTGTATGACGTTGCTATCTGGCTGTCTGAGGAATGAAAATAGGTCTTAAATTGCGTCCCCAGTGCCGATTTTTTTGTTTCACTAACACGAGTGTAGTGTGAAAGAACAAAATCGGCTATTTGTACAATTTTTAAAGAATTAATGCTTTTAATAAATGAAATTTTAAACATGTTCCTGACATCCCTGTAAGCGGTATTTTTGTAAATTTTATAACGGACTTTTTTCGTATGAGGTTGCCAATCGAATAAGCTATAAATATTTACTGGCTAATTGAAAAATTGGCTCTGAAATATATTACATCCCCCGATCTCCATAAGACCACTCGTTTTGGCCAAACATAAAGATGTCTATTTAAGCATTTTGCGGGCGCGAAGCAGAAAATTTAAGTTTATAGAGATCAGTATTTCTTGACAGTAAATGATTGTCCTATAGATAATTTGACGCGACTGCTGTAAGCTAATAAGTTAATTAAACGTGGATATCGACTAGTACCAAATAAGCGAAGAATTTTAATTCAGGTGCCATTATGAAAACAATTTAATTTCTCGGATATTTTTCTAACAAGAACACACGAACTAATTATACGTATAAATTTTATAGTAATGTTTGTACATAGGTATTGTAAATCCGGGCGTGTGTTAATGTACAATTTGCTACATAAATGTATTTTATCTTTACAGATTGTTTTACAAACAAATATATTAGGTTAAAATCCTTTGAACGCCAAAATCTATTAATTTTGTGACAAGTCTAAAAATCTTGTCACAAAATTAATATAACCAAGCTACAATTGAAAATATTTTCGACTCTGTACACTCTAAGTGTACAGATATGTATTAAAATAGCTAGTTGTGTAAATAGTGTAAATTAGAATAACATTTCAAATAAAATATCTAAGCCGATACTTTCTTGCAATACGCGTTTTGATATTACTCAAAGGTACATTAATAAGCTGCGGCTTTGAACGACTAGACTAGAGCATATTATGTCGTCGGCAATCCCAGAAACTCGCACTTTCGAACATGTTTACAGATGTATTAGGTTAAAATCCTTTGAACGCCAATTTAAAATAAATTACTCTAACCTTGTCATAAAATTCATATTACCAAACTATATTGGAAAAAAATTCGGCTCTGTACACTCCTAAGTGTACAGATATGTATTAAAATAGCTAGTTCTGTAAATAGTGTAAATTAGAGTAAAATTTCAAATGAAGTAACTAAGTCAATACTTTTGTTATGACAACTGCCGCAAAATAAGGTAATTACGTTTTACCTAATAAATAATCGCGATTTGACCCGTTTAATATATTTATTTAAATATCAATGAAACAGAAAAGGACAACAGCATACTTAATCGGAGATTAACTTTAATTGATGTTTCTGAGCGCGGCGGTCAGCCGTTGACACTGGAAAATACACTCATTGGCACATTAATCAGGGCTTATCATTAACGATTACGACAGCACAAGTCGCGCGTTTTATAGAGAGAGAGAGAGAGAGAGAAATAATTTAACGGCACAATACTAAATATCAAAGGTCGTGACTTTCCAACTGTCAAACTCTGATACTTTAGCGCGTAACTCGTGCCATCGTACTACCGATGCGTGGAGACGCTAGCCAGCTTCTAGCGCAGAAAAAGCCTCTGTGAAATTCCTAATGTGAGTGCCGCTAGAACTTAAATTATCAAGACGGCTGGGCCGCGTTTCTTAAAACTAACATTCATAGTTTAATGTGACAATTCGATTTACATCGCTTAGCTAATCTAATGAGTCTTCCTGCTTGTACCCGAATCCGGCGAGCAGCGACTAATGAAATGCGGGGCTTATTGGCCTACCGGAATATTGCCTTTTTTTTTTGCATCTACTTAATGAGATGATTTATACAGCGTCCAGTGGTAACTTCACTCACACTAGATGGGTGAAGGGACCACTCCGACGCTGTAGTGCCTGGGACATGGTTTTATAGATGGTGTATAGGCTTGCCCAGCACCTATACCACCCTGACAGCTTAGTCGGCCTAGCCCACAGGAAAGACTAGTCAATACGTGCGGAGCCAACCAAGCCGCGGGTTTCCTCACGATGTTTTCCTTCACCGTTAGCGTGTGGTATTGCGACTACAAATTCGCAAATGTACGTAACTTTGAAATTAAACAAAGTCATTGGTACATGCCCGCACTTGGGATCGAACCTGGGGCTCCCGCTTGCCAGTCCATGGTTCTACCCACTGAGCTACCACCGCTCCGGAATATTGCAGTTTTCGACTAAACAGTCATACTTTATTATTATAATTATTATTATTAATACTTTATTGCACCATAAAATTGTACAATGCGGCGAACATTACTACCGGTAGAAGATTAATTCAAACTGTTTTTATACGGATTTCACTACTTTTATTATATTTTTAAAATTTTCCGACGTTTCCGCACTTTTACAGGTGCCGTGGTCTCGGATGACCACGGCACGTGTGAAAGTGCCGCGAAAGTTTTATGTCTAGTGCTCGTGTTAACCTTAGAAAATACGGTAGAATATTGTTTACTAAATTGGACAAGTAAGGATAAATAGACTGTGGCGCAAGTCGCGGTCAAACAAGCAGCAAGCTACGTGCCAGTACAGAATATCCACCTTTATTAGTTCTAATATTAGATACCTACATGTAAACATAGCAAATCGAGATAAAATACAATTTTACAAGATTATGACTACTACCATGATTGAATTTTAAGTAGGGATAGTGAATGTTATCTTGAGTTTAAAGTATTTTAGTCATCCCTACTTTAAATTCAATGCTACTGAATGTTTTTGAAATGACCAGTTTTAAAATAATTGTATGTGTTTCAGGGTCGAAAATAGCCTTGAATTTTTAAATTTAAAGGCAATAGTGTAATTTGACCCAGTCCGTACCTTAACTATTGTTAAAACTATCAGCGTCTAAGAATATATTATTGTAGATAGAGATTTTAATAAATGTTTTTGTTTTTAAATGGAAGTTTTCTTTTACAACTGCGACGGTTATTACTGTTACAAAATATGTAAAAGCAGTATAATCGCGATTACATATTTATAAGGTAAAATGTAATTACCTTCACCCGACATTTCGGCAACGTTGCAGTTGGTCAAGACGTTTTCTGCTTAGCGGGCATTGCGACTGATATCGTCTTCTGAGTGCTAAGTGCGAGTTTTTTAACTACTCGATCGCGTTAACGTAAACTCATATTTCTATGGCATCGAGGAAGCGCCACCTAGCGACAAGTATGGAAATTAAAATTGCTGAGTGCGAGTTGTAATGGTTTACGTTGAGATGTGAACACGTTTACCAGCCAAAACACGAATAAACGCGAGTGCGAGTTGTACTGTGACAGCGTTTTGCCAGTTCGAACGGTTAATTTACTCATATTCACTACTCAATGCTCGATTAACGCGGTAGTAAAGTTATTCGATTGGATCTGTCAAACTCGCAGTTAAGCACACTGACAGCCAGTGGCCGCGGGTCCGAGTCCCGGCATGGGTGGAATGTTTAGCCTCTAAATAGGTTCTGAAAAAAAAAATTTCAGCACGAGTTAGTGCATTAAAAAGATAAAATGTAAGAACGTTAGGTACTTAAGTATTCACTTAGTAAAGTTCTCAATTCAGAAACCGGGCCTTAGTAATACAGCAAACTATAAATTAAACACAGTTAAGTATTTCTCGATACAACATTTATTAGCAACAAATATCTACCACAACCTACCAGCATACCTTGCTCTTTAAGTACCGACAGAAATACAAAAATAGTCACCGAACAATTATGCTACGGTCAAGAACAGGCGTCTTCTCTCAAAGGTTACCTTTTTCGCTAAGCCAGTGATACAATATTAATTATGGACAATGTTATTTAACCGGACGACCAAACGATGTCTTCGAACTAATGTTTATTTCTTTACGAAGCTTAGGCGACTTAAGGGCCTTCAGGCGGTAACTAGCGCCAGTAATGAAAAAAGACATAACTAGTTTTAATACGTAATCCTCAAATATCTTAACCACTATGACAACTATTTTTAGAACTATAATCGATTGCTGTTAAAAACGGTTGTAGATATTTTTTTATTCTTCGCGGGTTCGAATCCCGGCATGGGTAGAATTTTTAGCCTCTAAATAGGTTTTAAAAATTGTCCTCAGCACGGGTTAGTGCATTAAAAATAATATAAAGATATCTTATGTTCACTTTTAGATATAAACGTATTAAAAACAAGTTATGATTTAAAAACCTATTTAGAGGCTAAAAATTTCACCCATGCCGGGATTCGAACCCGCAACCTCTGGCTATCCGTACCAGCGCTCTACCAATTGAGCCAATGGGCGACTCACGGCATCAGTGAAATTTCGAACCTCTTTACAATATTCTCTGTATTACGTACATGGGTGAAATTTTTAGCCTCTAAATAGGTTTTTAAATTTGTTCCTTAGCACGGGTTAGTGCATTAAAAATAAAAATAGTGTAAGTTATGATTTTTTTAAATATCATATTAAACCTCTTTTAAACCGCGTCTTTGGAAAAAAATTACATAATAAATCTTAATAGATATAGTACAGTCTGTTAGCTTTTAGAATATACCTCGGGCTCTAGAGTAGGCTTCGGTTATCACAGGTTAGACACAGGGTATCCTAGTGTGGGGCCAGAAGCAAAGTAAGCACGTGCCTGTATGTAAATGTTATAGCACACGAGTGTAATACTACTTCCTGCTATGTATAAAACTTTTCTTCACTATTTTGAAAAGTTATGTGAAATAAGTGTCTTATTAGTTCCGATATTTCTATTACACGAATATATCCAATTCTATCCGATAGTAGTCGAGGTAGAGGTACCCTAAAAGCTAACATACTGTAGCTCTCAAGAATCTAGGACTTTAAAACATTTAGGCTGCTCCGACTCTCCAAGGTTTGCTGGAAGAAATCTCTTACAGAAATAAGCTCGCCTTTGTACATGTTATTCCTTATTACGTAATGTCCTTTTTAATGTTTCGTGTGCAATAAATAATAATAATGATGTTTACTTTAAAAAAAAACTTATAATAAAACAATGTATGATTTATATTCCATTAGTGGCGCTGGTTGGCATCGCCTAGCGGTAAGCATTTAGCCAAAATATGCCTCTAGTTGCCGATGAGATAAAAAGCTTCTCGACATAATAACATAACATGTACTCACGCCTGTGTCCCAGACAGGTAGGCAGAGACCAGAGTATAATTAATATATATATATTATAAACTAGTATATTTCTCGTCTTAAATTCTATTAATTAATCAATCGCTCACTAATCTTGGTTATTACATATCGGAAAGTTCAAGTAACGATAAACATTTTGATTTAAGATAATATATTAAGCTGATTAAGATCTTAAAATTAATCATTTGCACCACTCCTGCGGTATCAGAGTGCTTAGTGCGAGTTTGACAGATACAATCGAATAACTTTACTACCGCGTTAATCGAGCATTGAGTAGTGAGTATGAGTAAGTTAACGGTTTGAACTGACAAAACGCTGTCACAGTACAAGTCGCACTCGCGTTTATTCGTGTTTTGGCTGGTAAACGTGTTCACTTCTCAACGTAAACCATTACAACTCGCACTCAGCAATTTTAATTTCCATACTTGTCGCTAGGTGGCGCTTCCTCGATGCCATAGAAATATGAGTTTACGTTAACGCGATCGAGTAGTTAAAAAACTCGCACTAAGCACTCAGACCTTTATAATACAAAAAAAAACTTGGACATTTAACAGTTTTAGATCCTAAAGATAATGGCGGTAGCTCAAATAATCGTTATTTAAAATTTACAAATAATAAGTCTGATTGATTTCAACAATACACGAAAATAATTTTATGAATAATTTTTTACATTTAAAATCACATTAGAAAACAAATTACCTACGCAAAATTATTTCAAAAGTTAATATAATCGAGATACCGCTTTTGGGACACGATGGGCCGCCGTCGTTTTTGTTTCACCCAATAGGAACTACTAATACGTTACGGTGTAAAGCGATTGAAACAGGTTTTAGATAAGTGCTTATTTTACGCAGAAATTGACAAGTCAAAACGTACATTCATTGAGGCTGATGTTACGTCTGGAACGCAGTCTCCCACGCGAAATATAACGTTTTTACTAAAATTCATTTATTTTTAATATAATAGTTCAGGAGCAGTGAAAATATAGATACACTTCCAATTTATCGATTATTTAGATTTTTTTTGTATTTTTTTCGTGTATATTGTTTACTTATGGAAGTATATTCTGTGATAATAAAGTACATTGCATTTTATATAACAGTTTAGGAGCAGTGAAAAATGTAGATACACTTTAAGTCTCCCAATTGTTTTGATTTTTTTTCGTGTATTTTATTTACTTAAACGGAAGTCCAAGGACAGAATACCCCTAGGGGTACCCGAATTACCCCGAATGTATGTTCCGCGACTTTTTGTAGTTTTCGAGATATGATTTTTTTTCATATTTTTTTGTTAAACCTTGGCTTATTTGACATTATTGGTCACAGAGACATCAATTGTTGAGATACAAGCTTGATTTTTGTTTCTGAAATAGGTGAACAGTAGCACTTGCAAAAACAAAAGCAATTGTGAGCCGATATGCTACTATTAAGCCATTAAAAAAATGTTGAATCCTAAGTTTGTTAAAATGTTTAAATTAAAGATATCTTTTGAAACGATTTAAAAAAAAACTTATCCCAAAAATGTCTCCAAAATTATTTTTAAAAACTTGCCAATTTCGTCAGCTATTTGCCATGTAAATTTGATTGAGCTATCTCCACGACTTCATACTTGAAAAAATGTTTGAAACACAGTAAGTCGAAAAAACTTAATTAAAAGATTGGGCCGAATAAAACTAAAAAAAATTATTATTGATTGTTTATTATTAAATCACAAAAAGTTTTCGAAATGTCGCCCTTCCTGCTCGATACAAATTCTACATCGCCTTAAAAAAAAATCTTTTAGTCGTAAGAACGCTACCCTGTCGCTTTTTATTGTTTCTTCTGCTTGTCTTAGTTTTGTTCGTAGTTCCGCTATGTTTCTGATATCCTTGGCGTAAACTAATTCTTTATAATACCCCCAAACGAAGAAATCGATGGGGTTAAGTCGGGAGACCGTGGCGGCCAGGCAATGGGCCCCCCACGGCCGATCCACTTGTCTCCAAACCTTTCGGTTAAATGTTGTCTGACAATCCTCGCGAAGTGACATGGAGCGCCGTCGTTTTGAAATATCATATTTCTACGCGTTAATAGGTCTACATTTTCTAAAAGACCGTCGAGATCTTGCCGTAAAAATTCCAAGTAGGACTCGCCATTTAATCGGTCAGGCAGTTGAAAGGGGCCAATCAGCTGTCCATTTAAGACGCCTGACCACAAGTTCACACTAAATTGTTCTTGAAAATTGGAGGCACGTGTCATGTGTGGATTTTCAATGCTCCAAGAATGATAATTGTGAATGTTGAAAATTCCACATCGTTTAAAATGAGATTCTTCGGTCCACAAAATCGTATTAAAAAAATTTGCGTCTTCAGCTTGACGCCGCAACATTTCTTGACAAAACGTCACCCTTCTCGGATAATCTTCGGGCTTAAGCTGCTGAACTTTTTGAATATGATATGGGTGAAATCCCTCTTTTTGTAGTATCCGATGTGCTTCTGATTTTGGAATTCCGGTGCGGCGTTCTATGGTTCTGACACTAACTGATGGGTCTCTTGCCACTTCTTCGACCACTGAATCGACCACATCTGGGTCATGCATTTGTGATGGACGCCCGGGTCTTCTACCTGGTAGGCGACCTTCCATGTAACTATTATGGATTCGCAAAATTGTACGATGATCAGGCCAAGTCTCAGGCTGAGGTTCACCACTGTTTTGTACCTGCTGTCTATACAATCTAGCCGCTTCCGAAGCATTTCCTCTTGCATAGCCGCATAAGCGCATAATCTCTTGACGAGAAAGACATAGCTCACCAATTTATTGCGCTTAGAAATCCCAATTGATGTGCACTCCAAAGTCCGTTGAGAAAGCCACAGTCGTCTAAGAAAGTTCGTAACACCACACAAAAGCCAATCGATATGCAACCAAAGTCCGTAAAGAAAGCAAAGTTCGTCAAATAATCACAAAGGAGCTAGTAAAGAAGTAACGTCGGGGCAAATGCAAGCAAATGGTCAACTGACCGGTAGCCGCCGAACACAATGGACCAACGCTAACCCCGCTCCCTCACCTCACGCTTCCCCTTGCCTTGCCGCAACTCAGGTAGTAAATTCCGAGAATTGCACTCATAATCACCCTTACAGCTCAACTGCCCCGTGTATTGAGTGACGTCACGCAATAGACCTGTTAACATGGTCTTGTAGACTAAAAGATTTTTTTTTAAGGCGATGTAGAATTTGTATCGAGCAGGAAGGGCGACATTTCGAAAACTTTTTGTGATTTAATAATAAACAATCAATAATAATTTTTTTTAGTTTTATTCGGCCCAATCTTTTAATTAAGTTTTTTCGACTTACTGTGTTTCAAACATTTTTTCAAGTATGAAGTCGTGGAGATAGCTCAATCAAATTTACATGGCAAATAGCTGACGAAATTGGCAAGTTTTTAAAAATAATTTTGGAGACATTTTTGGGATAAGTTTTTTTTTTAAATCGTTTCAAAAGAGATCTTTAATTTAAACATTTTAACAAACTTAGGATTCAAAATTTTTTTAATGGCTTAATAGTAGCATATCGGCTCACAATTGCTTTTGTTTTTGCAAGTGCTACTGTTCACCTATTTCAGAAAAAAAAATCAAGCTTGTATCTCAACAATTGATGTCTCTGTGACCAATAATGTCAAATAAGCCAAGGTTTAACAAAAAAATATGAAAAAAAATCATATCTCGAAAACTACAAAAGTCGCGGAACATACATGGGGGTAATTCGGGTACCCCTAGGGGTATTCTGCCTTTGGACTTCCGCTTGACACTATTTCTTGGGACACCCTGTATAATAGCTTAGGAGCAGTAAAAAATTTAGATACACTTTCAATCTATTGGTTATAATTTTTTTTGTGTATTTCGTTTACTTAAACAGGTTTACTCTGTGATGAAAAAAAAATATTGTTCTTTATCTTTTATTTGGGGTGCATTAAAACTTGTAGACACACTTGTACTCATGTTTTGATTTTGTTTTTGTGTTGTTTTTTGTGTATTTTATTTATTGTGGACTTTTAGTCCGGATCTACTTACGGGTGTTGTTATATCGGAAGAGTCCGACACACACATTGAGACGAGCAACCGACGACAAACACTGTTTTTGAACTAAAACTTTCGTAAGCACAACACATTGTAGACTTTTAGTCCGGATCTACTTACGGGTGTTGTTATATCGGAAGAGTCCGACCAGGTTTCGCTCCGATGCGCTTACGTTGTGCTTACGAAAGTTTTAGTTCAAAAATATTTTATTTATTTACCAAAGCCGTACTAATATTTTTACAATAATAAAAAAAAAATAGAATACGCGGGGGAAAAAGCATGCTAGACATAACAACAGTCTTGGTAGTATATAAATACATTAGATGCATAACATGATAATATTATTGATTTAAGTAACATTAATAGTCAAAAATACACTTCATATTCTAATATATTAAGTTACATTTAATTATTGAGATTCCTCTATATCGTATAAATATCATACAATCTAAATTAATTTATTGGTCAAAGACTGGAATGTTACAATATTCTTCCTTCTTAGTGAGAATAACTAAAAAAACCGAAAACGTAAAAATATTGTGTTAATAAAAAAAATGTAAGAGTAAAAATGAAAAATAACCTTAATGCATCACTTTGTTATCTGGCGCAGTCGGCTAAAAACATGGAACGAAACAGTAACATAAAAAAATTTTGCTCGGAAGTTACGAGTGCTTTGTGTGTGTTGGTTTGTTTCTGCTTAACACAGTCTAATTCAGAACATTTACTACCTTAACACAACGTGGAATCAAATATACGGAAGAATCAGAATCAGAATTTTTTATAGGTTTAATAAATCAATACTGAAGAAAAGCTTTCAAGTTTCGTAACACTTCAATACATAGGAAGTAAATGCGATTTAACGCAGTAGAACTTCAGTATAAACAAAGGAAATGCTGTCATTCATTATAGTATTTTTAACTTTCTCTCATTGGAAGAGTTATGCGACACGAAAAAAAAATTAACACGTAGCAATAATAGTAGACAAATAACTTGACCAAATGACTTTGACTGTGCATGACATTTCGGGTTTCATTAACGGGGCACGCGGGATACGATTAGATGAGAAGAAATTTGATTCGTTCAGACAATCAATGAATCAATCAGTAAATCAATCATTCAAAAAATCAATGAATAATAAATCAATCGATCATTAAATCAATCTGTCAATCAATTAATCAATCAAACAATCCCGTACTCGTCTACTAGGTACGAGACTTTTATCTTCCTTAAATAAGACTATTCATTATTGTACATCAAGAAAACTAAACTGCCTTAGAATTCAACGGACTGGAGTCAAACATTTTTTAATATTTGGGCAAAATAAACAATAGAAAAAAATTGCTCTTACGAGTCCACCTCCAACTCATGCCGGCTGCGCGGATTTTTGGTCAAGTTATTATCCGGGTATTATTACAAAGATTAAACTAAAGCTGCGTTGACACTATCAAAGTATGCTTGGACAAAGTAGATTCGACAAAGTAGCTTTGTTCAAAGTTCATTTTGATACCTATTGACACTAACATAGTTCACTTTGATAATTTTCTTCATTCTTTGAGCAGTCAAGATCGAAGATTTTGCGAAGTGCCACCGATTTTGCAGTTGACGCCATTTTGATTTATCAACTGACATCCAAGTAGGCTTTGAAAAGTTGAACGCGGTCCAAGTCCACTTTGATTCGACGCCGTCATCCAAGTGCGCTTTGATAAGTGTTGCCATGATCAAAGAAGCGTCCAAAAAGCCGTCAAATCTACTTTGTCCAAGCATACTTTGATAGTGTCAACGCAGCTTTAACCTTTTACCGTAACAGAATACTGAAAAACCACGCCCCTTTCCCTGCACCACGATGAAAACCACCACCTGCAAAGAAAAATATAACAATATCACTGACATACAAGTACATACATTGCTTCTGGCCCCACACTAGGATACCTTCTGTCGTAGGAGCCAAAAACAACGACATTACAACATAAAACTTTAACGTAAGCACAACACATTGTAGACTTTTAGTCCGGATCTACTTACGGGTGTTGTTATATCGGAAGAGTCCGACCAGGTTTCGCTCCGATTCGCAGAGCTTAATCATGGTGAGCAGAGACGGAGCTCGCGTCGTCGGTTGCTCGTCTCACACTCACCTGGTCGGACTCTTCCGACATAACAATACCCGTAAGTAGATCGGGACTAAAAGTCTACATCACAACATCTAAACATCAAGACCTGCGATTTTTGTTGTTCCCAGCCGGGGTTCGAACCTGGGACCTCTCGCATGGTAGGCATATGTACTACCGCTGCGCCACAGAAGTCGTCGAATGTTCTTATAATTTTCTGAAGCGACTGTTGAATTATTCTGACCCCCGGCTAATGTTATGATCGCTCGTTTTTGAACTAGCCATCTCACGCACAACAAGAAAACGCAATAAACCTTATGTTATCTCCCTTTCTTTTTTAATCTATCACCCTGTCATGTTGTAAAGCTTTTGTAAATAATAAAGGAACGACTTCAACTTTTGCTTTATTGGTACTCTTTATATTAGTATTTTCTAAGGTTAACACGAGCACTAGACATAATTAAAATTGTTTTTATACGGATTTTACTCGTTTATTACATTTCTACAATTTTCCGACGTTTCGGCACTTTTTCAGGTGCCGTGGTCTCGGATGACTGAGGTGACAGGCGTCATTTTGAAAGCATTAACTGTTTTTTGAATTAAAACTTTCGTAAGCACAACACATTGTAGACTTTTAGTCCGGATCCACTTACGGGTGTTGTTATATCGGAATAGTCCGACCATTAACTGTTAGTTTACTACCCTCGGCAAAAATTACATAAGTTAATTATGAAAAAATGTAAATGTAAAAACGTAATAAACGAGTAAAATTCATTTAAAAACAGTTTTAAATATTGTACTGATTATTTTATAATAAAACAGAAAACTGGATAAAAACGGATAAGCAGGTAAAATAGTCAGATCTAGTCAATGTGTAAAGTTGTAATGACGAAAATGAGGGAAATGTGTGACATAATTTAAATATCAAAACCTATTTAGAGGCTAAAAAATTCACCCATGCCGGGATTCGAACCCGCAACCTCTGGCTATCCGTGCCAGCGCTCAATTGGTAGAGCGATATTCGAAAATGATAGAAAAAGAAATATAAAAACTGGTGTAAAGGGGTTTGCACAGTTACAACCCTCTCTCCTTGAATGAATGAATGAATGAATGAATGAATGAATGAATGAATGAATGAATGAATGAATGAATGAATGAATGAATGAATGAATGAATGAATGAATGAATGAATGAATGAAAATTCTTTATTGCACTTATAAGAAATTTATACAAAGGCGAGCTTAATACTTGATAGTATTTTCTTCCCACCTCTCCTTGGGTGATAGATTCATTAATGTTCCTGAAAGTCCCCCCCCCCGTACCTCAGTATAGGAACAGTTCCGGGAAGTACTTCTGGTATGGCGGCGGCTGCTTGGGCGCCTGCGGCGATGCTGGCAGCAGGGGCGCCTCCGAGATGCTCTTGAATATCTCCTCCAGCTTTTCCTTCAGCTCGTACTGTGGCAAATGACAAATGAGATTTGCAAGTGATTCATTGATTAATCATTTATTTACTCTTACACACACGCAATCAAAGCAATATTAAGCAGACTTTACGTACAAGAAGGTTACGAGAAGGAAAGCAACAACACATACGATACTCAGTGAAACAAACAAACATAAGCAGTAAGACACAGAGCATTTTCCAGTGTGAGTACTGTGGGTGTGCCAAATGCAAAAGGGCTCAACTTTGAGTTAACAAAGTGGACTGCTGGATAATGTTAGCTAAATGTCAATTATGGTAATTGCATAAATTGTTAAAAGATAAATAGGATAGGAAATTGATAGGGCAATGTTAGTTACGATAGTTTTATTAATTGTGAATAGATTAAAATATGAAAAATTGTAAATTGTATATTGATGTCAACTTAGTTAACATTTTCCTTAAGAGGATCGATGAAGGGCCACTAATGAAAAAAGCATATTCAAATCAATTTACTTCAACGCAAAGAATTTACATTCTGTTTGCTGAATGTCAAAGTACAATGTAACATGAAAATGAAAGCATATCTTTTTTTACAGATCGTTTTTGGTAAGTGTCAGGTCAATCGCTCAATCATGTGAAAAATTCTTCATTGTATTTGTACCATCTTGAGAATTTTTGTTCTGCGATGCTAAGTGGCGACCTAATCGTAGCTGGAAAAAAGCGGGCTCACCTTGGGAACGTGAGGGTCACGAGCCGCTCGAAGGGCGCGCTGCGGAAGGCAGAGTTGAGTGCCATGGTACGAGTATCTTACCTTTCCAAAATCGGCCATCTTGAAATCTTCTTTCCTGTCCCACCATCTTGAGTTCAACGTGTATTGTTTTTTTTTTCGGACGCAAAGTGGCGACTGAATCGTAGCTGGAAAAATGCGGTCTCACCTTGGGCTGCGTGAGGGTCACGAGCCGCTCGAAGGGCGCGCTACGAAAGGCGGAGTTGAGCGCAATGATATCTTACCTTTCCAAAATCCATAATCTTGAAATTTTTGCCTTGTATTTTCTTTATCTCGAGTTCAATATTTATAATCTTTAAATTTTCTTTTGCAATGCAGAGTGGCAACTCAATCGTAGCTGGAAAAGCCTTGGTCTGCGTGAGGGTCACCAATCAGTTGAAGGGCGTATTTTTCTTCTTGGTGCCCCAGTAGTAGCCGAATAAAAGCGATCGTAGCTGGATAAAGAGCGGGCTCACCTTGGGCTGCGTGAGGGTTACCAATCAGTCGAAGGGCGCCCTGCGGAAGGCGGAGTTAAGCGCGATGACATAATACCTTTCCAAAATCGGCCATCTTGAAATTTTCTTCATTGTATTTCCAGCATCTTAGTTTCAACGTGTATTGTTATTTTATTTTTCTATTGCTACGCAAAGCAGAGACCTAATCGTAGCTGGAAAAAAGCGGGCTCACCTTGGGCTGCGTGAGGGTCACCAGCCGCTCGAAGGGCGCGCTGTGGAAGTCCGAGTTGAGTGCCATGGTATCTCACTCTTCTAAAATCAGCCATCTTGAGATCTTCTTCCTTGTCCCACCATCTTGAGTTCAACGTGTATTGTTCTTTTTGGACGCAAAGTGGCGACCCAATCGTAGCTGGAAAAATGCGGTCTCACCTTGGGCTGCGTGAGGGTCACGAGCCGCTCGAAGGGCGCGCTACGAAAGGCGGAGTTGAGCGCAATGATATCTTCCATTTCCAAAATCGGCCATCTTGAAAATGTCTTCATTGTATTTCCAGCATCTCAGGTTCAACGAGTATTGTTCTTTAATTTTTCTTTGCTACGTAAAGCAGAGACCTAATCGTAGCTGGAAAAAAGCGGGCTCACCTTGGGCTGCGTGAGGGTGAGGAGCCGCTCGAAGGGCGCACTGTGGAAGTCCGAGTTGAGTGCCATGGTATCTCACTCTTCTAAAATTGGCCATCTTGAGATCTTCTTCCTTGTCCCACCATCTCGACTTCAACGTGGCGACAGAATCGTTGCGCTGGAAAAGAGCGGGCTCACCTTGGGCTGCGTGAGGGTGAGGAGCCGCTCGAAGGGCGCGCTGCGGAAGGCGCAGTTGAGCGCGACGCGCTGGCGCTCCGCCTCGCGGCGCTCGGCCTCCCCCGGGCCGCCGGCCGCGCGCCGCAGCGCCTCTAGCGACACGCACTCCGAGGGCACCGGGTGCTGCGGGGAACGCGTTCATCATCATCGTCGAGATATTTTATTTATTTAGTTGTTGCCGACCGGCCAATCAACCTTTTTATATTATTTTGCGTTTCATATTATTATGTCAAATTTTTAAAAATGGAACGTTGTCATTGCAAAACTAGAAAAAGACAGATTAAAAGATCACTGGCACGGATAGCCAGAGGTTGCGGGTTCGAATCCCGGCATGGGTGAAATTTTTAGCCTCTAAATAGGTTTTTAAAATATTTATTTAGTTTTAGGAAAGCCATTGACATTCTTCCTCAGGCTATATTAGTCCACTGCTCGACACAGTCCTCCCCTAATGAGCGCAAGGTTGTGCCATCATTGGGGGATGATGCCCATAATCCCCACGCTGGGCATGCGGGTTGGGGATCGCAGTTTGGTGGAATTGTACTGCAGGGGGCGCTGCTGCCCACCCCCCGGTTTGTATCCCTTAGTCGCCTTTTACAACACGCGCGGGAAGAATTTGGGTTGGTGCTATTCTCTAGGCCGACACCGCACAGCATTGACATTATATAACTTAATACTATTTTTATGAAACAGTAAGTCAATAACAGGTCCCCGCTGCTGGGGCACGGGTCTCTTCCTGCATCGCAGGAAGGTTAGGTCATACTCCACCACGGCGGCCAAGTCCGGGTTGGCAGAAGTTTGTAAGATAGTGGCGCGCCTTACTGTCAGAACGCCTTACTGTCAGAAGTTATCAGGCCGCCCACATGGCCCCCGACATGGCTTAACGACTGCCATTACATGACAGCCGTCACCAACGGCCTAACGTGCCTTACAAAGCACGGACGCTTTCACCCATCCTGCAGCTGACCGCGCCTGTTGTTGCTTAACTCAAATGATTGATTCCAATCACTCGGTTCGACTAGGCCGCAAGCGCTTCGAACGAAAGGATCCCAACAGTAGTACGTAATACAGAGAAGTATTGTGAAGAGGTTCGAAATATCACTGATGCCGGGTAGTCGTCCATTGGCTCAGTTGGGAGAGCGTTGGCACGGTTAGCCAGAGGTCGCGGGGTCGAGTACCCTGGATGGAATTTTTAGCCTCTAAATAGGTTTTTAGGATCCCAATCGCTCAAAGCGATCTGTCGTGCTTTTTAAACCGTCACAGCTATGCTAACCAGACAGCAATCAGAGCAAGTGCGAAGAGGGGGAGGCTTCCTCTCACGGCGTCGATGCTCCGACGTGAGACTGATGTGGCTGCGTCGCTCCGAGTCCTCGTCGGCGTGGCTCCAGTGCCAGAAATCGCGGTCGTACAGCTGGGGTTAGGATGGGAGGGTCCGGGTGAGGGAAGGATAGTGATTTTTGAACTAAAACTTTCGTAAGCACTTTTAGTCCGGATCTACATACGGGTGTTGTTATATCGGACGAGTCCGACCAGGTTTCGCTCCGATTCGCAGAGACTAATCATGGTGAACAGAGACTGGTGGTAAGCCCCGAAAATATTCTAACTATGTGTACAAGTCGCGAAAGTTTAAAATATGGTTCAAATAAAGTTTGTAGAACGTAAAATTGTCTACAAAAAAGATCTCAACGCTTTTTCTTCTACGGTGCACTGTTCTCGAATTATGGCTATTTTAAACATCGAAAATACCAATATGCACTCATACGTGGCCAGTATGCATCATCAGGTTAACCATTTGAACAAAAAATATTAAAACATAGTTTTATTTGCCCCATGCACAACTATCGTTGTTGGAGAAGATGTAGATTTGTCAATAATATTAACTTATTTGTCAATTATAATTTGTCAATTATATTAATACCTAGTGATAAGATCATTTACTTTTTAAAACCTGGGAGAGCTCAAGTTCAAACGGAAATATATTCTTCACAAAGTTTAACTGCATATCCAAAAAGTCAGCCTAATATACCTAATTATTATTCCTTCATGCGATAACTGGCTGTGATACATCAGCAATTTTCAAAAGTGGCAAAAATACAGTATTCAAATTTAAAAACCTATTTAGAGGCTAAAAATTTCACCCATGCCGTATTCAAATTGCTTGAAAAACGTGAAGACTTGATTGATAATGCAAAAGTAATTACAAATATTAACTCGTCAGCAGATGTTATCCTCACCAATGGAATTCGTGTTCTCCTTACTATACTTGGAGCTCCAAAAAAAATGGAATCGATGGACAAGTATAGACATTTGAGTTGTGTGAAAAATACAAGAAAGAGTGCAGAGAGTGCAGTTATCTTGTCTCCCTCCAACATCTGCTTCTGCTTATCAACACTTGTTTCTGTGTTCTACCAAGTCCAAGTGTGGCTAGGCAATGATCTAAATCCTGAAGATTGTGGCTGGAAATTGATGAATAATAGTTTGGAGCCAATCCAGACTTTACTGCCACCTGCTCCAGAAAAAATACTCAATACATTTTTTTGTAATTGCCAAAAAGGCTGCACAAACAATTGCGGGTGCAGAAAAGTTGGATTTGAAAAATTGTTCATCGGTATGTACCTACCAATTGTCAAGGCCAATCTTGCACCAACATTGAATCAAATGCAACAGATGAAGATTGTTCCAAAATTGATGAGGATATAACTGATATATCTCTTCTTGGAGCAGTCTACACAATCGAGCAAGAAGAGGAAGAAAACAGTGAAGAGGAAGAAACGAGTGACTATGAAGAATGATGTAATTTTCTTGCTGTTAAAATTTTCATTAAATTTAAATTAAAAAAAAAAAATTCATCAATAAAGTAGTGTCCCATTACATTCTCTCGATCAAAAGTCTCGAGTATTTCAAGTGGGTATTCCTATTCGTAAAAAAAAGCGCCGTGTACACTTCCTCAGAGGTGGTGCGGAAATTTGTGCATATAGTCGAAAATACGTCTTTCCTACGGTCTAAAGTATCGATATCTCGAAAGCGATGCTTTGCAGAAGAGTGTTGAGATTATATTTGTGATTTGTGACCTTTGAACTCGAATAAAAAACAACGCACAAGCGGGATCGATGGGGACTTTTAACATATCATTTGTAATGACGTATTCAAGGCCTGCACAAAATCCAGCTTGTTGGGAATTAATGCAAACTGGAATGTCTATTTTGACTGGACTAGCGGAACTACTTGACACCTGTCAGATGAGCTGAAAATTGTACCTCTCGTTTCCTGTTTGTTATACGTGTGATTTCCCAAAATTGTGTGTAAATTAGATTGCCGGGCTTATATCTTCGCGTGAAGTGCCAGATAAGTTCAGGGGACGGATCCCAGTGTTGACAGTGTTTTGGTCGGGCGACGGATCGCCCAAAATAGTAGACATCTCTTTTAGTGAAAACGTGGTGCCGTGAAAATGCACTGAAGGTAGGTAGCTTTCTGGGGAAAGAACTCTTGGGATTGACGGGGAAGTCTAGGGATCCCCAGACCTTTCAGTGCATCCATCCCGAACGGCGCCGGCTGCCAAGTCGAGAGGCGTCGACGAAGACCGATTTTGTAAGTGCCATGTTTTCTAATTAGTTTTTAAGTATTAGTATTTAGGTGGGTGCTATACCCAACAATTGATGAGTGAGGACCCCTGTGGCGTAGCGGTACCGCATCTGCCTACCATACGAGAGATCCCAGGTTCTAACCCCGGCTGGGGACAAAAAACACCAAGGTCTTGGATGTTTACATGTTTGTGATGTCGTTGTTTCTGGTTCCCACGACACAGGGTATCCTAGTGTGGGGCCAGAAGCAATGTAAGTGCCTACATGTAATTTAATACTAAAGGAGTGAACAGAGGTGCTGGGCAATCGACTTACTAATTTACTTACTAACAAATAATAAACTAACAACACTGCTTATTATATGAAAGAGACGCTAGTGATTTTTTAAGCTTCATTAGTTAAGTAAACATGTTAAACAACGTGACATTATAACCATTTATTCCATTGCAGGGTACAGACACCCAATTACAAATATACATTGATCACCATGCGTGCCTACGATTTTGGTCTTCACACACACACACAAACACACACACACATACACACCCTCACACACAAAACTTACTTCATTTACAAACATTCGCATGCTTTTGCCCTGAATGATTACAATCGATTGAAAATTAAATGCATTCGTAAATCCATACGTATTGTCCGAAGTTGGGCATCACGGGCCGATGGTTATGGTTGTATTTCTCCACGAACATCCTGTACTCTTCGTCCAAGGCGTCGTACTGGGCGCCTTGTTGCTGAGCAAGCCAAGCGCGGAGGGATTAGGACGGGGGAGGATTTGGGACGTCACAAAGGTTATTGGCGAAGCGCTCCTGGCCCTAGCAACAACAGGCGCGGTGAGGCGCCCTGTGACTACGGCTAGTTGCATCATTCCGAGCGCTTCCGTGCTGGACAAGGCACGTTATGCCGTTGGTGCTGGCTGTCATGTAAAGCCATGACAGAGGCCTTATAGGCGGCTTGATGACCTCTGACAGTAAGGCCCGCCGCTGTCTTACAATCCTCCAGCAACCCGGACTTGGCCCCCATGGTGGGATACGGCCTAACCTTCCTGTGGCCGTTTTACCGCCGCATGGACATGGCCCGTATCCGCTTACTGTGTTAGATAGATAGATAGAATATTCTTTATTGCATGTACACCAAGGATTACATAAGAGACTTATAAAATAACAGTACAAGTGGCGGCCTTATTACTAAGGCTTACATTCAGAGACGAAAACTGATGCTAAGACCGGTCTCAGAAACGTCAAAATGTACGTGATTTGGACATTTGTAAGACCAGTCTTTGCTTAGTTTTCGTCTCTGAATGTCAGCCTTAAAGTCTGTCGTGTTTGTTTGTTGTCATTACTTTATATGGTTGTGTGGTGATAAATAAATGTATTTCTTCTTCTTCTGATGCAGGAGGAGACCCGTGCCCCAGCAGTGGGGATATATAAGGGTTGATATTGAATAAAGAAGTGGACTCACCCTCTGCACCCCGGGCGAGCTGTTAGCGCTGTCCAGCTCAGTGACCGGCATGGCCGTGATGTCGGCAAAACTGTCGCGGCCCTGTGTGGCGCCTGAAACGCAATTCAACAGCTCTTTTAGCTCCGTTCGTCCGTCTGTCTGTCGAAGACGTAACCAACATTGGAAATGCAATTAAGACAATAAGATAATTGTTTATTCGAACACAAAAAGTATAAAATTGTTAGAATATGATTGTGCCCTGACTCCTGAACTAGGCGGGAATCTGTATCTCAGGAGCCAGTGAATAAACGTTAGAATGTTATCCCGAGATCCCCTGATCCCCTCCCGAGGAGGATCTCAGCTGTGTGTTATTGCAATCTCACTACTGTCTTACTTCCTTTTTAATATATATATATATATATATATATATATATATATCTATTTCACCATAAATTTCTCGCAAGTGACACAATTAATTGACAAAACGTCATTTCTATCTTTGAATTATCAGTCAGTACCATCTTTTCATTGCTTTTATAATAAAGAGTCCTAAGTATATCAACTGAGCAATCAAAAACTGATTATATTGCAATGCGGTAAGGATTATTTTGTTTTGTTATTTATAACTGTACATAGATTGTCAAAATAGTGCTTGCTTTCGGAGAAAACCAAAGCCTACTGTAGAACCCGAGGTATATTCTAAAAGCTAACAGATTGTACTACGAACCGAAGCCTACTGTAGCTCTACAGGTGTATTGTAAAAGCTTACATGCTGGATGCGGCAAGCTTAAGACAGGGCGCTATGGCGCTCATTAGGGGAGGGCTATGTCCAGCAATGGACTACATAATATAGCCTGAAGAAGAAGAAGAAGAACAGACTGTACTATACTTCTGGACACATCTATTGGCCTTGCCTTTTTAGTTTCGTTTAGTCCTAGCTAAAAATGTATATAAGGTCGAGCATAAAGTTTTTATGCAGTTTTGAACCACGTTTATGTAAAATGTATTGTTTAAAACTGCATCAATAGTTTTTGTTCAATCTAGCAATCATATTCAGGTAGGGGCCATCGAAGCCAAAACTCTAAGGTGGGCCAATAGATGTGTCCAGGGGCATTATTATGTAAGTATCCACCGAGTAGAGTAACGTTGATATTAACTTTTTTAAGTCACTCCGGCTGTTAAATAAATACATTTTTTGACACTCAGGAGTCGTCTAAATGCTTCACTCGATAGAGTGGAATGCTACGCAGTAGGAGGGCAGGAGTGTATAAACCGAAGCCTACTGTAGAGCCCGAGGTGTATTGTAAAAGCTAACAGACTGTACTGCAAACCGAAGCCTACTGTAGAGCCCGAGGTGTATTGTAAAAGCTAGCTGAGTGTACTGCAAACCGAAGCCTACTGAAGAGCCCGAGGTGTATTGTAAAAGCTAACAGACTGTACTGCAAACCGAAGCCTACTGTAGAGCCCGAGGTGTATTGTAAAAGCTAGCTGAGTGTACTGCAAACCGAAGCCTACTGAAGAGCCCGAGGTGTATTGTAAAAGCTAACAGACTGTACTGCAAACCGAAGCCTACTGTAGAGCCCGAGGTGTATTGTAAAAGCTAACAGACTGTACTGCAAACCGAAGCCTACTGTAGAGCCCGAGGTGTATTGTAAAAGCTAACAGACTGTACTGCAAACCGAAGCCTACTGTAGAGCCCGAGGTGTATTGTAAAAGCTAGCAGAGTGTACACTGTCGGGCGGCTGCCCTCGTATGTGCCGGTAGAAGTCGAGGAGAAGAAACGTCTGGTCGTAGTTGAAGACACTTTAATTTTCTTTACGCACAGAGATACGCGTCGCAAAGGTTAGGTGACAGAGACAGAAGAAAAATTGTTGCCATTTCAAAAACCTATTTAGAGGCCAAAAATTCCTTCCATGCCGGGATTCGAACCCGCGACCTCTGGCTACCCGTGCCAGCGCTCTTTCCAACTGAGCTAATGGGCGACTCACCGGCATCAGTGAAATTTCGAATCTCTTTACACTATTCTCTGTATTACGCAAAGGCAGCGACCATTAGCCATTAGCTCAGTTGGAAAGAGCGCTGGTACGGATAGCCAGAGGTCGCGGGTTCGAATCCCGGCATGGGTGGAATTTTTAGCCTCTAGATAGGTTTTTAAAATTGTCCTTAGCACGGGTTAGTGCATTAAAAATAAAAATAGTATAATCATGTGGGTACAGTGACATCATTCCGATGTAAAACCCTAACTGCAAAGTAGGTAGTCGGGGCTGTAAGTGATGCAATTTACTTAAACCAGATGTCGCTGCCTGTACGTAATACAGATAATAGTGTAAAGAGGTTCGAGATTTCACTGATGCCGGTGAGTCGCCCATTAGCTCAGTTGGGAGAGCGCTGGCACGGATAGCCAGAGGTCGCGGGTTCCATTCCCGGCATGGGAGGAATTTTTAGCCTCTAAATAGGTTTTTTAAATTTGTCCTTAGCACGGGTTAGTGCATTAAAAGTAATATAATAATTATGCAAAGTAGGTAGTCGGGGCTGTAAGTGATGCAATTTACTTAAACCAGATGTCGCTGCCTGTACGTAATACAGATAATAGTGTAAAGAGGTTCGAAATTTCACTGATGCCGGTGAGTCGCCCATTGGCTCAATTGGGTCAACAGGTTTTTAAAATTGTCCTCAGCACGGGTTAGTGTATTAAAAATAAAAATAGTATAATTGTTGCCAAGTTTGGAAAGTTGCGTCACATCTTCGAGTCACCCTTGCCACAATGCCTGAAGACCAAGGTATTCAATCAATGCGTCCTGCCGGTCATGACATACGGAGCCGAGACGTGGAACCTGACAGTGAAACTAGCCCACCGATTGGATGTCACTCAGCGAGCTATGGAAAGATGTATTCTCGGAATCTCGTTAAGGGACAAAGTCCGGAACGAGATCATCCGACAAAAAACCAAAGTCACTGACGTAGTTCAGAAGTGTAGCAGGCTGAAGTGGCAGTGGGCTGGTCACATCTGTCGCAGAACCGATGATCGTTGGAGCAGACGGGTTCTCGAATGGAGACCACGACTCGGCAAGCGTAGTGTAGGACGCCCTCCGGCCAGATGGACCGACGACCTCAAAAAGGTGGCTGGTGGTGACTGGATGGCGAAAACGGGAGATCGGGTCTTGTGGCGCACCCTGGGGGAGGCTTATGTCCAGCAGTGGACTGCAATAGGCTGAAATGATGATGATGATGAATTGTTGCCATATCGAAGAGGTGCAATAATTAGTTGGGGATGGTAACATGTGGTAACGGACTCACCGGCCTCGAGCCAGGAGTGGCGGTGCGCCAGCGCGGCGGCGGCGCCGGGCGCGTAGGGCGAGGGCGCCGCCAGCCGCGCGGGGTCCACCCCTGAGGACTTCAGGCACTCGCACACCGCCATCTGCACAACACACGACCATTCACCACATACCAAGCGATAGGGTGACTCGAGATCAGAGTGCTTAGTGCGAATTTCTTAACAACTCGATCGCGAGTACCACAACACCCTTCACCTCATACCGCGCGATAGGGCGACTCGAGATCAGAGTGCTTAGTGCGAGTTTTTTAACTACTCGATCGCGAGTAGTTAAAAAACTGCGCGTTAACGTAAACTCATATTTCGATGGCATCAAGGAAGCGCCACCTAGCGACAAATATGGAAATTGAAATTGCTGAGTGCGACTTGTAATGGTTTACGTTGAGAAGTGAACACGTTTACCAGCCAAAACACGAATAAACGCGAGTGCGAGTTGTACTGTGACAGCGTTTTGCCAATTCGAACGGTGAGTATGAGTAAGTTAACCGTTCGAACTACTCAATGCTCGATTAACGCGGTAGTAAATTTATTCGATCGGATCTGTCAAACTAGCACTAAGCACTCAGATGAGGTTAAATGGGATGGGGTGAGGTGACACGAGACGAAATGAGAAGAAATTAAATGGGATAACGTGAGGTGAGATGAGATATAATGGAATTAAAATTAAATGAGTTAAAATGAGATGAGATGAAATTAAATGTGATGCGATGGAATGAGATGAGATGAGGTCGTCGTCGTCAGGCTATACTAGTCCACTGCTGGACACAGCCCTCCCCTAAAGAGCGCCACGTTGTGCTATCATAGGGGGTCATGCCCATAATCCCCACGCTGGGCATGCGGGTTGGGGATCGCAGTTCGGTGGAATTGTACTGCAGGCGGCGCTGCTGCCCACCCCCCGGTTTGTGTCCCTTAGTCCCCTTTTACGACGCCCGCGGGAAGAATTGGGTTGGTGCTATTCTCTAGGCCGACACCACGCAGCACATGAGATGAGGTCAGGTGAAATTAAATGGGATGGGGTTAGGTGAGATGAGATGGGATGAGATGAGGTGAAATGAGATGAAATTAAATGGGATAAGATAAGGTGAGATGAGATGAAGTTAAACGTGATAAGATGAAATGTGATAAGATGAGATGACGTGAAATTAAATAGAATGAGATGAGAAGAGATGAAATTAAATGGGATAAGATGAGGTGAGATAAAATGAAATGAGATGTGGTGAGATGAAATTAAATGAAGTGAGATGAGGTTAGACTGAATGACATGAGACTAAATAAAATGCAATGAGACGAAATGACTTGAAATGAAATAAATGGATAAGAATATTATTTTTTATACACAAGATCAAATGACATAAAAATTTACAAAATATTAATGTCAACTAAACTAGGATTAGAGTTATCTCAGACTTCGTTTAAAAATGTGCTAAGCGTACTTTGCAAAGATGTTTGGAATTAAGACCAGTTCAATGCATAAGCTCCAGGGTGTGTTAAAAATTACCAATTTGAAAGTTTTTTTTGTTATCTTTTTCTGCAAGCGATCTAGAGTTGAAATGGACCCGTAGTCGTATAATAATTCATAAAATCGCAGATTCCGTGTTACTTCACATAGAATCTTTAAGCTTTTTACAACATGCAAAATGAGAATGGACACGGGATGGTCATCTATCAATGTACTTACAAGTTAAAAATAGCTCTATTATGTATAAGATGACAACTCAGTTTAATTAAATTTAAATTTGGTTGTTCCAAATTTAAATTTAATTAAACTGAGCGGTATGCTAAACTGATAGCTATTAACTAGTTTGTTACATCAATCCAGTTTTCTATTGAAACTCAAGTTTCGGAGGTGTTTCGATATTTCTCGTGAGAAGTGTTGTTGTGAAATTTTATTGTCATAGTACTCTGTAGCCGTACTTAACTTAGATTTTTTAATTATTTTTTTGATAACTGTCACCACCTCGCCTATCAACCGTTTTCGGCTTGACGTTGATTTTTGGGACACCCTGTATAAATTCTCAATTATTATTTCCATCCCAGAGCCTAATGTTGGGTTCTGTGCCTATATGATGTAATATTTAATATGGCAATAAACGTTTTTATCTTATATCTTATCTTAATTGAGAGTCACTCACCTGATCCACCATTAGGTAGGGCATCCGGGAGGGCGACTGCGAGTCCTCATAATCCTCGAGCAGAGGCGGCAGGAGATAGTAAGCCTCCTCCTTGCGAGCCTCCACAATCTGTTGGAGACATCACTTGTTACGATACGTCCTATGGTATGGTATGTACGTCCTATGGACGGCCTCGGTGGCGCAGCGGTTTGGCACGCTGACTGTGCAACCGAAGGTCTCGGGTTCGATCCCCGGCCGGGTCAAACTAGGAAACGAACTTTTCTAGTTTGTCTCGGGTCTTGGATGATATCTATGTATTTATTGTATTAAATATATCGTCGAGTTAGAACCTATGACACAAGTCATTTAGTTGTACTTAGTATAGGGCTAACGAGATCTGTGTAATGAGTCCATGAATATTTATTTATTATTATTTATTATGTATTTTTCTTTCCATAAACGATCTTATTTCGACCACTTACTGCTGTACTTTTAAAAAAGAGAGGGGTGTTTAAGGCTTTTTGGTCTGGAAAACGCTGTCTCGATAGAAAAATTTAGTATGACCATGACGATTCATTAAGAAATATTAAGCCAAAACATTCCCAAAAGTAACATTTTCCACCCAAAACATTCGGGTGCCAAGAACTACCTTCGGGTGCCAAGGCCCACCTTCGGGTGCCAAGACCCACCGTCGGGTGCCCAGACCCACCTTCGGATGCCAAGACCCACCGTCGAGTGCCCAGACCCACCTTCGGGTGCCAAGACCCACCGTCGGGTGCCCAGACCCACCTTCGGGTGCCCAGACCCACCTTCAGGTGCCAAGACCCACCGTCGGGTGCCAAGACCCACCGTCGGGTGCCCAGATTCACCTTCAGGTGCCAAGACCCACCGTCGGGTGCCAAGACCGACCGTCGGGTGCCCACACCCACCTTCGGGTGCCAAGACCCACCGTCGGGTGCCCAGATTCACCTTCAGGTGCCAAGACCCACCGTCGGGTGCCAAGACCGACCGTCGGGTGCCCACACCCACCTTCGGGTGCCAAGATCCACCGTCGGGTGCCAAGATCCACCGTCGGGTGCCTAGACCCACGTTCGCGTGCCTAGACTCACCTTATTGGCGTACTCGGCCAGTCGCGGCAGATGCATAACGTGTGTGAGGAGACACAGCAGTGAGATCACAATGGCGTGCAGCTGACACTTCTGCGTGCGACTCAGCACCGGGTTGCTGAGAGCCGACTGCTGGATGCTGGAGAGAGGGAAACGGTCAGCTGGCTCACTTCGGCACGACGTTTGGATGCACGGTAAGTGAAAGGATGTTTATGTTTTGGATGCACGGTAAGTGACACGATATTTGTATTTTAAATGCACGGTAAGTGACACGATATTTATATTTCTGATGCACCGTAAGTGGCATGATGTTTATATTTTGAATGTACGGTAAGTGACACGATATTTATATTTTGGACACACGGTAAGTGACACGATAATTTGTTTTATATTCACGGTAAGTGACAGGATAATTATGTTTTGGATGCACGGTAAGTGACACGATAATTTTGTTTTGGATGCACGGTAAGTGACACGATAATAGGGATGTGGACTAATGTTCGGAATGGATTTTGTTTCATAGATAGACGCTATTTAAACACGAAAAAAATAATTTCATGAAAAAATACGTCACAATTTACTAAAAAAATACTTATTTAAAACTACTTTTTAAAATTCCCGCCAAAACGTTCTAAACTAACGCGTGCGTATGATGACGTCACAGACCGATAAACAATCTCGCGCTCTATGAAAGTTAACCTGATATTCAGTGAATTCTTACGAATAAATAAGTTTTCTGAAAGGTGTAAAAATGAATACGATGTACAAATGCTGTGCAGTACCCATGTGTAAAAGTACGTCAGTAAGTACGCCGCAAAAAATGTTCATAAATGTTCCAAAAATTGCTAAAATAAGGAGAAAGTGGCTAACGCTTGCTAGAAGATGTTCAACATCATTGACATCTACAAGTACCAGCTATTTTTGTGAAGACCACTTTGATGTAGGTAAGCCAAATATTCTAAAAGTATTGTACGATAAAATTTAAATAGTTTTAGATAGGTAGTTTTGACTTTACCCACCAACCATAGGTAGGTATTTCAAACGTACTTACAATGACATTTTTACGTTTCTAAGCTCCGCTGCACAAAAATTCTTATTTCGGGCAAAATAACTTGCCACCATCAACGAATCTATCTTCGGTAAGTTAGAACTACTTCCTTTGATGAATCCAGTCTCATTGTTATAATATTACAATAATATTATAATAATATCGTTGAAATTAGTTCGCCGGTGATACTTTTGACTACGTGAGCTTGTTTTGTTTAGCGGTCAGTGACGTCACCCGCCCTTTGATTGACGTTCGCAGTCACGTGATAATGGGTATTAAATAATGCAATTTAAACTATTTTTATTTATTTTATGGCAAATAAATATATTCTTAGAATGTTATTATACGTTTTTAAATACGGTCTTTAATTAAAAAAAAATAACTTAACATGAATTGGTAACATGTGTCAACATCCGTATTCTGTTTGGGTGCACGGTAAGTGACATGATAATTATGTTTTAGTTGCAAAGTAAGTCATACTATAGTAATATTTTGAGTGCAAGGTAAGTGACATAATATTTTTATTTTGGAAGCACGGTAAGTGACATGATGATTATATTTTGAATGCACGGCAAGTGACACGATATTTATAATTTGGATGCACGGTAAGTGACACGATAATTATGTTTTGTATGCAGGGTAAGTGACACGATAATTATGTTTTGGACGCAAGGTAAGTGACACGATATTTATGGTTTGGATGTAAGGTAAGTCATACGATAGTTACATTTTGTGTGCAAGGTAATTCACGTGATGTTTGGATGCACGGTAAGTTACACGACAGTTACAAAACAAACTGCCTATAGTAATGAAGTGAAATTAAAAGAAATATTCAAAGTAGCGCAGAAACTGCGGCTCAATGAACGTTACAATTCAAAAACGAGGTGCCTATTTCAAAATCTAGATCATTTTGGAGAAATATTGACCAAAAATCTCCAAACTTAGTCTTCTCAAAGTCCTTCATAATCAGAGTTTTTAAAAACCTATTTAGAGGCTAAAAATTTCACCCATGCCGGGATTCGAACCCGCAACCTCTGGCTATCCGTGCCAGCGCTCTACCAATTGAGCCAATGGGCAACTCACCGGCATCAGTGAAATTTCGAACCTCTTTACACTATTCTCTGTATTACGTACAGGCAGCGACATCTGGCTTAAGCAAATTGCATCACTTACAGCCCCGACTACCTTCTTTGCATAATTATTATATTATTTTTAATGCACTAACCCGTGCTACGGACAAATTTAAAAAACCCATTTACAGGCTAAAAATTCCTCCCATGCCGGGATTGGAACCCGCGACCTCTGGCTATCCGTGCCAGCGCTCTCCCAACTGAGCTAATGGGCGACTCACCGGCATCAGTGAAATCTCGAAACTCTTTATGTATTACCTACAGGCAGCGACATCTGGCCGAAGTAATTTGCATCACTTGCAGCCCCGAGTACCCACCTTGCAGTTAGGTTTTACATCGGAATGATATAGCTGTACCCGCATGATTTAATGCACTAACCCGTGCTAAGGACGAATTTAAAAACCGGTGGTAATAGCCAGAGGTCGCGGGTTCGAATCCCGGCATGGGTGGAATTTTTAGCCTCTAAATAGGTTTTTACATAATTATTACAAAACTTATATAAAAGTATAACATACTTATCTCATTGCTTTAGTTAGTTAGACCTGAGATTTCCGCACTTAGCCTCATAGTTGGGCCATTGTACGTAGCAAGCGCTGAGGTACGCTAACACCTCAGACACTAGGGTTTCCTTACGATGTTTTCCTTCACCGTCAGCGAGTAGTATTGCTACTATAATTTCACAAATGTACATAACTTAGAAAACAAAGTCATTGGTACATGCCGGGGTTCAAACCCACGACCTCCCGATTGAGAAGCCGGCGTTCTACACCGCTCCGCTACCACCGCTCTTAATCTCATTGCTTTTGCTTTTCGTGTACGTAAGCAGCGGCTGCCTTACCCATTGAGAGACTCCGGGCGGCAGGTCTTGGAGGCCCTTCGTCCTTCGTGAAAATAATGTGAAGGTCTGGTTGTTAGGTTTGAGTATTTGTCATCGATATCAACCCTTTGTTATGCTGAATAAATAAATAAATAAAATTTGAGTTTTTTCATATTTTTTGGTTTGTTCAGTAAGGGTTTTTTTGTGCACTTAAATTATTTTTATTTTATGTGTTCTTGACGAAAATTTATTAGATATCGTACTGTGCATGTTTTGTTTATATTAAGTGTGACATTTTTGTAAATTTTTTTTGTAATTTGTTGTAACAAAATAAAGCATTTTGTATTGACATTTTTATCTTAAAGGATTCTATTTAACCAAAAAATATTTTACATTGTTTAAAATTAAAGCTTAATGTTAGAAGCATCTAGCGTAAGTGAAGGTGCAACTGGACACTGTGTAACCCATCTCATTACGTAGATGCAAAGGCCAAGGTAGTTGTACTGGCAAGCACATTAGCCTCATTATGTCCTTCCTGTGATATCTGTATATTGAGCTAGAGAGAGAAGAGAGATAGAGAGAGAGAGAGAAATAGAGAGAGAAAGGGAGAGATAAAGAGAGAGAGAGAAAGGGAGAGATAAAGAGAGAGAGAGAGAGAAAGAAAGAGAGCAAAAAAAAAGAGAGCGAGGGAAAGAGAGAGAGCGGGAGAAGGAGAGAGAGAGAAGACACTCACGAGATGATAAGCTGCAAGAGGTCGGGCGCCGCCTCGTCGCAGGCCAGCTCGCAGCACAGCAGAGCCAGCGTGGTGTAGATGCAGCAGGCGTTCTCAGTGGTGTTAGACTCCAGCTGGAGACCTGGAACAATTAAAGTCAGTCAAGCCAAAAATAAACAACTCCAGATGAAAACCTATTTAGAGGCTTAAAATTCCACCCATGCCGGGACTGGAACCCGAGTCCTCTGGCTAACCGTGCCAGCGCTCAGCCAACTGAGCTAATGGGCGACTCACCGTCATCAGTGAAACTTCGAACCTCTTTACAATACTCTCTGTATTACGTACAGGCAGCAACATCTGGCTGAAGCAATTTTGCATCACTTGGAGCCCCGAGTACCTACTTTGCAGTTAGGTTTTACATCGGAGTGATATCGCTGTACCCACATGATTAGGTTTTTAAAATTGTCCTTAGCACGGGTTAGTGCATTAAAATAATATAACTTCAAATGAAGTCTTATCCGAGTATTTCTTTGAACTGTATCTGCATGTAAAGAATAATATTAGGCAATTTCATTTAAAAGATTTCGCATTGTCCACTAGACACCCAAACTGTTTGGCCAGAATACCTCATAAAGCAACTGGCTCATAAAACAACATAAACCAGGCTCCACTTGGTCACAGCGCGTCCTACGCTACGATTGCCGATTCGCGGTCTCCGCTCAGAACTAGTCTATGTACCCTAACGGTTAGGCTGGACGCATGCTAAGACGCAGACGACGCAGCACAGTTCAGTACAGGGCAGGGCAGTTGAGGCAGACATACTCGTAGGCCCCCACCGCATGATGCGACGCAACTATTCACACCATTCCTTGGCAATTCTCACCCATAATAACTCTTTCAATGTCTTGTTTGGATGATTTGCATCATACAAACAAGGTTCACAGCGAACTAATTCAATTAAATGTTCTGTCATTGCATCAAAATTGAAGCCAGGAGAGCCAGAGCGGCCTAACTGCATTTTTTTCAATACTAATTTTATTTGTGCAAACTATTGTACACAGCAATTATCTCATAATTAAAACACTAAAGCAGCAAAGGATGTTATGATACATTTATTTACTAAAGTTACAAATATTTGAAATCAGGGCTGCTAGTTTTTCTGTAATACTGTAAACTTTTGTTTGTGCAGTTAGGTCGCTCTGGCTCTCATGGCCTCAATTATTAGTAAACACGCCTCGACGTGCACGCGTCGCGCAGAAATCTTTGCCGGCACTACAACGAGACGCAGAGCAGGGCAGACACGTGTCTGCGTCACACTTACCTACACTACAGCCCGAAGGCAGCGGCTTTCACTTTCTTGTTACATTGTACTTTGACATTCAGCAAACAGAATGTAAATTATTTACGTTGAAATAAATTGAATTAAATTGAATTGCGCAGCAGCGTACGTAGCTCACGTTCCATGCTTTACAAAATCTGCGCTGCCCTGCGCTGTGTCGCCTGCGTCTCAGCATGCGCCCAGCCTTATCGGTGCTGTGACAGACATAACCCGCCCACTGCCACTTCGGTTTGCTAATCGCGGTCTCCACTCTAGAACCAGTCTACGTCCAGCCGTGTAAATGATCTACTTTTTATACGTAGATGCAAAGGCCAAGTCAGTCGATGTATGGCTTGTATGACTTACCCTCATACAGCGAGTTGTAGATGGCGAAACCGTGCTTGTTGATGAATATCAGGTCGGGTCGCGAACACTTCTCTACGGTCAATCCCAGCTCAGCGAATTCCACTCTGTAAGATGTAAAAAGAAGATTTAAAATGCTTAAGCGCTTTGTTTTAAGCAGCGCGTAAATCTGACATGTGCTTCAGATACAGAAAGTAGTATCGTTACTGCTGGTTGTGTAGATTGATAAAAAAAATGTTACCAAGAGCCTGACGCTAAACTGCATTAGCAGTTTGGCAAATTGCGTAAGACGGAGATTACACGTTCCGTCTGGCCTCAGTTCAGTCCGTGACTTTAATCAAGCTCGTACTGATGCCAGACTGATGAAGCGTCAACATATTCGAATATCCGTCAGTCATAACAGTCAGTGAATGCAGTGAGCAGTAGATTGACCGCGGTCGTGCGCATTAAGTGCAGTGAGCAGTAGACTGACCGCGGTCGTGCGCATTAAGTGCAGTGAGCAGTAGACTGACCGCGGTCGTGCGCATTAAGTGCAGTGAGCAGTAGACTGACCGCGGTCGTGCGCATTAAGTGCAGTGAGCAGTAGACTGACCGCGGTCGTGCGAATTAAGTGCAGTGAGCAGTAGACTGACCGCGTTCGTGCGCATTAAGTGCAGTGAGCAGACTACCTTGGTCGCAGCAGCGCGGCGCAGTAGCCCTACCTTGGTCGCAGCAGCGCGGCGCAGTAGCCCTACCTTGGTCGCAGCAGCGCGGCGCAGTAGCCTACCTTGGTCGCAGCAGCGCGGCGCAGTAGCCTACCTTGGTCGCAGCAGCGCGGCGCAGTAGCCCTACCTTAGTCGCAGCAGCGCGGCGCAGTAGCCCTACCTTAGTCGCAGCAGCGCGGCGCAGTAGCCCTACCTTGGTCGCAGCAGCGCGGCGCAGTAGCCCTACCTTGGTCGCAGCAGCGCGGCGCAGTAGCCTACCTTGGTCGCAGCAGCGCGGCGCAGTAGCCTTCCTTGGTCGCAGCAGCGCGGCGCAGTAGCCTTCCTTGGTCGCAGCAGCGCGGCGCAGTAGCCTACCTTGGTCGCAGCAGCGCGGCGCAGTAGCCTACCTTGGTCGCAGCAGCGCGGCGCAGTAGCCTACCTTGGTCGCAGCAGCGCGGCGCAGTAGCCTACCTTGGTCGCAGCAGCGCGGCGCAGTAGCCTACCTTGGTCGCAGCAGCGCGGCGCAGTAGCCTACCTTGGTCGCAGCAGCGCGGCGCAGTAGCCTACCTTGGTCGCAGCAGCGCGGCGCAGTAGCCTACCTTGGTCGCAGCAGCGCGGCGCAGTAGCCTACCTTGGTCGCAGCAGCGCGGCGCAGTAGCCCTACCTTGGTCGCAGCAGCGCGGCGCAGTAGCCTACCTTGGTCGCAGCAGCGCGGCGCAGTAGCCTACCTTGGTCGCAGCAGCGCGGCGCAGTAGCCTACCTTGGTCGCAGCAGCGCGGCGCAGTAGCCTACCTTGGTCGCAGCAGCGCGGCGCAGTAGCCTACCTTGGTCGCAGCAGCGCGGCGCAGTAGCCTACCTTGGTCGCAGCAGCGCGGCGCAGTAGCCTACCTTGGTCGCAGCAGCGCGGCGCAGTAGCCTACCTTGGTCGCAGCAGCGCGGCGCAGTAGCCTACCTTGGTCGCAGCAGCGCGGCGCAGTAGCCCTACCTTGGTCGCAGCAGCGCGGCGCAGTAGCCTACCTTGGTCGCAGCAGCGCGGCGCAGTAGCCTACCTTGGTCGCAGCAGCGCGGCGCAGTAGCCTACCTTGGTCGCAGCAGCGCGGCGCAGTAGCCTACCTTGGTCGCAGCAGCGCGGCGCAGTAGCCTACCTTGGTCGCAGCAGCGCGGCGCAGTAGCCCTACCTTGGTCGCAGCAGCGCGGCGCAGTAGCCTACCTTGGTCGCAGCAGCGCGGCGCAGTAGCCTACCTTGGTCGCAGCAGCGCGGCGCAGTAGCCTACCTTGGTCGCAGCAGCGCGGCGCAGTAGCCTACCTTGGTCGCAGCAGCGCGGCGCAGTAGCCTACCTTGGTCGCAGCAGCGCGGCGCAGTAGCCTACCTTGGTCGCAGCAGCGCGGCGCAGTAGCCTTCCTTGGTCGCAGCAGCGCGGCGCAGTAGCCTACCTTGGTCGCAGCAGCGCGGCGCAGTAGCCTACCTTGGTCGCAGCAGCGCGGCGCAGTAGCCTACCTTGGTCGCAGCAGCGCGGCGCAGTAGCCTACCTTGGTCGCAGCAGCGCGGCGCAGTAGCCTACCTTGGTCGCAGCAGCGCGGCGCAGTAGCCTACCTTGGTCGCAGCAGCGCGGCGCAGTAGCCTACCTTGGTCGCAGCAGCGCGGCGCAGTAGCCTACCTTGGTCGCAGCAGCGCGGCGCAGTAGCCTACCTTGGTCGCAGCAGCGCGGCGCAGTAGCCCTACCTTGGTCGCAGCAGCGCGGCGCAGTAGCCTACCTTGGTCGCAGCAGCGCGGCGCAGTAGCCTACCTTGGTCGCAGCAGCGCGGCGCAGTAGCCTACCTTGGTCGCAGCAGCGCGGCGCAGTAGCCTACCTTGGTCGCAGCAGCGCGGCGCAGTAGCCTACCTTGGTCGCAGCAGCGCGGCGCAGTAGCCTACCTTGGTCGCAGCAGCGCGGCGCAGTAGCCTACCTTGGTCGCAGCAGCGCGGCGCAGTAGCCTACCTTGGTCGCAGCAGCGCGGCGCAGTAGCCTACCTTGGTCGCAGCAGCGCGGCGCAGTAGCCTACCTTGGTCGCAGCAGCGCGGCGCAGTAGCCCTACCTTGGTCGCAGCAGCGCGGCGCAGTAGCCTACCTTGGTCGCAGCAGCGCGGCGCAGTAGCCTACCTTGGTCGCAGCAGCGCGGCGCAGTAGCCTACCTTGGTCGCAGCAGCGCGGCGCAGTAGCCTACCTTGGTCGCAGCAGCGCGGCGCAGTAGCCTACCTTGGTCGCAGCAGCGCGGCGCAGTAGCCTACCTTGGTCGCAGCAGCGCGGCGCAGTAGCCTACCTTGGTCGCAGCAGCGCGGCGCAGTAGCCTACCTTGGTCGCAGCAGCGCGGCGCAGTAGCCTACCTTGGTCGCAGCAGCGCGGCGCAGTAGCCTACCTTGGTCGCAGCAGCGCGGCGCAGTAGCCTACCTTGGTCGCAGCAGCGCGGCGCAGTAGCCTACCTTGGTCGCAGCAGCGCGGCGCAGTAGCCTACCTTGGTCGCAGCAGCGCGGCGCAGTAGCCTTCCTTGGTCGCAGCAGCGCGGCGCAGTAGCCTACCTTGGTCGCAGCAGCGCGGCGCAGTAGCCTACCTTGGTCGCAGCAGCGCGGCGCAGTAGCCTACCTTGGTCGCAGCAGCGCGGCGCAGTAGCCTACCTTGGTCGCAGCAGCGCGGCGCAGTAGCCTACCTTGGTCGCAGCAGCGCGGCGCAGTAGCCTACCTTGGTCGCAGCAGCGCGGCGCAGTAGCCTACCTTGGTCGCAGCAGCGCGGCGCAGTAGCCTACCTTGGTCGCAGCAGCGCGGCGCAGTAGCCTACCTTGGTCGCAGCAGCGCGGCGCAGTAGCCTACCTTGGTCGCAGCAGCGCGGCGCAGTAGCCTACCATGGTCGCAGCAGCGCGGCGCAGTAGCCTACCTTGGTCGCAGCAGCGCGGCGCAGTAGCCTTCCTTGGTCGCAGCAGCGCGGCGCAGTAGCCTACCTTGGTCGCAGCAGCGCGGCGCAGTAGCCTACCTTGGTCGCAGCAGCGCGGCGCAGTAGCCTACCTTGGTCGCAGCAGCGCGGCGCAGTAGCCTACCTTGGTCGCAGCAGCGCGGCGCAGTAGCCTACCTTGGTCGCAGCAGCGCGGCGCAGTAGCCTACCTTGGTCGCAGCAGCGCGGCGCAGTAGCCTACCTTGGTCGCAGCAGCGCGGCGCAGTAGCCTACCTTGGTCGCAGCAGCGCGGCGCAGTAGCCTACCTTGGTCGCAGCAGCGCGGCGCAGTAGCCTACCTTGGTCGCAGCAGCGCGGCGCAGTAGCCTACCTTGGTCGCAGCAGCGCGGCGGCAGTAGCCTACCTTGGTCGCCAGCCAGCGCGGCGCAGTAGCCTACCTTGGTCGCAGCAGCGCGGCGCAGTAGCCTACCTTGGTCGCAGCAGCGCGGCGCAGTAGCCTACCTTGGTTCGCAGCAGCGCGGCGCAGTAGCCTACCTTGGTCGCAGCAGCGCGGCGCAGTAGCCTTCCTTGGTCGCAGCAGCGCGGCGCAGTAGCCTACCTTGGTCGCAGCAGCGCGGCGCAGTAGCCTACCTTGGTCGCAGCAGCGCGGCGCAGTAGCCTACCTTGGTCGCAGCAGCGCGGCGCAGTAGCCTACCTTGGTCGCAGCAGCGCGGCGCAGTAGCCTACCTTGGTCGCAGCAGCGCGGCGCAGTAGCCTACCTTGGTCGCAGCAGCGCGGCGCAGTAGCCTACCTTGGTCGCAGCAGCGCGGCGCAGTAGCCTACCTTGGTCGCAGCAGCGCGGCGCAGTAGCCTACCTTGGTCGCAGCAGCGCGGCGCAGTAGCCTACCTTGGTCGCAGCAGCGCGGCGCAGTAGCCTACCTTGGTCGCAGCAGCGCGGCGCAGTAGCCTACCTTGGTCGCAGCAGCGCGGCGCAGTAGCCTACCTTGGTCGCAGCAGCGCGGCGCAGTAGCCTACCTTGGTCGCAGCAGCGCGGCGCAGTAGCCTACCTTGGTCGCAGCAGCGCGGCGCAGTAGCCTACCTGGTCGCAGCAGCGCGGCGCAGTAGCCTACCTTGGTCGCAGCAGCGCGGCGCAGTAGCCTACCTTGGTCGCAGCAGCGCGGCGCAGTAGCCTACCTTGGTCGCAGCAGCGCGGCGCAGTAGCCTACCTTGGTCGCAGCAGCGCGGCGCAGTAGCCTACCTTGGTCGCAGCAGCGCGGCGCAGTAGCCTACCTTGGTCGCAGCAGCGCGGCGCAGTAGCCTACCTTGGTCGCAGCAGCGCGGCGACAGTAGCCTACCTTGGTCGCAGCAGCGCGGCGCAGTAGCCTACCTGGTCGCAGCAGCGCGGCGCAGTAGCCTACCTTGGTCGCAGCAGCGCGGCGCAGTAGCCTACCTTGGTCGCAGCAGCGCGGCGCAGTAGCCTACCTTGGTCGCAGCAGCGCGGCGCAGTAGCCTACCTTGGTCGCAGCAGCGCGGCGCAGTAGCCTACCTTGGTCGCAGCAGCGCGGCGCAGTAGCCTACCTTGGTCGCAGCAGCGCGGCGCAGTTGCGTCGTCTGTCGAGCAGCGTGTGCAGTATCCGCTGCAGCAGCGCGCGCGCGGCGGGGGGCGCGGAGGCGGAGGGTCGCAGCAGCGCCTCCAGGAATGCCCCCGGGAACGCCTTGCTCAGCTCCGTGGTCTTGTACGTCGTGCCGACCTGTCGAATCGGATGGGGCTATGAGCAATGGAAAACTTTTTGAGTTACACGTCCCAAGTCTCGAAGAAAGCTATCATTAGTTTGTTGCTTGGACTCGCAGAAACTTTAGATAAAGTTCTTACACAATTACAGCTATATGATCTTGTCTAACGACAGCAACGGTACCGCCATCTGGTGGCGATTGCCCGAACTACTTCACGCCATGATTTCCTAACCCAATCTATATTTAACTATCAGCGTGATAGCTCGTTCGGGCTTATGCCACTAGATGGCTCTGTTGTCGCCTTTTTTTTTGTTGTAAGAAACCAATATAAATAGAGTTTCTAATTTTTAAGTTCTCTTTCTCGAATACACCGCCGACACCGCATCACACGTTTCGAGTTTTCTTCCCTCGCCTTCAATCCCCTGGTTCACGTCTTTTCAGATCTTTTGATTGATGATCTATCGAAAATGAAGATATTGATTTGTTTACTGACAAAGTGTGGCCGCCCGGCAGGAAAAAAATTATACATTAACTTATCTCTGTCACTTCCGCAAAAATATGTTGCGTCACGCTCGCACAGATGCATTGGCCGCCACTATACAAGATTGCAAACGTTTTACCTGCGACCCTAAAGTCAGTGCTTGTACGCTTATGTTTGGCGAGACGTTGCCGGAAGCAGTAACACTGATACCGCGGAAAATAATTCTGTTTAATAAATCACATACCTATCTCTGAATTAAGTAAAATAAAAAAGTATGTATTTAAAAACCACACAAGAGATAAAAGTAGTAGGTTTAATAAATGCGAATTGTCAACATTACCGTAATTAGGCTATTTTTCCATGCTGTCATTACAGTGAACGTATGGGAAATACGTTTGAATAAAGAATAAGATATTCTCATGGGAAAATCGATAAACCGCCGGTAACACAGCGGGGCACAACTGGTAAAATAATAAATATATCGAATGTTGAAAGATTCGATCGCTGAGCGGTGTACAAACTTGACGAGCGACTTGAGCAGTATAAAGCCTGGTTCAGACACGTGTAATGTAACACCACCAGATTCAGATAATCTAAAAAGAAATCTTAAATCCAGCATGGATACTCCGACGACGCTAGTCACGCGCTTTGAATGTCAAAAGCCGCTTTTCAATACATTGTCAAATTCTGACATTTGAGTGCCACAAAACGCGTCTCATGTAGCCCGGGATGAAACTAACAATGTTTTTCGATGATTACCTTCAAAGTCAGGGCTTAGGAAGCTAAGCAGTGTTAGACGGAGTTTACACGTTCAGTCAGACGTCAGTTCAGACCGTGACCTTGATTGGGCACGAATTGATGCCAGACTGATGAAGCATCATAATATTCGAATATCCGTCAGTCTGATCCATCAGTACACTGAATAGACAATCAGTTTGCCGTCAGTCTAACCAGATTGAGCGAGTCTAACCAGATGGAATTGCCAGATTGAACGTGTAAACTCCGTCTTACATTGAGCAGACATCTTGTGCACCGACTTGAGCATTCATTGAACATAGAGATAAACAGTTGATACCTTAAACAACGACAGCAGCGTCTAAAACAGTTCATACTTTAAGCAGCGACTTGATCAGTGTAGTCTACAGCGTCGCAAACAATACATAACTTAAGCAGCGACTTAAGCAGTATTGTCTGCAGCATCTCTAACAGTAGACACCTTAAGCAGCAACTTGAGCAGTATTGTCTGCAGCGTCTCAACCAGTGCTTAGTGCGAGTTTGACAGATCCAATCGAATAACTTTACTACCGCGTTAATCGAGCATTGAGTAGTGAGTATGAGTAAGTTAACCGTTCGAACTGGCAAAACGCTGTCACAGTACAACTCGCACTCGCGTTTATTCGTGTTTTGGCTGGTAAACGTGTTCACTTCTCATCGTAAACCATTACAACTCGCACTCAGCAATTTTAATTTCCATACTTGTCGCTAGGTGGCGCTTCCTCGATGCCATAGAAATATGAGTTTACGTTAACGCGATCGAGTAGTTAAAAAACTCGCACTAAGCACTCAGTATACACCCTAAACAGCTACTTGAGCAGTATTGTCTGCAGCATCTCTAACAGTACACACCTTAAACAGGTACTTGAGCAGTATTGTCTGCAGCATCTCTAAGGGCGAAATAAATAGTCGCTTCTAAGAACGAGTCTTAGCGAAAGCACTTGCTTAAGAATCGATTTGTCTATCATAGACAGTACTTTGGCACTCTCTAAGGGCGAGATAAATAGTCGTTGCTTAGCCCAAGTCCGTACTCAAGCTTCCCTAAGCATTACTTCAGGCTAACTTAGCTAAGTATCAAAGTAGACGTTTGCTTAGCTAAGCATGTTATTAGGCCAATGCTAAGAATTAGTCCGGGTTTCGCGACTTAGAGTGTGCCAAAGTACTGTCTATGATAGACAAATCGATTCTTAAGCGAGTGCTTTCGCTAAGACTCGTTCTTAGAAGCGACTATTTATCTCGCCCTAAGACGCGAAACCCGGACTAATTCCTTGCATTGGCCTAAGAACATGCGTAGCTAAGCAAACGTCTATTTTAGTAACGCATTGATTCTTAGCTAAGTAAGCCTGAAGTAATGCTTAGGGAAGCATGAGTACGGACTTGGGCTAAGCAACGACTATTTATCTCGCCCTAACAGTACACACCTTAAGCAGTATTATCTGCAGTTATTACCTGCAGTACATACCTTGAGCAGCGACTTGAGCAGTATGGTCTGCAGCATGGCGTCGGGCCGGCTGCCCTTGGCCCGGGGCTGCTGCTGCGGCACCTTGCTCACGATGAACATCATGATGTCGATCTTCTGGTAATCCGGCAGGTGGTCCGCGAACTCGCCAAGGGCGTTGATCAGTGCTTCCTGGTACAGCTTCTCGTCGGTCTCTTTCTGGAAGAGGATCACGATTGGCCCTTACACGTGTTTTTCTGTAGCCTATAAAAGTCCCAAAAAAAAAAAGTATAAAGAAGCGGTGGTAGCTCAGTGGGTAGAACCATGGACTGGCAAGCGAGAGCCCCAGGTTCGATCCCGAGTGCGGGCATATACCAATGACTTTGTTTAATTTCAAAGTTACGTACATTTGCGAATTTTTAATCGCAATACCACACGCTAACTGTGAAGGAAAACATCGTGAGGAAACCCGCGGCTTGGTTGGCTCTGCACGCATTGACTAGTCTTTCCTGTGGGCTAGGCCGACTAAGCTGTCAGGATGGTAGGTGCTGGGCAAGCCTACACCATCTATACAACCATGACCCAGGCACTAAAGCGTCGGAGTGGTCCATTCACCCATCTAGTGTGAGTGAAGATACCACTGGACGCTGTATAAATCATCTCATTAAGTAGATGCAAAAAGGCCAATACTATTATTATATAAAAGTCCCACTGCAGGGCACATGCCTTCTCTGAGAGAAAGAGTATGGGCTTAATTACCACGCATGCCCACTGCGGATTGGCAATTTCAAGCGTACGTAAATAATTGTAAAGCTTTCTTCCTTCCTTCCCGTAGTACATGAAAGAAGATTCACGTCAAAAAACAAAACGCCTGTTAAAAATCTATAAGCAGATAGTTAGATTATTAGAAACCGTGGGTAAGTATGCGCTAGAGGACTCTTCCGAGGCATTATCATAAGGTAAACAAAAGATTGGTATAATTTGAAAATGAACAAAAAACACTGTTGGCACCACTGTTTTAAAAGTTGGGACTCTTTGCTACAGAATACACAAAATAAAGCACTTGATAGATTTTAAATACTCACGTCAGAATCCCTAGCCACCGAAGCCCTAAGGTTTGTCAGTAGATTATTGATGATCTCCAGGACAGACGGTCCTGAAACAAAATTAAACAGGTTGAAACAGGTTCGCTCCCTAGAAAGAGAGTGAGATCTACTACATAGACATTGTAATGAATCGAGCTCTTTTTGAGAGACAGGATTAGGACAAAGAGAGGACTGAGACGGAGGGGGAACTGAGATAAAGAACGGACTGAGAGAGAGATAGGACTGATGTGAAAGGAGAACTAAGAGAAAGGACTGAAAGCACTGAGACAATGGGAAAAGTGAGATAGAACTAGTACTGAGAAAGAGAGAGAACTGAGACAGAGGAATGCCTGAGATAGAGAAAGACCTGAGTCGGAGAGAAAACAGACAATGGACACCCAGTTTGAATTGTAACATTCATTAAGCCGCAGTTTCTGCGCTACTTTGAAAAAACGCGTTTTTTCACTCTCATTCTAATTTCATTCTCGTTCTCGTTCTCATTCTCATTCTCACTCTCATTTTCATTTTCATTAAATTTCATTTTACATTCATTTTCATTTCAAAGAGTGGACTGACACAAAGAGAAAATAAAGAGGACTGAGGGTAAACCGAGACAGAACAGAGAGACAGGGAAAGGACTGTGCCATGGAGAGATAGAGGCGACTGAGACAAACAGAGGGCTAAAACATTTGTCATTTTGATAATAGCGACCATTAAGTGCCCCGAAAGGAAACCCAGGGAGACTCACCGACGCTATCCCCGGCCGCGATGGCCACAATGTTGCTGAGGACCAGAGCCCGGGCGGCGCGCACGCGGCCCTTGTTGGCGCCGGCGCCGCTCGGGGCCTCCAGATGCTGCATCAGAGCCTCCACCACGCTGTACGAGTACTGGGCCTGATGACGGGAACCGACCGATACACCAGATTAAATAAAAAAACAGTAAATATTCACGGACATATTACACAGATCTCGTTAGCCCTATACTAAGTACAACTAAATGACTGGTGTCATACACGGAAAAAAATGCTCGAGGAATTAGTTTTCCGCCAAGAATAGTTTTATTCTCAGGAATATTGTTTAATGGGAAATAAACAAGTGCTTGAATTAATAATATCTTAAATCAACGGAAATTATGTTCTCCACGAAAAACAATATTATTCTCTTTATATTTAATTTAAAAACCTATTAAGAGGCTAAAAATTTCACCCATGCCGGGATTCGAACCCGCAACCTCTGGCTATCCGTGCCAGCGCTCTACCAATTGAGCCAATGGGCGACTCACGGCATCAGTGAAATTTCGAACCTCTTTACACTATTCTCTGTATTACGTACAGGCAGCGACATCTGGCTTAAGCAAATTGCATCACTTACTCTTTATATTTACTAATATCAAAACAATGATTCTCGTTTTGAAAAGTCTTGAGTGTTGCCTGTACAATATAACACATTTTTTTTAATTAAAAATTCCAAGTGTCATTGTATGAGAAAAGCTTGTCTAAGTTCAAGAGTTTTAAATAATTGATCCAAAAGTTTGACGATTGACTTAAACTAATTTATCAGAACGTGTTTACTGAAGTACATAAATTTAAACCAAAATCGAAATTTATTTACTTTTAACAATGTACGATTTTCAAAATCAGAAAGTAAGAACTTATTTCATTCAAGAAAAAAATATTTTGTTCAAGAGGAATTGTTTTGAAATGAGTGATTAATTGAGTTGAGTTTAGTATTTAAAATGGTTAGAATTAAGATAGACTTCGTTTTCTAACAATAGGTGCTAACTCGACGATAGATTTAATACAATAAATACATCGATAACATCCAAGACCCGAGACAAACTAGAAAAGTTCGTTTCCTAGTTTGACCCAGCCGGGGATCGAACCCGAGACCTCCCGTTTAACAGTCAGCGTGCTAAACCGCTACGCCACCGAGGCCGATTGATGAATATTCTCTTTTTTTAATGCACTAACCCGTGCTAAGGACATTATTTTAAAAACCTACTTAGAGGCTAAAAATTCCACCCATGCCGGGACTCGAACCCGCGACCTCTGGCTATCCGTGCCAGCGCTCTCCCAACTAAGCTAATGGGCGACTCACCGGCATCAGTGAAATTTCGAACCTCTTAACAATACTCTCTGTATTACGTACAGGCAGCGACGTCGATTTGCAGATTGATGATCACGAAAACGCCTTGGGGCCGAACCCCATTTTTTCTCCGAGATTTTAGTTGTTTATCATTTTTTCTCCGAGATTTTAGGCTTTTAAAATAACTTTACTTTTAACAGACATTGAATTAGCATTCATTAGGTCTGTTAAAACTAAAAGAATATATTTGGAAGAGCACTGGTTGTCCTATACAGATGTTATTACGTTTTTAGGGAACAGGTATCTTTTATTGTTTATTTTGTTTTTTTTTATTGCTTTTAGCAATGAAGCCGCCAATTGTACTATGTGCATTTGTAATTATTTTGTATTTGTGGTTTTTCCAGAGTACAATAAGGAATATTCTTATCTTGTCTTCGTGACTAAATTCATATTCACAGCATAAAATTACAAAATAAAAGGTGTACTCGTACATGGCGAGCTTATTTCATTAGTGATCTCTTCCGGCCAACCCTTGATATGGTGATACGGACATTATAAACGACGGGGTCATATTTTATGAAATTATTTTAGAAATAAATTATTCGTAAATAAATCTAAGCGCTCGTGGCCTAGTCGAACCGTATGATTGGAATTAATCACTTGACTTAGGCAACAACAGACGCGGTCAGGTGCAGGATGGGTGACCGCCCCGTGACTACCGCTAGTGGCATTTTTCCGAGCCCTTCCGTGCTACGCAAGGCACGTTAAGCCGCCGGTGCCGGCTGTCATGTAAAGGCAGTCGTTAAGCAATGTCAGAGGCCTTATGGGCGGCTTGATAACTTCTGACAGTAAGGCCCGCCACTGTCTTACAACTCTCCACCAACCCGGACTTGACCCCCGTGGTGGAGTATGGCCTAACCTTCCTGAGATGCAGGAAGAGACCCGTGCCCCAGCAGTGGGGACATACAAGGCTTGATATCGATATCGAAAATAAATCTATTACAATTAAAATCTAGACTTATGTAATTTGGCTCAGTTAGGCTAGATACCATATAGCTTCGTATATAAATTCTTCTTGAGTAAAAATTTAAAAATGTAAAATAGACCCGTGCCCCAACAGTGGGGGCATACAAGGGTTGGTAACGATAGTTTTGCTGTATGCAAATTATTGTTATTCGTCTATCGTTATTTTTTCCCTTATTTCGGAACAATTACTACGTTGTGATATATTTAAGTTCAGCCCGAATGGAGAACTGTGCCCCAAGATACAATTTCATTTAGTTTGGTGTTCAGAGTTACTTTATACATTGTTATTTTTTATGCTGCTCAATTTTCGTTTTCTTTTTCTAAAGTAAACATTATCAAATAAAGGAACAGGAACAAACCTGAATCGAGAACATAATGATCTTGAATATGTGGACGGCGAAGTCGGTCGGAATCCAAAGTTCGTGTCGATCGAAGTGCCTGCAAGATAAAAGGACGATGGTACGATGGTAATCAATTAAATGCGGCCATGTACTTTGTTTTCCAAGTTATGTACAATTGTGATTTTATAGTAGTACCACTCGCTTACTGTGAAGGAACACATCATGAGGAAACCTGAGTGTGTAAGGTGTTCGAATAACTCAGAGCCTGAAATTCCCAATCCGCGGTGGGCACGAATGGTAATCAAGCCCGTGTTCTCTCTCTCAGAGAAGGCCTGTGCCTTGCAGTGGGACGTTTATGAGGCTACATAAAACAAAAATCAATTAAATGATGAATCAGATACTTAGAAATAGGATAACACGAAAAAAGTACTTAAGAGAAGGCTTCTGCGATGTCCTGTATGCATACTAGCATGATGTTCTGTCCTGTGCATATACATAGGTATATACATATAAACGCTGGCATATTTGGCATATATGAATAAATAAAATAAAAAGAGTAACAGCTGATGATGATTTATCTGTGTATTTGACCAAAAAACCGATCACTCAAGTCAATAGCAGCCCCAGCAAGCACCGTATGTGTCCGAAGCTGGCTCTGCCCACCAGCTAACGGAGACACCAATGGTGAGCAGAGCTGGCCTGATTATGATGATGACATCTCCGTCTATCTGACATATAGGTGGCTCCTTGATAGATATAGACATATCTATCAAGGAGCCACCAATAGTGGACAGAGCTAGGCTAGAGATGATGACTTATCTGTCTATCTGACCAACAAACCGATCACTCACGTCAGTAGCGGCCTCAGCACGCTCCTTATATGACCAAATCTGGTTCTGCTCAAGGAGCCACCAATAGTGGGCAGAGCTGAGCTGATGAAGAGAATGAGCTACCTGTCTATTTGATAAAAAAACCGATCACTCACGTCAGTAGCGGCCTCAGCACGCTCCTTATATGACCAAATCTAGATCTGCCCAAGGAGCCACCAATAGTGGGCAGAGCTGAGCTGATGAAGAGAATGAGCTACCTGTCTATTTGATCAAAAAACCGATCACTCACGTCAGTAGCGGCCTCAGCACGCTCCTTATATGACCAAATCTGGTTCTGCCCAAGGAGCCACCAATAGTGGGCAGAGCTGAGCTGATAAAGAGAATGAGCTACCTGTCTATTTGATCAAAACACCGATCACTCAAGTCAGTAGCGGCCTCAGCACCTTCCACACATGTCCGAAGCGGGTTCTGCCTACCACCTAACGGAGACATCCAACTGTGGACAGATCTAGGCTGATGATGATCTATTTATCTATTTGAGCGAAGAAATCACGATGAAGGAGAAGTCAGATGATGATTTGTCTATTTGACCAAAGGACTGATCACAGGGACTGGTCAGATAAGGAGAGGTCATGATGACGATGACCTCTCCTTCATCTGACCAAAGAACCGATCACTCACGTCAGTAGCGGCCTCAGCACGCTCCTTATATGACCAAATCTAGATCTGCCCAAGGAGCCACCAATAGTGGGCAGAGCTGAGCTGATGAAGAGAATGAGCTACCTGTCTATTTGATCAAAAAACCGATCACTCACGTCAGTAGCGGCCTCAGCACGCTCCTTATATGACCAAATCTAGATCTGCCCAAGGAGCCAACAATAGTGGGCAGAGCTGAGCTGATAAAGAGAATGAGCTACCTGTCTATTTGATCAAAACACCGATCACTCAAGTCAGTAGCGGCCTCAGCACCTTCCACACATGTCCGAAGCGGGTTCTGCCTACCACCTAACGGAGACATCCAACTGTGGACAGATCTAGGCTGATGATGATCTATTTATCTATTTGAGCAAAGAAATCACGATGAAGAAGAAATCAGATGATGATCTGTCTATCAGACCGAAAAACCGATCACTCACGTCAGCAGCGGCCGCAGCACCCTCCGAACGTGACCAAAGCTGGTTCTGACCACCAGCTCACGGAGACACCAATGGTGAGCAGAGCTGGCCTGATGATGATGACCTATCTATGTATCTGACCAAAAAACCGATCACTCACGTCAGCAGCGGCCGCAGCACCCTCCGAACGTGACCAAAGCTGGTTCTGACCACCAGCTCACGGAGACACCAATGGTGAGCAGAGCTGGCCTGATGATGATGACCTATCTATGTATCTGACCAAAAAACCGATCACTCACGTCAGCAGCGGCCGCAGCACCCTCCGAACGTGACCAAAGCTGGTTCTGACCACCAGCTCACGGAGACACCAATGGTGAGCAGAGCTGGCCTGATGATGATGACCTATCTATGTATCTGACCAAAAAACCGATCACTCACGTCAGCAGCGGCCGCAGCACCCTCCGAACGTGACCAAAGCTGGTTCTGACCACCAGCTCACGGAGACACCAATGGTGAGCAGAGCTGGCCTGATGATGATGACCTATCTATGTATCTGACCAAAAAACCGATCACTCACGTCAGCAGCGGCCGCAGCACCCTCCGAACGTGACCAAAGCTGGTTCTGACCACCAGCTCACGGAGACACCAATGGTGAGCAGAGCTGGCCTGATGATGATGACCTATCTATGTATCTGACCAAAAAACCGATCACTCACGTCAGCAGCGGCCGCAGCACCCTCCGAACGTGACCAAAGCTGGTTCTGACCACCAGCTCACGGAGACACCAATGGTGAGCAGAGCTGGCCTGATGATGATGACCTATCTATGTATCTGACCAAAAAACCGATCACTCACGTCAGCAGCGGCCGCAGCACCCTCCGAACGTGACCAAAGCTGGTTCTGACCACCAGCTCACGGAGACACCAATGGTGAGCAGAGCTGGCCTGATGATGATGACCTATCTATGTATCTGACCAAAAAACCGATCACTCACGTCAGCAGCGGCCGCAGCACCCTCCGAACGTGACCAAAGCTGGTTCTGACCACCAGCTCACGGAGACACCAATGGTGAGCAGAGCTGGCCTGATGATGATGACCTATCTATGTATCTGACCAAAAAACCGATCACTCACGTCAGCAGCGGCCGCAGCACCCTCCGAACGTGACCAAAGCTGGTTCTGACCACCAGCTCACGGAGACACCAATGGTGAGCAGAGCTGGCCTGATGATGATGACCTATCTATGTATCTGACCAAAAAACCGATCACTCACGTCAGCAGCGGCCGCAGCACCCTCCGAACGTGACCAAAGCTGGTTCTGACCACCAGCTCACGGAGACACCAATGGTGAGCAGAGCTGGCCTGATGATGATGACCTATCTATGTATCTGACCAAAAAACCGATCACTCACGTCAGCAGCGGCCGCAGCACCCTCCGAACGTGACCAAAGCTGGTTCTGACCACCAGCTCACGGAGACACCAATGGTGAGCAGAGCTGGCCTGATGATGATGACCTATCTATGTATCTGACCAAAAAACCGATCACTCACGTCAGCAGCGGCCGCAGCACCCTCCGAACGTGACCAAAGCTGGTTCTGACCACCAGCTCACGGAGACACCAATGGTGAGCAGAGCTGGCCTGATGATGATGACCTATCTATGTATCTGACCAAAAAACCGATCACTCACGTCAGCAGCGGCCGCAGCACCCTCCGAACGTGACCAAAGCTGGTTCTGACCACCAGCTCACGGAGACACCAATGGTGAGCAGAGCTGGCCTGATGATGATGACCTATCTATGTATCTGACCAAAAAACCGATCACTCACGTCAGCAGCGGCCGCAGCACCCTCCGAACGTGACCAAAGCTGGTTCTGACCACCAGCTCACGGAGACACCAATGGTGAGCAGAGCTGGCCTGATGATGATGACCTATCTATGTATCTGACCAAAAAACCGATCACTCACGTCAGCAGCGGCCGCAGCACCCTCCGAACGTGACCAAAGCTGGTTCTGACCACCAGCTCACGGAGACACCAATGGTGAGCAGAGCTGGCCTGATGATGATGACCTATCTATGTATCTGACCAAAAAACCGATCACTCACGTCAGCAGCGGCCGCAGCACCCTCCGAACGTGACCAAAGCTGGTTCTGACCACCAGCTCACGGAGACACCAATGGTGAGCAGAGCTGGCCTGATGATGATGACCTATCTATGTATCTGACCAAAAAACCGATCACTCACGTCAGCAGCGGCCGCAGCACCCTCCGAACGTGACCAAAGCTGGTTCTGACCACCAGCTCACGGAGACACCAATGGTGAGCAGAGCTGGCCTGATGATGATGACCTATCTATGTATCTGACCAAAAAACCGATCACTCACGTCAGCAGCGGCCGCAGCACCCTCCGAACGTGACCAAAGCTGGTTCTGACCACCAGCTCACGGAGACACCAATGGTGAGCAGAGCTGGCCTGATGATGATGACCTATCTATGTATCTGACCAAAAAACCGATCACTCACGTCAGCAGCGGCCGCAGCACCCTCCGAACGTGACCAAAGCTGGTTCTGACCACCAGCTCACGGAGACACCAATGGTGAGCAGAGCTGGCCTGATGATGATGACCTATCTATGTATCTGACCAAAAAACCGATCACTCACGTCAGCAGCGGCCGCAGCACCCTCCGAACGTGACCAAAGCTGGTTCTGACCACCAGCTCACGGAGACACCAATGGTGAGCAGAGCTGGCCTGATGATGATGACCTATCTATGTATCTGACCAAAAAACCGATCACTCACGTCAGCAGCGGCCGCAGCACCCTCCGAACGTGACCAAAGCTGGTTCTGACCACCAGCTCACGGAGACACCAATGGTGAGCAGAGCTGGCCTGATGATGATGACCTATCTATGTATCTGACCAAAAAACCGATCACTCACGTCAGCAGCGGCCGCAGCACCCTCCGAACGTGACCAAAGCTGGTTCTGACCACCAGCTCACGGAGACACCAATGGTGAGCAGAGCTGGCCTGATGATGATGACCTATCTATGTATCTGACCAAAAAACCGATCACTCACGTCAGCAGCGGCCGCAGCACCCTCCGAACGTGACCAAAGCTGGTTCTGACCACCAGCTCACGGAGACACCAATGGTGAGCAGAGCTGGCCTGATGATGATGACCTATCTATGTATCTGACCAAAAAACCGATCACTCACGTCAGCAGCGGCCGCAGCACGCTCCGTATGTGCCCGAAGCTGGCTCGGCCGACCAGCTCGCGCAGACACGCCTCGGCCCAGCGCGGGGGGGCGGCCTCGCCCCCGTCCCGCTCCTCAGACTCCATGCAGGACACGGTCTCGTACTTCTCCGCGCCCTGGAGACGGTTCGCAAGATAAAAGTACAAGTGTTCAAGTGTACTTTTAGTGCATTTCAAGTTAAACTGAAATGCACTGAAAGTGTACATTGTTTAAAATAATATGATATTATTCTGGTTAGTTATGTTGCCGAATTCAAAAGTTAGCTCTTTTTTTTTTGAATAACTCCTTTATTTTTCTCTCATTCGTTGTAAGCGATGCTGGTTGTACAATTACTTAATACTTTAATGTTACTTAAGATACTGTTACCACTTATTGTACAATTATTTGTTTACCCTAATAAAATAAAAATAAATGCATTATTTTTTCATGTAGCCTCGATCGTGTCCCTCTGCCGGGCAAAGGCCTCATCTTCTTCTTCAGGCTATATATTAGTCCGCTGCTGGACACAGCCCTCCGCTAATGAGCGCCATAGCGCAAGGTTGTGCCACTGCTGATAGGGCGGAATCTAGGTACCTCGCATTGTTGAATTTAATAGTTTAAGTACTTAATTAGTAGTTAATGCTGAGCAGTCGGTTTGTTAGCTATTTCTCATTCTAATTTCTTCATTTGTTTAATTAATTTGTCTTTTTCATATAAATAAATAACGAGGAAACATACAATCAGACTCACTTATTACATACATAGATAGTGACATACTTACAACCATATAACCCCCCCCCACACACACACATAATATTTACATACAGTCACATACATTGCTTCTGGCCCCACACTAGGACACACTGTATCGTGGGAACCAGAAACTACGACATCACAAACATGTAAACATCCAAGACCTGGGGTTTTTTTTCCCAGCCGGGGATCGAACCCGGGACCTCATATACATATATATATACGTACAAACAAACAAGCCAAGATTACTCTTTATAAGCGGGTGATCGTGCTCTTCCACTATAAAGGGATTTTTCCCGCCAGGCAGCTCGTACGCGTGGGGACGGCCGGTCCGACTGTTGTTAGTCGGACGTTATATTTATACTGTCACGTGAAACACTTTGATTGCACGATGCAGGAATGTTGGAGTTTGTAGTGCGCGCGCAGAGTTGACATGTGCTCGCCACAGCCTTCGCTTTAGCTCCGCCGCAGTCGGAGTTGTTTTTCTATGTAGCCTATTAACGTCCCACTACATGGCACAGGCATTCACTCAGAAAGAGAGTACGGGCATAATTACCACGCATGCCCACCTCGAGTAGGTAATTTCACCACACACACTCACACACACATATGACCTCAAAGTTTGTAAATACATATAAAACTTAAAGGTATCATCTCACCTGCATGTTGTAGAGCAGCGACGGTACAATCTTGTCCATGTGTTGCGCCTCCCAGATGTTCTCCACGAGATCGTCAGAGACCGTCTTCCTGATCACACCCTGGAACAGATGCGCGATGAAGTAAAATAACTACCGACCTGAAGTGCCTTTTCTCCTCTGTGCCTGAAGTAATGACATCAGTCTGGGTGTATTTTCATGTTGGTTTCCCTGCTTGGTTATTAAAGCACACGGTATCCTAGTTTGGAACATGCCTGGGTAATACTATGGCAAGACTCACGCGTTTTTGTGGCGCTAAATTGTCAGAATTTTTATATTCTTTTTAATGCACTAACCCGTAATAAGAACATTTTTAAAAACCTATGTAGAGGCTAAAAATTCCACCCACGCCGGGATTGGAACCCGCGACCTCTATGTATTACTGTACGTAATACAGAGAATATTGTAAAGAGGTTCGAAATTTCAGTGATGCCCGTGAGTCGCCCATTAGCTCAGTTGGAAAGAGCGCTGGCACGGATAGCCAGAGGTCGCGGGTTCGAATCCTGGCATGGGTGGAATTTTTAGGACAGCGCTGGCACGGTTAGCGAGAGGTCCCGGCATGGGTAAATTTTTTAGCCTCTAAATAGGTTTCTATATATATAACTTCACAGAAGCAAAATGAACACACCTGCAGTCCATTGATGCCAGCCAGCCGTATTTTGTCCCTGGTGGCGCTGTCAGAGTGGTTGCTGTGACACATGGCCGAGAACTTGCTGACGAAGAAGTCGTAGCGGCGGTGGTAGGAAGGCGTGTCCTCTTCTATGTTCGCGAAGCGGACGAACTGGAACGGAGACAGAAGAAATTGTAACTTATGAATGTTCTTTGTTGTGCACCGGAAGAAACAAACATAGAATTATTTTATTCTATTTTGTTGCACTAACCCGTGCTAGGGACATTGTAAAACCTAACTGCAAAGTAGGTACTCGGAGCTGCAAGTGATGCAAATTACTTCAGCCAGATGTCGCTGCCTGTAAGTAATACAGCGAGTAGTGTAAAGAGGTTCGAAATTTCACTGATGCCGGTAGTCGCCCATTGGCTCAGTTGGGAGAGCGCTGGCACGGTTAGCCAGAGGTCGCGGGTTCGAGTCCCGGCGTGGGTGGAATATTTAGCCTCTAAATAGGTTTTTATAGAACTATTTTGATTGTTCTTCGTTAAATATCAGAGTGCTTAGTGCGAGTTTGACAGATCCAATCGAATAACTTTACTATTGCGTTAATCGAGCATTGAGTAGTGAGTATGAGTAAGTTAACCATTCGAACTGGCAAAACGCTGTCACAGTACAACTCGCACTCGCGTTTATTCGTGTTTTGGCTGGTAAACGTGTTCACTTCTCAACGTAAACCATTACAACTCGCACTCAGCAATTTTAATTTCCATACTTTCGCTAGGTGGCGCTTCCTCGATGCCATAGAAATATGAGTTTAAAAAACTCGCACTAAGCACTCTGGCCATAGTATTTGTGTATGTCATAGTATTTGACAACAAATACTATGAAATATACTTGTATGTCCCCACTGCTGGGGCACGGGTCTCTTCCGGCATCGCAGGAACGTTAGGCAATACTCCACCAGGGGGGCCAAGTCCAGGTTGGTGAAGGATTGTAAGACAGTGGAGGGTGTTATTGTCAGAAGTTATCAAGCCGCTTGGCGGCCTTATTGCTGATGGCAATTCGCTCCAGACGATCTAACCTACCCATCTAAATTGCTGGGGTGTTGGAAAGCTCAGCAAAAATCGGATGTACTCACTTAAGTAGGTATAGGCATTGAATTTTAAGTAAGTATGGGCAACATTTTTTTATTGTATATTTTTACTACGAGTGTTACGATTAATTCACAATTTAATTCATCTTTGGGCGAAACGTGAACATTATTTTGTTGAATTTTGTCAAAACTTGCGCGACATAGTAGAGACAAATTACAACTGGAATTAAAGCCAGTAAGTACAATGTATGAGTTCTATGTTTTAAAATTATTATGTAAACTATGTTAATTAAGGACTTTGAAAAGACTACGTTTGGAGCTTTTTGTCTATTTTTTCTGCAAAATGATCTAGATTTTGAAATGGACACCTAGTTTGAATTGTAACGTTCATTAAGCCGCAGTTTCTGTGCTACTTTGAATAAAACCTTTTCATTTCATTTTAACAACCGATGAATACATTAAACATGCTGGGTGTGTGTGTGTGTGTGTGTGAGAGAGAGAGAGAGAGAGAGAGAGAGAGAGAGAGAGAGAGAAAGTTAATTAATGAGTGTGAGAGTGTGGGAGTGAGGTCGTCAGTATACTGTGTGTGCGTGTGTGTCTGTGTCTCACGAGTTGTAAGCCTTAGGCATACGTAAGTTATTTATAACGTAGACTCACGCTCTGCGTGGCGAGGATCTGCAGCTGAGGATCGGTGGACTCAAGCAGCTTCTGCACCATCTTGAGGAAGCTCTCCACGAACAGATTCAGGGTCTGCGCGTGGCACGCCAGCAGGAGCGCGTCCATCGCTTCCATAGCTATTATCACGAACCTGTGGACGAGATAATTATTGGAACAAGAAGAAGTAGTAGAAACAAATATTTATTATAGACACAGTACACACGCCACAATAACAAAACAAGCTTAAAACAAATTACAACATAACGTAACATATAAAAAGAAAAGAACCCGAAAAGTCATGGCGTGTCACTGCTGCCGTAAACGGCAACTGACTCAGCAATACCTATGCTGATGGGCAAGCCTTCAGCGCTGATTTTCAGTCAGTGAGGGAACAGATGACGATCCCACGGTTCTCTCCTCAGGCCATCTGCCCGACGAGTCTGACAGTAAGAAAGCAGCAGGGAAGCTTTTAATGGCTGGCATTGGCAGTGGTTGGCGTTACAGGGAATATGCCTTTGTTTATTAGATACAGAATTGACTCATTTTCAGCCAACAACGGTTAGTTATGGCGCCTTAATCTAACGTTTAACACATACGTACATACGCACACACACACACAAACCCAATCTCTTGTCCATACCCTGTGCTGCGGTAACCAACACGTTCACTCTTGCGTCAGATCAGTCCGTGACTTATCAAGCTCGGATTGATGCCAGACTGATGAAGCATTAAAATATTTGAATATCCGTCAGTCTGGTGAATCAGTCCACTGAATAGACAATCAGTCTGCCGTCAGTCTAACCAAATTGATGGACAATTTTAAAAACCTATTTAGAGGCTAAAAATTCCACTAGTGCCGGGATTCTTTCTCTTTTCAACTGAGCTAATGGCGACTCACCGGCATCAGTGAAATTTCGAACCTCTTTACAATATTCTCTGTATTACGTACAGGCAGCGACATCTGGCTGAAATAATTTGCATTACTTGCCGCCCCGAGTACCTACTTTGCAGTTAGGTTTTTACATCGGAATGATATCGCTGGAAAGAGTTGGAAAGAGCGCTGGCACGAATAGCCAGAGGTCGCGGGTTCGAATCCCGGCATGGGTGGAATTTTTAGCCGCTAAATAGGTTTTTAAAATTGTCCTTAGCACGGATTAGTCCATTAAAAATAAAAATAGTATAATTACGTGGCTCTGTAAATAGCCCAGCACTTCCAATTCGATACTAGGTACATTGCTTACCCGTGCCGCCGCCGGTATATGTCGCGCGCGGCCTTCTGGAACAGGTACTCGCCGATCCTATCCAGCTTCTCCGGACTGGAGAGGCTATAGAAGGTCAACTTGTCCATGTTGGACTTGACCAGCCCGTCCTGGGGCGAGGCCGGGAAGATGTTGTCCACAAGGCGCTTGTAGCGTGGTCGCAGCGCCGAGCAGCACCCGCAGCAGCCTGGGTACGAAAGATGTGACGTGATAAGTGGAACTAAGCGAAGCGCTCGTGGCCTAGTCGAACCGAGTGATTGGAAGCAATCACTTGGGTTAAGCAACAACAGGCGCGGTCAGGTGCAGGATGGCTGATCGTCCCGTGACTACCGCTAGTGGCATTTTTCCGAGCGCTTCCGCGCTTCGCAAGGCACGTTAAGGCGTTGGTGCCGGCTGTCATGTAATTATAGTCGTTAAGCCATGTCAGACACCTTATGGGCGGTTTAATAACTGCTGACAGTAAGGCCCGCCAGTGTTTTAAAATCCTCCACCAACCCGGACTTGGCCTTGGAGTATGGCCTAACCCGGAAGAGAACGGTGCCCCTCGGTGAGGGCATAATGAAGAAGTTTTTTATGGGAAGTGCGCCTTTGGACTCTCAACCGGCAACCGTGGATACACTGCTGTATTCACCCAATTACTTATGTTAACGAAGCAAAAGAGGTTTCAAAGGATTGTGGCAAATGCAAACGCTGATTAAAAGAAAAATTAATTTTATACGGAATATTCTTTTTCCTTTATCAAGATTAAAGATAGATATTTCTTTATCACGATTAAAGATAGCTAGGCATCTTTAATCACGCTTTAATCTTTATGAAATATTTCCGAAGTGACACATCCATGACCTACTTATTAATTATACTCTTTATAATGCACTAACCCGTGCTAATATGCGTGCTATAATGCACTACGATTGAAGCGCTCGTGGCCTAGGCGAACCGAGTGATTGGAATCAATCACTTGGTTAAGCAACAACAGGCGCGGTCAGGTACGGGATGGGTGAGCGTTCCGTGACTACCGCTAGTGGCATTTTTCCGAGCGCTTCCGTGCTTCGCAAGGCACGTTAAGCCGTTGGTGCCGGCTGTCATGTAATGGTAGTCGTTAAGCCATGTCGGAGGCCTTATGGGCGGCTTTATAACTTCTGACAGTAAGGCCCGCCACTGTCTTACAATCCTCCACCAACCCGGACTTGGCCCCCGTGGTGGAGTATGGCCTAACCTTCCTGCGATGCAGGAAGAGACCCGTGCGCCAGCAGTGGGGACATACAAGGGTTGATAACGAACCCGTGCTAAGGACAGTTCTAAAAACCTATTTAGAGGCTAAAAATTCCACCCATGCCGGGATTCGAACCCGCGACCTCTGGCTATCCGTGCCAGCGCTCTTTCCAATTGAGCTAATGAGCGACTCACCGACATCAGTGAAATTTCGTACCTCTTTACAATATTCTCTGTACAGAAAATATTGTAAAGTTTTTAGCCTCTAAATAAGTTTTTAAAAGTGTACTTATTAATTGGCATAATAAAATAAAGAAATTACCAAGTTACATATATAAACTTGAGACTGTTACTTGTTCTCTATTCTAAACTTCACACAATCGAGTCCTCTATTATATCAGGCTCCTGTAATCCTAGCCCTGTATTATAACTGCTTCGTTGGTCTAGCCGTTATGGCGCTTGGCTATCAAGACAGAGGTCGTGGGTTTGATGGCCGCTGGAGGCTAGCTGACCCAGCGAACTTCGTACCGCCTAACAGTCAATTCTTTATTTTTTTTCTCTCCGTAAGGACCAACCTCGTACTTTAAGGAATATTCTAAAAAACGAATTGGCAAAATCAGTTCAGCTGCTCTCGAGATTTGCGCTTACCAACACATTCAACGATTAATTTTTATATTATAGATAGATAGATGTACTTTTTACATTTTTTTTACTTCTGTTTTTTAATTGACAGCGTTATATTATAACACTTACACGTCATATAAACACTCCTGCTCAGAAAGAAGCACGCACGGTGGGAGATTTTTCTTAACCTCAACATAGTTTGGTAGGTAGGTACTTATCTAATGTTTTCTAACACTCAACACAACTCAATCAATTAACACTTGACTCCTTTTAATTGCTTTCAAAACGAGTTCACCTATCACTTGCTTGTAATTATAACACAAACTTTTTACGCCTTAAATACCTATTCACACTGGCATAAAAAAACACTATTAAAATTTTATTTTCCTAACATTAAAACTAAATACTAATAGCGCGAACTTTTTTTAATAAATCCGAAGTTGTTGTGCGGCGCGAAGTCGATTAGGTACTAAGTATCAACTGATAAGTGGTCTATTGCTTTGATAACAGCTGACAGTGATGATAACCCATCTGGGAAAATGGAGTACCCATTATCGGCAAGGGTTTGACACAGTCATGACGTCGAAGCAATGCATAATAATTATTTAGGGCGCTTCGGGTACTACCTACCGCCACCAATGGCAAAAATCATAACTTGTTTTAGATCAGATTATATTAAACCTCTTTATTGTACAGACCAGGAAACGAAATACATTAAGGCCAGTCAATTTAGGCTAGCAAAGGTTAATGCATCCTTCATGGGGCATTGTATACGCTTCTATAATAAAATCCCTGAAGATATATGAAGCTTGCCTGAATCGCGGTTCAAAAAATATGTTAAGCACACTTTGTGCCAAAAGGGCTACTTTAAAATAAAGGTATATTTAGATGACAATGAGGTCTGGAATTAAAGCCAGTACAATGTATGAGTTCTACGTTTAATAATTATTATGTAAACTATGTTAATTAAGGACTTTGAAAAGACTAAGTTTGGAGATTTTTTGTCCATTTTTTCTCCAAAATGATCTAGATTTTCAAATGGACACCTAGTTTGAATTGTAACGTTCATTAAGCCGCAGTTTCTGCGCTACTTTGAACAAAACCTTTTCATTAAAAGGATAACATAGGGGCTGGGCGTTAATGACTCCCTCATCAACGCCAAGCCCAAGCCGTTGGACCTAGGAAGCTGAAATTTTGCACAGAGGGTCTATATATAATGTAGGCAAGGAATAAGACCATATTTTATCAAATTCAACCCCTAAGAGGGCGAAAAGGGATGCCAAAATTTGTATGGGAGGACATTAGACAACATTCTTTCTAGAATGTCGTCTAATTTTCTTGAAACTTAAAACTAATACACTTCAACACAATTGATTGAACACGTGTTTCGCCGTTTTTCTAAATTTAACCCTTAAGCGAGTGTTGAACGGTGTTGCAAAATTTTGTTCCCTGAATCTTTTCCACGCGGACGGAGTCGCGGGCAAAAGCTAGTTTATACATATAAACCTTTTAATGTATTTAGTTTTCTGTACTTTTGCCGTATACAATTGGTTTTATAAAACGTTTTTAGTGAACATGAGAAATCTTAACAATTGCGACAACTATTTTTAGAATGTCCATTCTAGAACCTAGCATCAAAAGACTAGAACTTTAACCACTTTTCGCCAAATACGGCCGTTTTTAGCAGAAAGACTCCAGCGGCTCTAGACTCTATGCAACATCTATACATTGTATACTTTTTGTCAAATCTGTCCGCAAATTAAATAAATCTACACAGTAGACCTGACCGAGGGACGCTAACTGAAAAATATGACAACCCGTTTCTGCGTCATTGGGTGAAAATACATGTTTTTCAGCCGATGACATAGATTTGGGTCTGCTTCCAATGTAAGACTCCATTTACTTTATTTTTATTGAGCTATAACCTACAACCTATTTTAATAATTAGCAAGCTTTGTTAAATTAAATTTAAACACTGTAAGAAAATTGGGCCTTTCGTTGTCATTAAACGAATTGAATTTTATTTTTATAACAACATTGTCTTCAGAACTAGGCAAGACAATTAAAATAACATACTAAACATTATAAAGGCGAAAGTTTGCGAGTGCGTTTGTTTGTTACTTCTTCTCGCCTAAACGGCTGGAGCGATTTTAACAAAATTTGGCATGGAGTTAGCTGACACCCTGGACCAACACATAGGCTACATTTTACTGCGGGAAAATATCTTATTCCCATGGGAAAATCTATAAACCGTGGGGCATGGCTAGTAAGTACATAAACCGCACTGACAAAGCCTGGTACCAGGTACCCACTATCTAATGTAACTACACTCAGTATTGTCAATTGTATTTCTCTTAGCTGAAGCACTAGAGCTGTTCAGCCAAGGCCCGCGTTCAGACTGAACACGGTGGGAGTCGGGAGGGCTCCAAGTGCCGTGGCTAAATATAATTTGTAGTTCAGTGACGGAAATAGAATGCAGTATCGAACCTAGCCCCACTCTGGAAAAGCAAGGATTGTCTTAATTATTTTGTTTTTTTAGATATATTTACATAAACACATGCCTGTATTGTGGAGGGGTAGGCTTGCCACAGGGTTTGCCACTTGCCACGATCCTGACTAACCACGTTCGCTTAATGAACGTTCATTTGTCGCTGTATACGTTTTTTTTTGGGTCGCTGTATACACTTGTAACTGTAATCTATAAGCTAAAAATAAGTTTCCGCATGTGGTAGCTAAGTAAAAAACATATTAATAGTTATATCGCTCATTTGGCAGAATAATGACGCAAATGTACTTTTTTGCCAATTTGAGTTAAGTATGCCAAAACACCCGAAATAACTGTTATACACTTGGGAAAAAAATTACAGTAATGTTGTTTTGTTTTTTTATCGCGTGACAGCGCCACTGTCGTTGTGGCATTTTGACAAAGTTCTAACACTTCCGAATGAAACAACGGTCTCTCCTGTAAAATTGGAAAAAGGACATTTGCGTCAATATTCTGCCAAATGAGCGATATATGAAACGGGTCAAATCGCGATTATTTATTAGGTAAAACGTAATTACCTTATTTCCCGACGTTATAACTACGTATAACTATATATAACTATGTATGAGTATCGCGAATTATTAAGAAATACTATAACAAACCAAGCATGTAACAAACATATGTTTGTAATGTACCATATAATTATGCGAGTAGTATAAAACGAGTTTAAACTACACTACGGCATCGAGGATACGCATCCTCCGTGTAGTATAGTGCCGTAGTGTATAGTGAGTCAGTACTCACTATACACTATATATTTCCTTTTTGAATTTATGAGCCCTCAAGGCAGTCCTTGAGGGCTCATAAATTCAAAAAGGAAAATTTACCACTAAATTAGATAACTCGATATATTCAGGGATATACCCCTTGTTCACGCATCTGAAAGGATATTTGGTTACCGAAATGATATTTGGTTGGTGCATATGTCACCGCAAAATAACAAGATCCGCCAGTTTATAAATATCCTAGGAAAATTATAAACTTTCGTAGGATTCTAAACGAGAGATGAATTGTATTATCTAACGCCCACATTATTGCAAATTGATAAACTTACCAAATTCAAGCGTAAAATAATAAGTAACCCTTAACGAAACGCCACCTGCGCTCTGATTGGTTCAATAAGTCACGTGTTCCTACTCCATCTAGAAATATCGTTGATGAAGTGAAATTTACCACAGAGCTACGAAAGTTTTATAGTGGTCATGACCAAAATAGTAAGAAGTCGATTAAAAAAGTCGTTAAAATGATGTAAGACTATAATATAGCTAAAGCTTTGGGACGTCGCAATGTTGCAAACCGAAATTAGGTTCGAAGTTTCAGGATGGAGCGAGCGGAGCGAAGCTGCATCCTAGAACTTCGGGTGTTAGGTTTTTTTTATATAAGAGGAAAAAAATGGGTCCAGAAGAACAAAATCATTCATACAGCAAGATTTTGAGGTTAGGTTTACAGAAAATTCAACAATAATTTTCTCGTAAACTACGCATCTCCGGCAAGAATGGATTGCAGGTAGGTAATCGAAACTGATCAATTTATACTAGTTTGGCAAGTTTGATCGTACCTAAGTCTATGGACACAAGCATTGCCACTGTCGACATCAACCAATCAGAGAGCAGTGTGTTATTTGCCGTATTTTATAAAAGCGTAAAATAAGAAGCGCTTCTGTGATTGGTCGGAACTGTTTAGAATCTTACGAATGGATATCCGTTAGTTTATAAATTAACCACGAGACTTCAAAAATTTATAAATTTGCGAAAATGTGGGCCTAAAATAATACAATTTATCTCTCGTTTACAATCCTACGAAAGTTTATAAATTTCCTAGGTAATTTATAAACTTGCGGATCTTGTTATCTTCCGGTGACACATGCATTTTATAAATAGGTACTTTTTTTACTAGCCCAAAAACGTCCCACTGCAGAGTACAGGCCTTCTCTCATAGTGTTTGGGCTAAATTACTACGCGTGCCCACCGCAGATTGGCAATTTCAATCGCCGAGTTATTTGAACACCACAGACACTCTTTTCACTTTCCTCACGTTGTTTTCCTTCACGGTATTGCTACTACAACTTCACAAATGTCATTGGTATATGGCCACACCGGGAATCAAACCTAGGTCACCCGCTTCGCATTTCATTGTTCTACCCACTGGGCCACCGCCGCATTTTACATAAATACATACTTTGATTAAAGTTTAGATGACCGAGAACCTGAAGCTTAAAACCTAGATCTAGATAGCATTAACGCCAAAAACGCTCGTTTTGGCATACTATACTATAAATACTATTAGTCTCATATCCACAATCCTAGGTTCTTTGTAGTCGGTCCTGAAAATCACTGTTCACTTGATTTACGGATGTAACACACATACAGTCTATTTATTCTTACTTGTCCAATTTAGTAAACAAAATTCTAACCTTAAAATTGAGATTAGATGCCTAAACTAGACATTTTATCGCAAAATCATGAACTATATTTATAAAATTGGCAGCGTGTTATCTAAAAGAGTGTTCCAGGTTACTTCATTTATGGAAATATGGCAGTTTTGGACTAAAAAGTTACAGTTTACGGGTAGAATCTTGTTTACTAAATTGGACAAGTAAGAATAAATAGACTGTAGGTGGTTATGGCGGTCCATACATGCATAATTTACTTCAGTAGTATTTATATGGACATATGTATGGATCGCAACCGTTTAGGTGTTTCATCCTTAAGATATATAGGTTCTATGTATCAATTTATTGCACAACCAGAAAAAAAGTATGATTACAATTGCTTAACACTTCAACGGGCAGAGCTAGGATACGTATGTATATCATTGGCTTTGGACTTTAATTAAATGTCATAAATTTCAATTCAAGATGGTTACTATTATAACTGCCTGGTAAAGGGTTAAAACCGAAAAGAATGTTATGTTACACACTTTCTGCAAACACATGTCAAAGGCATGATTTTTTTTCGTTGCTATTATTGCCCCATAGATACGCTTAATATTCAAAGGTTTGACTCAATCTTCTATGCTAGTATAGATTATTAAAGCACCAGTTACGACCAGAAAAAAACCAAAGTACTTTGTTTACAAATATTTTATTTCAGTCACTTATGAAGTAAGACTTACAAACTAGACTAGCAACTAGTATTTTCTCTTATCATCACGACTGTCCCGAGACTTGGACCGGTTATCATAATCATCATACTTTCTGGATGAGGACGAAATCCGACTGCGCTTGTCATCAATCCTCCGGTCTCTTGAACGATCAACATCTCTGTCTCGAGACCTAGACTTGTGTCTTTTGCTGGAATATTCTCTCTTTCGGTCGTATGGGGACCTGGAACGTCTCTCCCTCTTAGCCTTATGCGCACTATGGTACTTGGAAGATAGAGGCGGAGTTTTCGGTGACTTCTCTTTCTTGCTGTCCCGTTTTGTCTCCTTAGATGTAGAAGCAGTCGGAGACTCCGGTTTTTTCTCCTCAGCCTTGGCGTCTCTTTCCTTCTGAGACTGAATGATTTTGTTTGCTTGATAGACACGTTTCAATGCCTCAACTTTCCTTTCCATGTCTTCTGGGTTCACTTTAGGTCGTTTGTAGAGCTGAAGGATGCGGATAGAGACCTCCCTAATATCCTCTTCAGGAACTTTGAAGAGCAGGAACCAGTGAGGGCTATTTGGTAGCGGCAGGCCAATTTTGCGGGCTGTTAGATAAATGCAGGCACATGCAATGGTTTCCGGAGGGAATCTCATGAAGACATCTGTTCTCAATGCATCATTCATGTAATTCCAGGCCATTTGCATGAGTTGACGGTTCTTCTCATATGTAAGAAGCTGAAGATAGACCACAATCAGCTTATGGGGGTGTTTGACATGCACACAGAAGCCTAACTCCTTCAATATGCGCCGTTCAGCTTTAATAACTTGGTTTTTCAGTTCTATGTAGTTCTGATCGACAATCAGAGGGCTTATATTTTTCTGTAGCCTAACCTGCTTGATGTGATGGAAGACGTTGATGACATCACGAATTCGGCAGGGTTTTTCCTCGACCTTGGAGGCTAGATAGATGCTGCCCATAGCCATTGTCTCCATGGGGTACCTAACGAAGGACTTGGCGTAGTAGAACCGCTGGAGGTATATCTGGCCTGTTGCCATGGCAACCTGTGGTAGTTTTAGCAGGATTCCGGCGGTTTGTATGAGTTCGCAGCCGAGGATGCGGAGGTCGGCCTCCGTCTCAATGTCGAGGCCGTCTGCCTGGCTGGGGGTCTCCTTGAACACATTTTCCGGTAGCAAGCAGTTGTAGAGGGTCAGAACGATCTTTCCATAGTTCTTCTGAGGCTTCGCGGGCGCCGTGGTAGTCGCCGTTTTACTTGGAGTCTGGACCGCAGTCATTTTGCTCGTTAGTCACGCACTCTCACTTTCACAAAGTACTTTGATGATGGAACATAAGAAATGCTTGATTTATATCACATTTTCACGTATTTTGGGGTGAAATTTGCGTTGTTATCCATGAATAGCGACCACGACGCTGGAAGTTTTACGAAATAGGTATTCGAAACGAATGACAGACGTAATTCAAGATGGCTACCGTAAGTACACAGCTGTCAAAGTAAACATTGGCCTAGCATTGCTAGAAATTATGAATAACAAGTAAAATTTTTAGTAAAATCTACTCTTACCCGCTATCATTGTCCAAAACGTTTCAGGCCCGGTATTTTACTGAGTAGCGGCACGAAATTCACGACTTTTCGAAATACTTGGGCGTAAAGTTTTTTTTTTAAATCAGTGTTGCCCAACCAATCATAAAATCATCATTATTCTGATTCTATTCTGACCACAGACTTGATATCGTGATATGACCGAATGAAAATATTATCCATTCATTTCGTTCAGGGATGATTGATTCCAGCGTTGCCAGAAAGTTACTTTTGTAACCTTTTAGGTGATTTTTAACTAAGTCAGGTTACTTTGAGGTTACATGACACAAAAGGGTTACTTTTTTGTGAAGGTTTTTTTTACTTATTTTGAAAAAGGTAACGCAAAGATCTTTTGCTTGTTGGCAAATTGTTTCGTTTCTTCGCTCATTCATAATATTCAACTCACTCACTTACTCCCTTCCTGTCTCTCTCTCTTTGTTTTGATCTGCTTGCTCCATCCAGTCCGCGTAGCATGTCACGCTCGAGAAATGCCCTTCTCTATGCAAAAATGACAATTTCTCTGTCGAGCCCGAAATGTCTCGACGCTAACAAGTTACCGCGACCGAGATGGAGTCGACCGAAACTTTTGTACCACTGGGTAATATGGTGCCATTGCCGAGATGATCGGCCGATTTAGACACTAATTTTGACATAAATGAGACCAAGATATGTCTGGATACGAGATGTAAAGACAAGGCCTCGAGAGCACGGTTTTAGTACCTTTTTTATTCGTGAGGTGACTTTTTACACCAAAAGGTTACTTTTTGCCTATTTCCGGTGACTTTTCACAAGGCCTGTCTGGCAACACTGATTGATTCACATTCTCTGGGTGAAATAGCTGCGTTCAGGAAAAAAACTGTTCTATGGTTAAAATATAAAATCGGAAGTTGACTGAAGTTGGCGGCAGTTATGGTTAGTTAAGTTAATCAATAATGCAAATTAGCAGATTGTAATCTTGAACGTTTGCCCACTGTTGTAGACAATAATAAATTAATTTAACCTTGAACAATATGGCTTCATAAGCTCGCATTGCGCGTAAATATACATTTACAAAATATTGTCAAAAAAAAATGATTGCATACTTACACCTTGGGTCCGTACATTTTTGGAAAAACGTGTCGAAAAAATCGTGGGCTTCACCAACTTCAAAACAACATTTTACAAAAGACATTTTCAAGAAACTCACTAATTTACCGTTTATTTATTTTCACTGTAGGTACATAGGTTTTTTTGTTTTGAGCGTTATTCAGTTCTTTCTTTACCAAGGCAGGTTTTTATCATAATTATTTCATAAAATATCTTTATCACTGTAATAAAATATAATTAGGGCCTTAATAGTTTATTTTTTATCACTTTCGCTAATCTTAAAATAACCACCCAAAATATTTTCGCACTTAACTGATTATCTTTGTAAGTGTTAAAAGGTTAACGTTTCTTAAAATATGTGCACTACCAACAGTTTAAAGTTAAAATCGATATAACGTTTGCTGCCAGTCAGAAATGCGAAAAAATCTGTAAATATATTTTTTATAAATTAAACGATATAGGTCAGCGATGTCAGTTTTTTGGCAACATAATAGGCAGTGTAGGTGACACCTCGGCTATTTGATTATCCTACTAAATTAAATTAGCATGTTAAAAGCACTTTTACCCATTATTTGTACGACTTCACAACTTGGCGGTACAATGCGCGCGTTATATTTTTCGTACAGCACCAAGGTTCTTGCGAAGTTTCAATTTTGCTACTCACTACTAGGTGGCGCTGCTAGTAATCTTATTAATTTAATTCTCAAATGTTTACTGCACGGAAATCATTTTAGATAAATAAAAATTGCAGATGTTGGTGTTGCGACCGTCAGGTTAAAGTGGGACTGGGCTGGCCGTGGCCTTGTCTGCCGTATGAGCTCAGGAAGGTGGGTCAAAATAGTGATCGACTGAGTCCCGAGTGACGGAAATCAGAAGGGGAGGTCTTATCTAATTTCTACTGTGCAATATTCCGTTTTTTTCGAACTTTCAGCAAATGCTGAGTCGGAGAGCCCATTTACGTTTGCCACACCTACGTTGAGCACTCTAGGATGGGCGCATGCTGAGACGCAGTCGGCGCAGCACAGCGCAGCACAGTTCAGTACAGGGTAGGGCAGTTGAAGCAGAGATAGGACCCCACCGCAACATGCTGCAACGCAACTATTCGCTCCATGCCTTGGCAATTCTCACCACAACAACTCTTTCAATGTCTCTTTTGAATAGTCTGGATGATTTTTATCATACAAACAAGGTTCGTCGTCAGGCTATAGGTACTAGTCCACTGCTGGACATAGCTCTCCCCTAAAGAGCGCCACGTTGTGCTATCATAGGGGGTAATGCCCAAACAAGGTTCACAGCGAACTAATTTAATTTAATTTTCTGTCATTGCAACAAAATTGTGAGTAAAGACGCCTCGACGTGGACGCGTCGCTCAGAGTGCTTAGTGCGAGTTTTTTTAACTACTCGATCGCGTTAACGTAAACGCATATTTCTATGGCATCGAGGAAGCGCCACCTAGCGACAAGTAGGGAAATTAAAATTGCTGAGTGCGAGTTGTAATGGTTTACGTTGTCACTAGTGAGAACGGCGGCGATCGAGAAGTGAACGCGTTTACCAGCCAAAACACGAATAAACGCGAGTGCGAGTTGTATTGTGACAGCGTTTTGACAGTTCGAACGGTTAACTTACTCACGCTCGCAAAGTAAATCTATCACTTTTATTTTGGCGGTGAGAATAAGAAGTTGAGTGGTTTATTTTAAAAAGGAAGGATGTCAGCACGTTTCTTTTTGGCTTGGAGTATGTTTAAGACTGCTAGAGAACGTGAGATCCGAAAAATGGGATGCATTCGTGCAAAAGCTCGTGTTGGAAGTGATCCTTTGGCGGACCTATCCGAGACCGAATTTAAAAACCGATATCGTCTCAAGAGCACTTTTAAGTACTTGTGCAAAGAATTAAGACGACTCACCAACTTAAGATCCACGCAACGGATTTCTTTGGAACACAAGGTATATCTTTCTTAATTTCAAACCATATTGTTTTTTCTAATCTTATACCTAAGTACTAACTCTATTTCATATTATAGGTACTCACTGCACTGTTCTTTTTTGCATCGGGTTCTTACCAGCGGCCAGTAGGCGTTGCTAAGAACTTATCACAAAAGATGTGCAGCGTTTACATAGAAGAAGTGACCCAAGCCTTAAACCACAGTGACATGCTCAAAAAGTATATTAAGTTTCCTGATTCTCCATCTGCTAGGCAAGCAATAAGTCAGAGGTAAAATTTTGTAAATCCATTTAATAACCTATTTAGAGGCTAAAAATTCCACCCATGCCCGGATTCGAACCCGCAACCTCTGGCTATCCGTGCCAGCGCTCTTCCAATTGAGCTAATGGGCGACTCACGGCATCAGTGAAATTTCGAACCTCTTTACACTCCCGTCATGGGTGGAATTTTTAGACTCTAAATAGGTTTTTAAAATTGTCCTTAGCACGGGTTAGTGCATTAAAAATAGTATAATCCATTTAATTTAAATTAATCATCAATGTACCTACGTAAGTGAACATGGTTGTATATTTTTTTGTGGTTAATGCAATAAATGTTCTCTATCTATCTAAGCCCAAATTCACTTGATATAATTTTTAAATGCGTTTTGTAGGTTTTATACCAAATATGGGATACCAGGAGTAACCGGTTGCATAGATTGCAGTCACTTTAGAATATTTGGCCCACCGAAGGAGGAAGAACATTGGTTTTACTGTCGCAAGCACTACCATTCACTCAATGTGCAAATGGCAAGTTATGCATAATTTTATAATACTTGAGAACAATTTTGTATACATATACTTACTTATTTTATGTTACGACCATGGATCTAAAACATAATTCTAGCTGTTTTCTAGGTGTGTGATGATGAATACCGCATTTTAAATGTAAATGCAAAGTTTGGAGGTGCAAATCATGACGCGTTTATATGGGAGAATAGCGATGTGAACCTATACATGCAGTCGTTGCACAACAGTGGAGAATCTGTGTGGCTATTAGGTAAACAATTGTTAGCTAAATTAATCCTATTAAGCATGGAATCCGGCAGATGCTGGATGCGGAAAGCTGAAGACAGGGCGCTATGGCGCTCAATAGGGGAGGGCTATGTCCACATAATATAGCCTGAAGAAGAAGAAGCATGGAATTTCATAAGCAGTTATGATAACTGCAAATAATTAAGATATTCTAATACATAACTTATTCATTTGATATAGTAAATAATGCTTGTTATGATTTTAGGCGACTCTGGCTACCCCCAACGCCCATGGCTGATGACACCCATTTTAGATGCCACTGCAGGCTCAGCGGAAGCCAATTATAGTGAGAAGCACTGTGCAGCCAGAGTGGTTATAGAAAACACATTTGGCAGACTAAAGAATCGTTGGCGCTGTCTAAATAAAGACAGAGTCCTCCATTATAAGCCAATAAAATGTGCAAGGATTATTCAAGCTTGTTGCGTCCTTTATAATTTAGGAATCACATGTGGTGAAATTTGCAACGAAGGTAATATAGGTACGTACATTGGCACCAACACTTTATTACGTTTTGGAAGTAAGTCAATGTTTATGGTATTATCCATGAATGACAAGTCAACCTAATCTATTTTTGTTTTTTATAGGACAGGAACATGATGGAGGACGAGATCAGACAATCCATTTAGGTAGTAATGCAGAGGAAGGTTCCACCACTGACCTGATTCGAGGAAGGATATTGCGGGATCAACTAGTCAGAAGGTTGAATTGATAAGGAAATGAATTGAAAAATTATGTATCACAAACTGGTCAACTAATAAAGGCTTTTATTAATGATAATAATTATTAATTATAATTAAAGTACCACAATCACATTCTCAGACTTAGACCCTTTGAAATGAAATGATAAAGCTTTTATTCAAAGTAGGGCAGAAACTGCGGCTTAATGATAGTTACTAGGCATTATCTTCACAAAACTTAGAAACTACTTTTTCTAATAAATCTAACGCTCTTGAAGCAATACTTTGCCATCCCGTTTGAGTCTGCAACTCCATTTCCCTCATCCTTATTTGCTCTCTCCTCACGTCCATGCTGTCTCGGTGCTGCTGCAGTCTTATATCTCTCCATTCCCTGTCCGACTGAAGAAATTGCTGACTAGCCTGATCATGGGCTCTTAACACTCGCCGGGGTGATCTCCTCGGATGTCTTCGAGGTGATCCCCGGATACGTCTTCGGGGTGACACAACTGACTGTGTCCGGCGAGGTGTATGACCGGACAGGGTAGGCCGCACAGGGAGAGGCAATACGGCACCGACTGATAAAAGAAATTCGTCCTATTAATAATGATTATTGCTCATATCAAGCAATGATTAGGAATCATATTGTGTATAAAATTTAGATACTCTTGGTCTTTATTTAAGTAACATTAATTTTATCCATTAAATGTTGTGGCATAACATTTAATTTTTTATGTTTTTTAATTTTGTTAATAAATTTTTTAGTTTATAATAATAATAATATTGGCCTTTTTGCATCTACTTAATGAGATGATTTATACAGCGTCCACAGTGGTATCTTCACTCACACTAGATGGGTGAAGGGACCACTCCGACGCTGTAGTGCCTGGGTCATGGTTTTTATAGATGGTGAAGGCTTGCCCAGCACCTATACCATCCTGACAGCCTAGTCGGCCTAGCCCACAGGAAAGACTAGTCAATACGTGCGGAGCCAACCAAGCTGCGGGTTTCCTCACGATGTTTTCCTTCACCGTTAGCGTGTGGTATTGCGACTGCAAATTCGCAAATGTACGTAACTTTGAAATTAAACAAAGTCATTGGTACATGCCCGCACTCGGGATCGAACCTGGGGCTCTCGCTTGCCAGTCTATGGTTCTACCCACTGAGCTACCATCGCTCATTTATAATATATGGATATATATAGTCAAGGTAGTAAATTATATTGAAATTTGCATGTACATACTATGCAATTTTGTACAAGCAAAAAGTTTGAAGTAAATGGTCACGTAAATTGTGTAACGTACGAGGTCAAACAAATTTAGAAACAATGGAAACTCATAGTTACCTTCATGGACATGAGGTGGAGTAGCCTCATGAGCTGGGTTTGATGGCCCTGGCTGCTGTTCGATGTCTGAAAATATGGACATTTTATAAGATATTAATATAGAACATAGCCTTATTAATAGTATGATAAGCTTTTGTGATGTGGTTTTACAAAGAAAATAGGATTCTCATGTAAACTGTCTTATTATATTGAAAAAAATAACTACCTTCTATGATTACCACAGCATCAACATGTGGAGACGGAGCAACATTAACCCTATGGGATGGCCCGGGCTGGTTCCATGGTTCAATGCCTGAAATATATTTATATTTTTGTAAGAAATAAGTACATACAATTTCAGGTTATGTGCAAATAAATAGACAACACATACTTTCTGTCAACAGGGGACTGTTCAATAATGGTGGCACAGGCTCATTCACATTTTCCTCAATGGGCTGAGTATGGACATTCTGTAAATATAAATGATTACTAGAGACATGCACAAGTAACAATTTAAAAAAAATCTAGTCTGTTCAAATATTGCGAACCTGTGAAAACCCAGCTTCCTGCAGTGCCAAGCCTGTCGAACCCAGTTGACCAATCAGATTAAGGACCCTTTGTTCCAAATCTGTGAGTTTGGTAAACACAGCTGGCCCACCACCCGTGCCACTGGCTGCTCTATGTAGTCGAGCAGCCTTCTTTTTAGTATTGTTTTTAAAGTCGCTCCACACCTTGAACATGCAAAAAAATAACCCATTACCTATGAGCTTTACCAACCTGCAATCGACAATAAAATGTGCATACCTTTTTCCATTTCTCCGTGGATTTGGTGTCACCACTGCCATCACTATTGAGTAAATTTGACAGCTCCTCCCAGTGACGTATAGTAGTAATTCTACCCCTGGCATTGCTGGTAGGCTTAGAGAGATCTCCATGCCTAAAATAAGCAAAAGCCACCTTTATCAAAGGTTCAAATTTTACAAGCGACGAGTTTTACATACATCATAATAACATATTGTCACTTACTGTTCCATATATGTAACCAACATTTCAAATTGATGTTGGCTGGTCTTCATAATTTGTTAGTTTACTTTACTAGTTTTAAATCCATCCAACAAAACACCGAAGAGAACATAACCTACGTAAAAACAAAAACACCGTAAAACCCACTTGACAAGTGTCACGCTATCCTACCTAAATTATAGGCAACTGATTCCTTAGAAGCATGGTGCAAAATTGCATGGTCCAAATTTGGTCGGTTTATCACCGAGACGGTACAAAGCTACCAACCTACAGATAAAAAAAACGCCGTTCACGGTGAATAAACGTCAATCGAAGTGACTACTCGATAATTACTCACACTCGCATGTTTTCGATTCTCGCTTCTCACTGCGTATGCTCGATTAACGCGGTAGTAAAGTTATTCGATTGGATCTGTCAAACTCGCACTAAGCACTCTGAGTGCTTAGTGCGAGTTTTTTTAACTACTCGATCGCGTTAACGTAAACGCATATTTCTATGGCATCGAGGAAGCGCCACCTAGCGACAAGTAGGGAAATTAAAATTGCTGAGTGCGAGTTGTAATGGTTTACGTTGTCACTAGTGAGAACGGCGGCGATCGAGTAGTGAACGCGTTTACCAGCCAAAACACGAATAAACGCGAGTGCGAGTTGTATTGTGACAGCGTTTTGACAGTTCGAACGGTTAACTTACTCACGCTCGCAAAGTAAATCTATCACTTATATATTGGCGGTGAGAATAAGAAGTTGAATGGTTTATTTTAAAAAGGAAGGATGTCAGCACGTTTCTTTTTGGCTTGGAGTATGTTTAAGACTGCTAGAGCACGTGAGATCCGGAATATGGGATGCATTCGTGCAAAAGCTCGTGTTGGAAGTGATCCTTTGGCGGACCTATCCGAGACCGAATTTAAAAACCGATATCGTCTCAACAAGAGCACTTTTAAGTACTTGTGCAAAGAATTAAGACGACTAACCAACTTAAGATCCACGCAACGGATTTCTTTGGAACACAAGGTATATCTTTCTTAATTTCAAACCATATTGTTTTTTCTAATCTTATACTTACCTAAGTACTAACTCTATTTCATATTATAGGTACTCACTGCACTATTCTTTTTTGCATCGGGTTCTTACCAGCGGCCAGTAGGCGTTGCTAAGAACTTATCACAAAAGATGTGCAGCGTTTACATAGAAGAAGTGACCCAAGCCTTAAACCACAGTGACATGCTCAAAAAGTATATTAAGTTTCCTGATTCTCCATCTGCTAGGCAAGCAATAAGTCAGAGGTAAAATTTTGTTAATCCATTTAATAACCTATTTAGAGGCTAAAAATTCCACCCATGCCGGGATTCGAACCCGCAACCTCTGGCTATCCGTGCCAGCGCTCTTCCAATTGAGCTAATGGGCGACTCACCAGCATCAGTGAAATTTCGAACCTCTTTACACTCCCGTCATGGGTGGAATTTTTAGCCACTAAATAGGTTTTTAAAATTGTCCTTAGCACGGGTTAGTGCATTAAAAATAGTATAATCCATTTCATTTAAATTAATCATCAATGTACCTACGTAAGTGAACATGGTTGTATATTTTTTTGTGGTTAATGCAATAAAGTGTTCTCTATCGAAGCCCAAATTCACTTGATATAATTTTTAAATGCGTTTTGTAGGTTTTATACCAAATATGGGATACCAGGAGTAACCGGTTGCATAGATTGCAGTCACTTTAGAATATTTGGCCCACCAAAGGAGGAAGAACATTGGTTTTACTGTCGCAAGCACTACCATTCACTCAATGTGCAAATGGCAAGTTATGCATAATTTTATAATACTTGAGAACAATTTTGTATATATACTTACTTACTTATTTTATGTTACGACCATGGATCTAAAACATAATTTTTTCTAGGTGTGTGATGATGAATACCGCATTTTAAATGTAAATGCAAAGTTTGGAGGTGCAAATCATGACGCGTTTATATGGGAGAATAGCGATGTGAACCTATACATGCAGTCGTTGCACAACAGTGGAGAATCTGTGTGGCTATTAGGTAAACAATTGTTAGCTAAATTAATCCTATTAAGCATGGAATCCGGCAGATGCTGGATGCGGAAAGCTGAAGACAGGGCGCTATGGCGCTCAATAGGGGAGGGCTATGTCCACATAATATAGCCTGAAGAAGAAGAAGCATGGAATTTCATAAGCAGTTATGATAACTGCAAATAATTAAGATATTCTAATACATAACTTATTCATTTGATATAGTAAATAATGCTTGTTATGATTTTAGGCGACTCTGGCTACCCCCAACGCCCATGGCTGATGACACCCATTTTAGATGCCACTCCAGGCTCAGCGGAAGCCAATTATAGTGAGAAGCACTGTGCAGCCAGAGTGGTTATAGAAAACACATTTGGCAGACTAAAGAATCGTTGGCGCTGTCTAAATAAAGACAGAGTCCTCCATTATAAGCCAATAAAATGTGCAAGGATTATTCAAGCTTGTTGCGTCCTTTATAACTTAGGAATCACATGTGGTGAAATTTGCAACGAAGGTAATATAGGTATGTACGTACATTGGCACCAACACTTTTTACGTTTTGGAAGTAAGTCAATGTTTATGGTATTATCCATGAATGACAAGTCAACCTAATCTATTTTTGTTTTTTATAGGACAGGAACATGATGGAGGACGAGATGAGACAATCCATTTAGGTAGTAATGCAGAGGAAGGTTCCACCACTGACCTGATTCGAGGAAGGATATTGCGGGATCAACTAGTCAGAAGGTTGAATTGATAAGGAAATGAATTGAAAAATTATGTATCACAAACTGGTCAACTAATAAAGGCTTTTATTAATGATAATAATTATTAATTATAATTAAAGTACCACAATCACATTCTCAGACTTAGACCCTTTGAAATGAAATGATAAAGCTTTTATTCAAAGTAGCGCAGAAACTGCGGCTTAATGATAGTTACTAGGCATTATCTTCACAAAACTTAGAAACTACTTTTTCTAATAAATCTAACGCTCTTGAAGCAATACTTTGCCATCCCGTTTGAGTCTGCATCTCCATTTCCCTTATCCTTATTTGCTCTCTCCTCACGTCCATGCTGTCTCGGTGCTGCTGCAGTCTTATATCTCTCCATTCCCTGTCCGACTGAAGAAATTGCTGACTAGCCTGATCATGGGCTCTTAACACTCGCCGGGGTGATCTCCTCGGATGTCTTCGAGGTGATCCCCGGATACGTCTTCGGGGTGACACAACTGATTGTGTCCGGCGAGGTGTATGACCGGACAGGGTAGGCCGCACAGGGAGAGGCAATACAGCACCGACTGATAAAAGAAATTCGTCTTATTAATAATGATTATTGTTCATATCAAGCAATGATTAGGAATCATATTGTGTATAAAATTTTGATACTCTTGGTCTTTATTTAAGTAACAAGCAATTTTGTACAAGCAAAAAGTTTTAAATCTTTATTGCAACAGATGAAGTAAATGGTCACGTAAATTGTGTTACGTACGAGGTCAAACAAATTTAGAAACAATGGAAACTCATAGTTACCTTCATGGACATGAGGTGGAGTAGCCTCATGAGCTGGGTTTGATGGCCCTGGCTGCTGTTCGATGTCTGAAAATATGGACATTTTATAAGATATTAATATAGAACATAGCCTTATTAATAGTATGATAAGCTTTTGTGATGTGGTTTTACAAAGAAAATAGAATTCTCATGTAAACTGTCTTATTATATTGAAAAAAATAACTACCTTCTATGATTACCACAGCATCAACATGTGGAGACGGAGCAACATTAACCCTATGGGATGGCCCGGGCTGGTTCCATGGTTCAATGCCTGAAATATATTTATATTTTTGTAAGAAATAAGTACATACAATTTCAGGTTATGTGCAAATAAATAGACAACACATACTTTCTGTCAACAGGGGACTGTTCAATAATGGTGGCACAGGCTCATTCACATTTTCCTCAATGGGCTGAGTATGGACATTCTGTAAATATAAATGATTACTACAGACATGCACAAGTAACAATTTAGAAAAAATCTAGTCTGTTCAAATATTGCGAACCTGTGAAAACCCAGCTTCCTGCAGTGCCAAGCCTGTCGAACCCAGTTGACCAATCAGATTAGGGACCCTTTGTTCCAAATCTGTGAGTTTCGTAAACACAGCTGGCCCACCACCCGTGCCACTGGCTGCTCTGTGTAGTCGAGCAGCCTTCTTTTTAGTATTGTTTTTAAAGTCGCTCCACACCTTGAACATGCAAAAAAAATAACCCATTACCTATGAGCTTTACCAACCTGCAATCGACAATAAAATGTGCATACCTTTTTCCATTTCTCCGTGGATTTAGTGTCACCACTGCCATCACTATTGAGTAAATTTGACAGCTCCTCCCAGTGACGTATAGTAGTAATTCTACCCCTGGCATTGCTGGTAGGCTTAGAGAGATCTCCATGCCTAAAATAAGCAAAAGCCACCGCTTATCAAAGGTTCAAATTTTACAAGCGACGAGTTTTACATACATCATAATAACATATTGTCACTTACTGTTCCATATATGTAACCAACATTTCAAATTGATGGTGGCTGGTCTTCATAATTTGTTAATTTACTTTACTAGTTTTAAATCCATCCAACAAAACACCGAAGAGAACATAACCTACGTAAAAACAAAAACACCGTAAAACCCACTTGACAAGTGTCACACTATCCTACCTAAATTATAGGCAACTGATTCCTTAGAAGCATGGTGCAAAATTGCATGGTCCAAATTTGGTCGGTTTATCACCGAGACGGTACAAAGCTACCAACCTACAGATAAAAAAAAACGCCGTTCACGGTGAATAAACGTCAATCGAAGTGACTACTCGATAGTTACTCACACTCGCATGTTTTCGATTCTCGCTTCTCACTGCGTATGCTCGATTAACGCGGTAGTAAAGTTATTCGATTGGATCTGTCAAACTCGCACTAAGCACTCTGAGTGCTTAGTGCGAGTTTTTTAACTACTCGATCGCGTTAACGTAAACTCATATTTCTATGGCATCGAGGAAGCGCCACCTAGCGACAAGTATGGAATTTAAAATTGCTGAGTGCGAGTTGTAATGGTTTACGTTGAGAAGTGAACACGTTTACCAGCCAAAACACGAATAAACGCGAGTGCGAGTTGTACTGTGAAAGCGTTTTGCCAGTTCGAACGGTTAACTTACTCATACTCACTACTCGATGCTCGATTGACGCGGTAGTAAAGTTATTCGATTGGATCTGTCAAACTCGCACTAAGCACTCTGAGTGCTTAGTGTGAGTTTTTTAACTACTCGATCGCGTTAACGTAAACTCATATTTCTATGGCATCGAGGAAGCGCCACCTAGAGACAAGTATGGAAATTAAAATAGCTGAGTGCGAGTTGTAATGGTTTACGTTGAGAAGTGAACACGTTTACTAGCCAAAACACGAATAAACGCGAGTGCGAGTTGTACTGTGACAGCGTTTTGCCAGTTTGAACGGTTAACTTACTCATACTCACTACTCAATGCTCGATTAACGCGGTAGTAAAGTTATTCGATTCGATCTGTCAAACTCGCACTAAGCACTCAGGTCTCTTTTTGGAGTTTTTTTGTCCTTGGAGTTTTTTTGTCCATTTTTTCTCCTAAATGATCTGGATTTTAAAATGGACACCTAGTTTGAATTGTAACGTTCATTAAGTCGCAGTTTCTGTGCTACTTTGAATAAAACCTTTTCATTTCATTTCTTGATGTCCTCGGAAACTTGTACGGGGTACTTTTAGTCCTTCGTGTGCGTTATTCGATACAATTTATAAGAGATCTATAACAGTACCCGACAAAAAAGTACCCGGGGTATAGTCCCTCGTCTGCGCAGGCCTTTAAAATCATAACTTTGTAGGGCTATCATTGGCCTGTTGCATCTACGTAATGAGATGATTTATATAGCGTCCAGTGTCATTTTCATTCACACTAGATGGGTGAAGGGACTACTCGGACGCCGCAGTGCCTGGAACATTGTTATATGGAGGAGGATTGCCCAGCATTTATACTATCATGACAGCTTAGTCGGCCAAATTATTAATAAGCTTTATAGGTATGTAGTTAGATTAAAGAACTGGACTGAAAGAAGATGATATCCACCATATGTAACGTATTGTACAGACTAGAATTGTGAAAATAATGTTGCGTTGATTTGCACATATGGAGAGGACGAAGAAAGATTGACGAAAGAAATATACCTTGTAAATATTTATGAAAAGAACGGTACTAAAGAAAGCCCTTTATTTGTGGCGAGTGCAAAACCTGGTCTCTGTCTACTCAATCAATTCTTATTAAGGCTACCCTAGGATTCTCTGTCTACTCAAGGATACAAGCGTGATGCAAACTGTGCATGCTTGTGTGTCAGTGGCGTAACTAGCTAGCTAACCATTAACTAAGACCCAAACTAAACTATCTAAACTAAACTCTTTTGTTCCGTATACTTTGCGTTCCTGGAATCTGGTTTATCTATATTCCGAATGTAATAGTAATTTATTTATTTATTTGTTTGCTTGCTTGCTTGCTTGCTTGCTTGCTTGCTTGCTTGCTTGCTTGCTTGCTTGCTTGCTTGCTTGCTTGCTTGCTTGCTTGCTTGCTTGCTTGCTTGCTTGCTTGCTTGCTTGCTTGCTTGCTTGCTTGCTTGCTTGCTTGCTTGCTTGCTTGCTTGCTTGCTTGCTTGCTTGCTTGCTTGCTTGCTTGCTTGCTTGCTTGCTTGCTTGCTTGCTTGCTTGCTTGCTTGCTTGCTTGCTTGCTTGCTTGCTTGCTTGCTTGCTTGCTTGCTTGCTTGCTTGCTTGCTTGCTTGCTTGCTTGCTTGCTTGCTTGCTTGCTTGCTTGCTTGCTTGCTTGCTTGCTTGCTTGCTTGCTTGCTTGCTTGCTTGCTTGCTTGCTTGCTTGCTTGCTTGCTTGCTTGCTTGCTTGCTTGCTTGCTTGCTTGCTTGCTTGCTTGCTTGCTCGCTCGCTCGTTTTTTGTTTGTTTGTTTATTTGTTTCTCACAGAGTTATCTTCTTCTTTATGTGCCGTCTCCTATTGGCAGTTGGCAACTAATTCCGCTATCTTTATTGAATTCTCTTTTTGTTGCACTAACAATTTTTAAAGAGGTTCCAAATTTCGCCAAATTTCGAAATATTGTAAAGAGGTTCCAAATTTCGCCGATGCCGGCATTTGCCCATTACCTCAGTTGGGAGATCGCTACTACGGACCAAAGGTCGCGGGTTCGAGTCCCGGCATGGGCGGAATTTTCAGCCTCTAAATAGGTTTTTAAAAATCGGTTATCTTGCTTTTCTAGGTTGCCAATGCAAACAAGGAACTAGTACTCTGTTGAAACCACTGTCGTAGGTTGTGTAGCCATGATATCTTTGGTCTCCCAGGTATTCTTCACATCAGGAAATCTTTCCTTGTACAATAACTTGAAGGAGACTGTACTTGTTGGTACCCATTACATGTCCGAAATACTCCAGCTTTCATTTATTGATGGTATTAAGTATCTATACCTACCTTCTTTTTCAAAGAGTCAAAACACAAAATATGTACAAAATTTGAGTAATCTGAACTTATTCCTATGTGAGAGGCTGGAGTTCATATTATAAAAGATCCTGTGTGATAGATATCCAGGCTCTCACAAAACTTACAATGCATTGTTTCTCAATTTTATCATTTTTTTAACGCCAAGTTGAACAGGAAATTATACAGGAAATATAAGTTATAACTGTGTAAGTAAATAAAATGAATGCATATACTTGATGAGTGTATCTATGTATGAATGCATTTGTGTGTGTGTGTGTGTGTGTGTGTGAATGTAGAAGCACCTTGTGAAATTTGTTTTTTAATACAGTTGCTCAAACGGTGGCGTATTACAGGGACGTATAGCGTGCGGGATGAGGGCTATTACACACTCGTGATTTTTTTTTACCTTTTCCGCACTCGTGCGTTTTCTTTCCCAACTGTGAAAATAATGTCTATTATGGTTAAAATAATGTCTAAACCATGGTTGGTTTTTCTAAAAAGAAAAACCAACCATGAAGTTTTTACTAAAAAAATCATAGAAGTTTTTATGAGCTACTAATTTGTTTCAATATCAGATTTAATGATTTGATTGAATGAGTTAGGTTAGGTTTCATTTCATTTCATCTCATTAAATTTCATTTCATATCAATAAAAAATTCTACTGAAGACTTGGCTGTATGGGCATAGTTCCCTTTACCTACTAGAATGGGTGAAGAAAAAAAATCTCTGCTTATATTTTTCTACGGTTGGCGCCATTTTCCAAATAATGTTTCTTAAATTGCTTATTTTTTTCGCAACTGTATTAAAAATTGTCGTTCAGTACACGTGCGGTGCGGAACCGTCATTGCAACTTGTTCCGACTGTCAACCCTCGGCTTCGGCTGCGCCACGGCTCGGGTAGACATTTGTCGGAACTCTTTGCAATGACAGCCTTTCCGCACTTGTAATGAAATATACTATTTAAATTTTTTTTTAAGGAATTTCACCATTTCAATGTATATAGTTAGAATATTTTCGGGGCATAATCGCGTAATTTATTGCTATTTTACCTCGACGTTTCGACGACGTTACAGTCATCGTGGTCACGAGAAGACTGATGGCTGGCATATTCTATGTGTACAAGTCGCGAAAGTTTAAAATATGTTTAAATGTATAGTTTGTAAATCAGAGTTCGATTCGAGGGGCCCTGAGCTTTGGGGCCATCGGGCACTACCCCGTCTAGCCCTCCGGTAGCTAAGCGATTGTGTGTATGGAGAGGGATAGGTCGAATCTATGCGAAGCAGGATTCGACAAACACATTGAAGGTTTGAGCGATCTTGTGGTCATAACTTATTTAACAAATACCTCCTAACTTTTTAAACAATCAATATTGGATCTTAAAGTTAGCATGGTAAGGTCTTCATCAACGGCACACTTATCTTAGTAAGGCTCTACGTAATCTCTCACTATAGCGCTCTTAATGTTTGTCAAGTCTGGTTTCTTCTCCCCAAGTGAAAAGTATGAGACTGAGGGTCACCAAGACAGTTGAAGGTTCCATATTGCCAATTTAAGGCTTATAGCTGGAGCCGCTCGTTTGAGCAGTCGACCTCGGTGTGTTGAGGAGATCGCACGCGCCGCCATCTTTGATTTCCAACTGTCATTCTACGCGCCAATTCCGTGTGGTGTTTTTCTTTTAACAACTAGTCAAGTGGCCAGTAGTTCTGTGCAGTGTCCTTTCTACGCAGTGTAACTTTTTTTTGTACTGTGTTTTTTTTTTGAAGTGCTGGACAAATTTAGAGGCTTAGATCGCGATTTGTGATTAGTGTCGTAACTTTTCTCGCTGTGTTTTTTCCTTATTCGTCCTTAGCTTGAATTATCAAGAACTCGTTTGCCTAAAAAGGATATTTTTCCGGTAAGTGCTTAGAGTTAGTGCCTACCTACTTTAGAATTATATGCCGCTTAAAACGATACACTACGAGTATAGCCCTCTTTTGTAAAGGTGTAATTAGTGATAAACTTACAATCCTATTTATAAAAACACGATTCTTAAAATATTTCTCCAAAGCAGTCAAATAGTCTGTGGTAAAGGAAAAACGTAACAACAGATTTTTAAACTGTCTGACGAGTCTTTAGATCAATCGTGACTTTACATGTAATGTAACACCGTTTCAATCGTCAGTAAAAAGCATCAGGCTAGTTTGGCCGAAAATTACTCACAATTTTATTAAGTTTTTAATAAGTAATTGCAGCTGTACAATACAGGACCCTGATAGAGTTCGGAGCTAATTTGTAATCGGACTCTATCTAAGAGAATAAAGAGTCTGGACATAAAAATGTTTTAATATATCTAATTACGGCTACAATAAAAAACGAAATATTGTATAATAAAACGTACCTAAATATAATTGCACTCCCTACCTGCACGTCATTAATAAATCAGGCTATAAAACTTCTACAAAGACTTGAATGAATTATTGAAACCGATTTTGCCTTGCAGTACTTTAGCTCTAAGTACCATTACGTAAATAGCAATAGTGCAAGCAGTGTGCCAATATAGGTAAGACATATCTCGCTATCTAACTATTGCGTATTTTGTGGTCTGAGAAATGGATACGAGTACTCTCAGTTGCCCACAAACGGGTCCGGTCGATTGTTTAGAGCTTTTTCCCAAAGCCATAGGGTTCAAACTGACAAGATGGCGATTACTTAATACTTTATATTATTTTGTTCTATACCAACACGGTATCTGACTGGTCACTACGCCTAAATTAGTCTATCTATTAAAATCAGGGAATAAGTGTGTTTTAGCAATATCCATAGTCTATTGCTACTGCTAAAACTTGATTTAATTGTTCTGTGGCTAAAACATATATTTAACAAAGGGAAAAACAGTAAAGCTCTTTTTTTTTTTTCAATAAGTCCCTCCGAAATAGAAGAATCCCGCCAAAAACGAACACCACAGATTAACTGCATCTTTCTAGATGGCACGGATAATAACCTTCTTAGATGCCACGGTGTCACACACACCATGGAGTTTTTTTTAATGGCGATTTATACCATGGAGTTTACACACACTTTGGTGAGCATTGGCTTGTGTCATGACGGTAACAAATATTTTTGTTTATTTACTTGTGCTTAATAAGGGTTGCAATTTGTTATTAAATTTAAATTAAAGTACCACCGGCCACCGTTATTTTATAGGTAGCGCTTAATAAAAAGAAAAGAAGAAAGTTCTCAATTTTAGTTTTCACAGAAAGTCGATACATTCACGAAAATAATTATGTAGTAGGTATGTGAGAAAAAATATCATAAATTTTGAGAATATTGGTATTATCATCATATCATGTTACCATCATAATATTGTTAATAGAAATAAACATACTTTATAATTTACATCTTGCCATTTAACCGGGTAATGTAGTGTACTGAAGACCCTCCCCAGAGGCGGCGATTATCTAGGCACAGTGTTCTACATTAAGTAGTCTTTGGAATAATTTAAGTTGTAGATTAGGTTGGTATTATTATTATATTTACATAATTTGTAGATTTTTTAAGCGCTTGAAGCGCTCGTGGCCTAGTGGAACCGAGTGATTGGAATCAATCACTCGGGTTAAGCAACAACAGGCGCGGCCAGGTACTGGATGGGTGACCGTCGCGTTCTACCGCTAGTGGCATTGTTTCCCAGCGCTCCCGGGCTTCGCAAGGCAGGCTTAGCCGTTGGCTGTCATGTAATGGCAGTCGTAAAGCCATGTCAGAGGCTTTAGGGGCGGCTTGATAACTTCTGACAGTAAGGTCCACCAATCTTACAATTCTCACCAACCCGTACTTGGCCCCATGGTGGAGTATGGCCTAATTTTCCTGCGATGCAGGAAAAGACCCGTGCCCCAGCAGTGGGGACGTACAAAGCGACACGATATAGTTTGCAATGTTTAAATATATAATAAAAGATTTATAACTTTATTGCAATTATGTGCGGAGCCCATCAAGTCACGATACAAGAACCTACACCTATATAAATAGATCAAAATTATTCTCAGAATTTCCGTATTGACAACTGTGCGCCTGCACAGTCTATTTGCCTACTACATCCTTCCTTGACTATCATCGACAAGTTCCATGAAAGATGACGTCACCCGCCCGCGCCCCGCGCTTCCTGCCGCCCACGCCTCCCGCGCCGCCCGCGCAGCGACGATTCTGCTAATGAGATTAGCTGCATTTTGGAATTGAATTTGAAATAAATCCGTGTTGATATAGAAAACTTGGACGAAAATCTTCTTAGGGTGGCGTGCGCTAACGCTATCTGACATCAATATTTATCTGTTTATCCAATAGTTTGTTCAGTTTTCTTCTTCTTCAGGCTATATTATGTAGTCCACTGCTGGACATAGCCCTCTCCTAATGAGCGCCATTGCACCCCGTCTTCAGCTTGCCGCATCCAGCATCTGCCGGCAGCTTTTCGCAGATCGTCATTCTCCTGGTCGGAGGGCGCCCTACACTACGTTTAGTTTTGGTCAACGTCCACTAAACAATTCAAAAAACACGCCGCACCATTACATTCGCTGAGCTATCCTTCGACTTAGGCCCTTGTCCTCTGTATGTATCTATTTATTTCTGATTAAGTATTTATCTATGGGTAGCGAGACTTGTGTGGCAAAAGACTCAAAAAAGTAGGATTAATGCAGTAGAAATGAGGTCCTTGAGAAATATGTGTAGTATTACTTTCAATGACAGAATACGCAATACTCTGATGAAAATCAAGTGACTAGAATTGAGACAGGAATGTTGCGTTGGTTTGGACATACGGAGAGAATGAAATAAAAAAAATTGTTTAGGTTAAGTCTCTAAATAGGTTTTTGAAATTGTTTCTAGCACGGGTTAGTGCATTAAAATAATATATAATCATGTAAAAGACTGTTCAATTATTACAAAAAGAGATGCAAGTCTTATGTAATCATATTATGTTGAAATATGACTTTATTATTTTTATGTGGAAATATGAGTTTATTATTTTTAATGCACTAACTCGTGCGAAGGACAATTTTAAAAAACCCTATTTAGAGGCTAAAAATTCTACCCATGCCGGGACTCGAACCCGCGACCTCAGGGTAACCGTGCCAGCGCTCTCCCAACTGAGCTAATGTGTGAAATTTCGAACCTCTTTACAATACTCTCTATCGCTCTGATGCCGGTGAGTCGCCCATTGGCTCAATTGGTAGAGCGCTGGCACGGATAGCCAGAGGTTACGGGTTCGAATCCCGGCATGGGTGAAATTTTTAGCCTCTAAATAGGTTTTTAAATTTGTCCTTAGCACGGGTTAGTGCATTAAAAATAAAAATAGTATAATCATGTGGGTACAGTGATATCATTCCGACGTAAAACCTAACTGCAAAGTAGGTAGTCGGGGCTGTAAGTGATGCAATTTGCTTAAACCAGATGTCGCTGCCTGTACGTAATACAGAGAATAGTGTAAAGAGGTTCGAAATTTCATTGATGCCGGTGAGTCACCCATTGGCTCAATTGGTAGAGCACTGGCACGGATTGACTTGTTTTGTTTTAATAAAGGAGAGGGGAGGCAGAAAGTGGTTAAAAATTTTTCATGAATTATGGCTGTAATTCTTTTTTTTCTGATATTGCAATAAAATTTTCCTTGGTAATGAGAATTACTAGAATCGTCCCCTTCAGAGCTCACGGTCATCGATTAAAGAGCTAAGTTTGGAGATAATTAGCCGAATCGATTTAGGATACGCGCAGGTTCATCGTTTATGCTAACTAAGCAATTATTAACCGTATCGTGGGCGGATATCAATGATACGAGCCTGCATCGTGAGGGAATCTTCATTGGGTATTTCAAGTAATAATATTTAGATCCGATTAATATGAACTGGTTGTGCCCGCGTTTTTGTTCGCGTAAAATTCGGAGAAAACATTGCTTAGGCTTCCATTCAGAAGCCTTATTATGGGTGGCTTGACAACTTCTGACAGTAAGGCCCGCTATTGTCTTACAATAATCCTCCACCAACCCGGACTTGGCCCCCGTGGTGGAGTATGGCCTAATCTTCCTGCGATGCAGGAAGAGACCCATGCCCCAGAAGTAGGGACATATACGACCTAATGCAGAGCACAGGCCCTCTCTCAGAAAGGGAGAGTGTGGGCTTAATTACCACACCTGCCCGCCGCGGATTGGCAAATTCGAGTTTCCTCACGATGTTTTTCTTCACGGTTAGCGAGTGGGAATGCTCATAAATCTCAAAGAGCCGAATTTATTACACAAGTTACGTCACGGGGTCACATACAAAAGACATAAACGCGCGTCGTTGAACTTTCTTTTTTCTGAGCCCTCAAAATAAACGAGTAATTCAAACAAAATCATCATAAAATTGGACTCCCATAGAATTAATTGTATTTTTTAAGAACGCTCAAATTGATAGAGTGTTATTTATTAATGGTCAATTTAAATTGACCATTTGTTCACATGACTGGTCAATTCTTATAAGCCATGGCTTGCGTAGGTTTAATAGAATTTGATTTTTTTATTGGAACATTTTTTTACGTAACACTGCTTGACAATGTGCTAACGCGGGTACAGTTGACGACAGTTCGACCTTTTAGTACCGTATTTGAATAAGTGCACGCATGTGAAGATTTACGTGCTCTCAACTGTACTATATCTGGAGTAATATATCTTTACTACTTATACACAAAACTTTTGGAGGCACGTTGTTTTTTAGATATTGTACGAACAAGTAATTTTGATATTAGGGAACGTACAGTCTACAGTCTTTGTTGTTGACCTAAGATTTCTTAACTTTTAAATATCGCAAGGCACTTTAAGCCGTTGGTGCCGGCTGTCATGCAATGGCAGTCGTTAAGCCTTGTCAGAGGCCTTATGGGCGGCTTGATAACTTCTGACAGTAAGGCCCGCCACTGTCTTACAATCCTCCACCAACCCGGACTTGGCCCCCGTGGTGGAGTATGGCCTAACCTTCCTGCGATGTAGGAAGAGACCCGTGCCCCAGCAGTGGGGACACACAAGGGTTGATAACGAACTTTTAAATATAAACGTATTATAAAACAAGCTATGATTTTTCTATTAGTAGCGCTAGTTAGCTCCGCGAAGTGCTTTAATCAAAAACAATATATTATAATGGCCTCGGGACTCCTTTTAAATAAGTCAAAGATTTTACTGCTGCTCCGAATCTCCAAGGTTTGCTGGAGGAAATCTCTTACAGAGATAAGCTCGCCTTTGTACATGCTACTTCTTATGTGATGTATGTTTAAAGTTTCTTGTGCAATCACACTTAGCACCACTTCACACTATATTATATTATCATGACACTAATATTATACACGTTAAAGTTTGTGGCGGCGGTAGCTCAGTGGGTAGAACCATGGACTGGCAAGCGAGAGCCCTAGGTTTGATCCCGAGTGCGGGCATGTACCAATGACTTTGTTTAATTTCAAAGTTACGTACATTTGCGAATTTGTAGTCGCAATACCACACGCTAACGGTGAAGGATAACATCGTGAGGAAACCCGCGGCTTGGTTGGCTCCGCACGTATTGACTAGTCTTTCCTGTGGGCTAGGCCGACTAAGCTGTCAGGATGGTATAGGTGCTGGGCAAGCCTAAACCATCTATAAAACCATGTCCCAGGCACAACAGCGTCGGAGTGGTCCCTTCAACCATCTAGTGTGAGTGAAGATACCACTGGACGCTGTATAAATCATCTCATTAAGTAGATGCAAAAAGGCCAATTTATTATTAAAAGTTTGTGAGTGTGTGTATGTTTGTTGTTCACGTCTTAGCGGGTGAAGCTATTGTGAATTTTTTCATAAAAATTTGGTATGGAGTTACCTGACTCCCTGGACTAACACATAGGCTACGTTTTACTGCGGGAAAACCACTTATTCCCATGGGAAAATCGGTAAACCGCGGGTAACACCGTGGGGCACAGCCAGTACAGTATATACCATAAAGACCATAAAGTATAAACCGAAGTCATTACCGTTCGGACAGAGGAACAAAACAAAGTTGCAATCACAATAAAAGTGAGATTTCCACGTCAAAACTGCGCTAGAGGTAAAAATAGTAAAGTTCACGATAAAGGAGAAAACAAAGAGCAAATACGTGACCTTTGGAGTTACATCTGCCGTGACACGGAGGTAAGAAGCACGCTGTGATTACTGATTGGACATTCCTATGCAATTACTGTGTAAGCAAAACTTCATGGGATGGTCCGCGAGGTCCCGCGGGTCGCAAAAAGATCATGCTTGATTTTGCTGACGATCGATTGACATCAACCCTTTTACGTCCCCAATGCTGGGGCACGGGTCTCCGCCTGCATCGCAGGAAAAATTATTCCACCGCGGGGACCAAGACCGGGATAGTGGAGGATTGTAAGACAGTGGCGGGCCTTACTCTCCCAAGTTATCAAGCCGCCCATAGGTCTCTGACATGGCTTAACGACTGCCATTACATGACAGCCGGCACCAACGGCGTAACGTGCCTTGCGAAGCACGATGCCACTACCGGTAGTCACGGGACGGTCAGCCATCCTGCACCTGACCGCGCCTATTGTTGCTTAACTCAAGTGATTGATTCCAATCACTCGGTTTGACTCGACTACACCGCGTGTGCTTGACTATATATTATACAATCACACCATATTAATTAGCTTGAGAGGCACCCACTGTCAATACGGGTCATGTAGCGCTTTGCGCAACACAAACACAGACACAAACGCTGACGCTATATGGCTATTTAAGATTGCGACTTTTGCAGGTTTATTACGGTTATTTGATCAGGTCACTGACCAGTGTTTCCAGATAAAACCTAACACTCGTGCAGTGAACTGGTTTGACATTTTTGTCCTCTAAATAATCTTGTAATGTAAAAGATGACTTCTAGTGATAACTCCAATTACAAATATCTGTGTAATTTTTTATGTACAATAAAGTGTTCTCTATTTAATGTTATAGTACCTAGTTTTTACACAAAGTATCTGTCAAGCTTCTTCATCAACACATTATATTCCGATGATTATATTATTTTTAATGCACTAACCCGTGCTGAGGACAATTTTAAAAACCTATTTAGATGCTAAAAAATCTACCCATGCCGGCACTCCCGACTGAGCTAATAGGCCATTATATCTAGACCGAGCGGCACTGGTTTCTTCTCTAAAGAAGGTATATGCCATACTCCACAACGGGGGCCAAGTCCGGATTGGTGGAGGCTTGCAAGACTAGTGGCTGGTCTTACTGTCAGAAGTTTTCAGGCCGCCCTAAGGCCTCTGACTTGGCTTAACGACTGCCGTCTATCTATCTATCAAGCTTACTAAATCTTAAATAAAAATTCATACACTTTAATCCATGCAAGCCTCCAACGTACAACCTGTATTCTTATCCAAACCAAGGCCGTGCAAAAAAATACTCTATTTCCCAAAGTGCCTCATCCGACCAGCTTCGTACGTCGACGTCCTAAAATGTGGTTTGCAAGTTGCTCTTTAAAACAATAAGCAGAAGGTTTACGGAGTAATTTCCACGATATGAGGCTCACCACAAGACGTCTAGAGGCGATCACGGACCAGTTGAAATAGCGGAGGCAAAAAATGTGTACTGTTGGAAGCACATCAAAATTTATCCATGAACTCTTTGCGCTGTGTTAAATTGCAGTACCTGCAAACGTTGTTCCCAAAACTAAGGTTAGCTGGTCGATAATGATTAGTAGTATTCAGCTGGCCTATGTGACAAAATAATAATAATCAAATCAATTCATTTCTTTACAGAAGGGCATAAGTATTAGTGAAATGGTTAGAATTAACATAGTAACTGTATTATACTATTTTTATTTTAATGCACTAACCCGTGCTAAGGACAATTTTAAAAACCTATTTCATCATCATCATCATCATCAGCCCACCGCTGCCCACTGCTGGGTATAGGCCTTTTCCCCATTATGCCAAGCCTCACGGTCTCTCGCCATCCTCATCCAAGGACCCTCCACTGACTCTGCCACATCGTCTGACCATCGGGCCGCTGGTCTGCCCACCGACCGCTTAAAAACCTATTTAGATGCTAAAAATTCCACCCATGCTAGGATTCGAACCCGCGACCTCTGGCTATCCGTGCCAGCGCTCTTACAACTGAGCTAATGGGCGACTCACCGGCATCAGTGAAATTTTGAACCTCTTTCTCTGTACGTAATACAGAGAATAGTGTAAAGCCTCTAAATAGGTTTTTAAAATAGTAAATGTACTCAGTTACGTTACGTGTGACTTTTCAGCTAAAATAGAAACGCTGATGTACTGGCGACTATCATTTGCGACTGTCATTTATTTCAGAACATACATTTGCTTCTAGTAAAAGAAAAACTGTAAAATGTTTATTTAAAACTGTTTTTATACGGATTTATGCTCGTTTATTACATTTTTACAATTTTCCAACGTTTCGGCACTTTTTCAGGTGCCGTGGTCCCGGATGGATGTCATCCGGGACCACGGCACCTGAAAAAGTGCCGAAACGTTGGAAAATTGTAAAAATGTAATAAACGAGCATAAATCCGTATAAAAACAGTTTTAATTATGTCTACAGCTCGTGTTAACCTTAGAAAATACTAAATGTTTATTTGTTCACATTTTATCGTAATGGGGGTCTTTCAACGATTGGACATGACGCGAGAAATTGGACAATCGCGTATCCATCTGGTCAAATTGGAAATACTGAAGATCAATTTGTTATTTCACCATCTGGACACGCTGAAATTTTTGCGCGTGTCCATTTGACTGTACAAATAGTCAGCTTTTGCAAGTCTTATTGTTACTGTTAATGATTCCGCAAGGTGAAGAAGGCCGCTTTTTTGGGCTTATGCAGATTTGGGTAAGATAGAGATCTTGTGGTTAAATCTTCGGCTTGTTTAACTAACTAGTATCTCACAGCAACAAGTGCATAAATTTACAGACGTTATACTATATTTTATTTTTAAGGCACCTGTGCTAAGAACAATTTTAAAAACCTATTTAGAGGCTAAAAATTCCACACATGCCGGGATTCGAACCCGCGACCTCTGGCTATCCGTGCCAGCGCTCTTTCCAACTGATCTAATGGGCGACTCACCGGCATCAGTGAAATTTCGAACCTCTTTACACTATTCTCTGTATTACGTACAGGCAGCGACATCTGGCTGAAGTAAATTGCATCACTTACAGCCTTATGTATAGACGTATTTTTTCACGTAGCTTTTAAACGTCCCACTGCATGGCACAGGCCTTCTCTCGGAGAGAAAGTATGGGCTTAATAACCGCGCGTGCCCACCGCGGATTGGCAATTTCATGCGCTGATGTTTTTGAACACCACAGACACCCAGGTTTCCTCACGATGTTTTCCTTTCGACTGTACTTCAAATTACACTAAATTTTAAATTGAATTGGTAAAGTGCAAAGATTTTGAATTAGAAAGTGTGTGTTTCGATAAAAATACGTTTTAATGAGTTTTTTTTTCGGTATATTGATAAGTATTTTTTTTTAACTTATACGATGCGATTTTATTATAATATTATGATAATTATTCACAATAACTCTCTCCGGGCACTGCCCGCACTACTATCCACATAACCCAAGGTTAGCTGGAAGAAAATACTCATTAGTATTAAGCTCGCCTTTGTACAAAAATGCTTATTGTGCAATAAAGAATTTTCTAATCTTTTAATATTGTTTACATTTTTTTAAGTACCTACTTAAACGAACAAACTACAATGCATTTTAGTAATCCGGTCACCTCTCAGCATTCCGAACTCTGCGACGCATGTCTGACAACACACACTCATGCGCAGATAAAGATATCGCGTCGTAATTATGACACGTGCATCCACAACAGGTAAAAACACGGTTTATGGCATGTTATGAAAGCTAATTGCAGGCTCCTTTGTTGAGATCACATCTAAAGAAGTCGCTTTCGCAAACCTGTAAAAAGCTGGGCCGTTTCTACTGTGGGCTTGTTTGAATAGTTCATCGTGAACTTGAAGGTTATTCATAGCTAAGCACTCAGGATTATAGTGTACGGCAGATGACTTGAGCAAAAACCCGCGCAGTCGGGATTTATTTGCGATTCGATATGACTCCTTGTATATCCTCACTGCTGGAGCACGGGTCTCTTCCTGCATCACAGGAAGTTTAGGCCATACTCTTGGTGACAAGGGCCATAACTGTCAAAAGTTACCGAGCCGCCCATAAGGCCTCTGACATGGTTTAAAGACTGCCATTATATGACAGCCGGCACCAACGGCTTAGTACGCCTTGCAAAGCACGGAAAAAATGCCACGGGATGGTCACCCATCCAGCACCTGACTGCGCCTGTGGTTGCTTAACCCCAGTGATTGAATCCAATCACTGGGTTCCACTAGGCCACGAGCGCTGTAAGCATTTATTTTATGGTAAATAAAACATTTTCACTTTCACTGTGCAACCACCACTTTTAAACTATTTTCAATCCAATCTATAAGCCTTCATTCATCCAATTCAAAACATAGTAAGACGTGATGTGCTTTGGGGGAGAAGCACATCAGGTCTTACTGTACCAGGCCACCGCTGCCAGGAATCTGGTTCAGATCCTAGCTCTAGTTCACTGGCGGGCGTTTTACGCTGCTTTGTCTACTTCAAACCCCATTGCAGAGCCAGCTGGGCCACCATCCGTACGCTGCCAGAAATCTGCCTCAGATGCTGGGTCTAACATATTGGCGGGCGCCCAACGCTGCCTTCCCCACTTCGAAAACCATTTCAGAACCAACTGGGTCACTATCCATACGCTGCCATAAATCTACGTTAGATCCTCTCTTCAGTTGGCGGGGGCGTGGCGCTGCTTTCTCCACTCAGAACCCGATTCAGAGCCTACTTAAGTACTGGGCCACCATTTATCCGCTGACAGGAGTCTACCTCAGATTCTCGATCCAGCACGCTGGCGGGCGGCCTACGCTGCTTTTTCAACTTCAGAATCCATTTCAGAACCAGCTTTAGTACTAGGCCACCATACATAAAACATTGGCCTTTTGCATCTACGTAATGAGATGATTTATCGTCCAGTGGCATCGTCCAGTGGCATCTTCACTCACATTAGATGGTTGAAGGGACCACTCGGATCCTAGTGCCTGGGACATGGTTTTATAAATAGTGTAGTCTTGCCCAGCACCTATGCCATCCTGACAGCTTAGTCGGCCTAGCCTACAGGAAAGACTAGTCAATACGTGCGAAGCCAACCAAGCCGCGGGTTTCCACACGATGTTTTCCTTCAGCGTGTGGTACTGCGACTACAAATTTGCAAATGTACGTAACTTTGAAATTAAACAAAGGCATTGGTACATACCCGCACTGGGGATCGAACCTAGGTCTCTCGCTTGCGAGTCCATTGTTCTACCCACTGAGCTACCGCCGCCATCCATACGCTGCCAGGAATCTTCCTCAGATCCTCTCTTCAGCCCCCGGGGGCATCCTAAGCTGCTTTCTCCACTCCGAAACCCATTCACTCCTAAGGTTTATGCTATTTGGATGAATAGAAATGATCTGAATCGCGTGACACAATACTGTAGTGTGTGCAAACAAATCTGGACCGCACAAAGCGGTGCGATGTGTCATTGCACAACGCGAGCATTAGCCTAATGTTTCTACTTATTGGTAGTGGGTCCTCGAAGACTGTGAACCTGTTCCTCTCTTTTCTCCACTTTTAGTACAGTCTCTTCGTGTAGGTTATTATGAGATTCGAGTGGTCGACAGTCGACAGATATGAGCTAACTACATGCACTCTGCACTTAGTGCATGCACTAATCCAGAGTGATTCTACTCCTATACCTGGTAATTCTTATCCTCTACCTGGATATCCACAGGTCATTTTTAGGTTTCCGTACTTCAAAAAGAAAAATACAAACCCGAATTAAGGCTTTAATAGGGCTTTTAAGGGTCCAAGTCAAAAAATATAATATAATTTATTTTTATTGTACATATAGCAAAAACACAAATACAGTCAAATGACAGAGACAGTGACTAAAGTAGAGGTACGCACACACTTAAAATAGGCAGAGGCTTTACAACATGAGTTCAAACACAGTGTCAGTCTTCTATCCCCTAAACTAGGCAAGACCTGTATCTTAGGGAATAGCCTTAAAAAGCCTTACACACTTCCCAAGCTCCGTTACATTGAACGGATTGAATGAATCGCGATTGTTGCGGATGACGTTTCCAAAACCCGTCAAATATGTAATTAAGTTGTTGATGGACTTGTTTTAGGGAGGCTTGCTCCATGCCACTGGATAAATAAATAGATAAACATGTATCCTAGAATAAACGAATAAACAGCTAATTGACAGGGTTGTCACTTATACAATATCTCTCTGGAGAGCTCTGAAAATATCGTCGTGCAATGATATTATACTTATTTACTGGATGGAGTTTGCCCAAATATATTAATGAGTAATAATGCTGTCAGAAAGTATTGCCTCAATTTGGCGCCAGGCATTTTTTTAACTACTGTGCCTATTATGGGAAAACACTGAAGAAACCTGAGTGTCTAAGCAATTTTAATACCTCAGCGCTTGCGACAATCCGTGGTTCGCACGCGGTTATTAAATCATACTTTAACACTCTGAGTAAAGCCGGTACCCTACACAGGAACGTTTATAGGCTGCTTATAAGAGCGGTGGTAGCGGAGCGGTGTAGAACGCCGGCTTCTTAATCGGGAGGTCGTGGGTTCGAACCCCGGCATGTACCAACGACTTTGTTTTCTAAGTTATGTACATTTGTGAAATTATAGTACCAATACTACTCGCAGACTGTGAAGGAAAACATCGTAAGGAAACCCTAGTGTCTGAGGTGTTAGCGTACCTCAGCGCTTGCTACGTACAATGCCCCAACTATGAGGCTAAGTGCGGAAATCTCAGGTCTAACTAGGCTGCTTATATTATATATTAATTTTTAACTATGTACTTTGCATAAGCATCGCTTGGCCCCCATGGTGGAGTGTGGCCTAATCTTCCTGCTCTGCTTCCGTGATTCGCAAGGCACGTTAAGCCATTGATACCATCATCATAGGCCTTCGCGTCCATCACGGACGATTCAAACAGTGCCTAAGGGCACAGGACTAGACACTTTTTTGAGTGACTGAAAAGTCCAATTCGAGAGCGGCAGCCCCTGCCGCATGTAGGACATATAAAGAGATACCATTGATACCAGCTGGCATGTAATGGCAGTCGTTAAGCCATGTCAGAGGCCTTATGGGCGGCTTGATAACTTCTGACAGTAAGGCCCGCCACAGTTTTACAATCCTCCACCAACCCGGACTTGGCCCCCGTGGTGGTGTATGGCCTAACCTTCCTGCTCTGCAGGAACCCGTGCCCCGGGACTGGGGACATACAAGGGTTGATATCGAATCACCGCTTGTTAATAGACTAATACTAAGTTTTGAGTTTTTATTTACCATTTTTCTCCAAAATGATCTAGATTTTGAAATGGACACCTGTACCTGGTTTGAATTATAACTTGTAACATTCATTAAGCCGCAGTTTCTGCGCTACTTTGAATAAAACCTTTTCGTTTCGTTTCAATAGAAAGTATCTACAAGTCCAAAGCTTATGAGGCTTATCAGTGTCACAGATAAAGAGACATTTCACCGAGAAGCGGGGACACCTGCTCAACTCGAAGGTTGACTTGCGAAATGTCTGTATGTTTGTGTTTGCGGACGTCGAGCTGCCCCAAAAAATGGTGTACATCTGAACCGCGGGTCGCAAAAAGATCATGCTTGATTTTGCTGACGATCAATCGATATAATAAACCCTTGAATCGTCGGTATAAAGGTAAAACTGCTTTTCCATTTTTTTATTTATAAACTGATAATTATTTTTGCCCAAAAATAACACTATCTAGTTTACTCATAAAAAAAATAACGATGGGTGAGCGTTATTTCTGTGCTAAATATTTAGGTACATTTAGAATCTCAAATTCACATTAGCGCAGTTTCTACGATTAGGCTCATTTGCGGTTACTGAATTTTATCTTTATACCGACGGTATGTCCCCACTGCTGGAGCACGGGTCTCTTCCTGCATCGCAGGAAGGTTAGGTCATACTCCACCACGGGGGCCAAGTCCGGGTTGGTGGAGGATTGTAAAACTGGCAGGCCTTACTGTGAGAAGTTATCAAGCCGCCCATAAGGCCTCTGACATGGCTCAACGACTGCCATTACATGACACCCGGTACCAATGGCTTAACGTGCCTTGCGAAGCACGGAAGCGCTCGGAAAAATGCCACTAGCGGTTGTCACGGGACGGTCACCCATCCTGCACCTGACCGCGCTGTTTTTGCTTAACTCAAGTGATTGATTCCAATCACTCGGTTCGACTAGCCCACGAGCGCTACACGCTTTCTGACGATACCTACTCCAAAAGATAGCTCTGGATTGGTTGGGACTAGGCTTACGTTGGTCCCGCTGTATATACCGAGTTGTAGCGAACACGTTATTGTATATAATAAAAAAGGATATTACACCGATATTTCTTAAACAGTACAGACGGCGGCTTTATTACTAAAAGTGATCTCTTCCAGACAACATTTGAATGGACTGGAGCAATATATTGGGGAAGGAAGTAGATGTACAAATAAATCAAAATATTTAAGATACATATGAAACGTGCTCAATTAAGAAAATTATTATACCAACTGTAAATAGATGTATACAAATAAGATACATAAATAGAAAGGGGCATAAAAATATATCTTTAGTATAAAAAAGAATCGCTGAATGTGTTGGTAAGCGCAAATCTCGAAAGCAGCTGAACCGATTTCGCTAATTCGTTTTTTATAATAAGTATTCCCTGAAGTGCGGGGATGGTACTTACGGAGAGAAATATAAAAAAAATTCAAGAATCTACTGTTAGGCGGTCCGAAGTTTGCTGGGTCAGCTAGTATTTTATATAAATATATTTATAGGCTTAACAATATATGAACAGGACATAAATAAAATACCAACAATAGCAGAACAGCAAAAGTTTCACATAACACTAGCGAGATAGTATTCTTTTATTATAGTTTTACGAATGAGTAGGGACTTGGCTCCCTGTACCTCCACTAGCAGACTATTCCGGAGACGGACTGCTTGCACGGCGAAAGAGTATAATTGATTGATTGAAAACATTTATTCAAATAAAAATAGAGAAGTTGGTTTCTGCCAAACTGCATAACAGTATTACACTATTTTTATTTTTAATGCACTAACCCGTGCTAAGGAACAAATTTAAAAACCTATTTAGAGGCTAAAAATTTCACCCATGCCGGGATTCGAACCCGCAACCTCTGGCTATCCGTACCAGCGCTCTACCAATTGAGCCAATGGGCGACTCACGGCATCAGTGAAATTTCGAACCTCATGTGGGTACAGTGATATCGTTCCGATGTTAAACCTAACTGCAAAGTAGGTAGTCGGGGCTGTAAGTAATGCAATTTGCTTAAATCAGATGTCGCTGCATGTACGTAATACAGAGAATATTGTAAAGAGGTTCGAAATTTCACTGATGCCGTGAGTCGCCCATTGGCTCAATTGGTAGAGCGCTGGTACGGATAGCCAGAGGTTGCGGGTTCGAATCCCGGCATGGGTGAAATTTTTAGCCTCTAAATAGGTTTTTAAAAATGCATAACAGTATGTTGGCAGATGCTCTTGGTTTTACAAGTTCAAGTTATCTTATATACTAGGTACATACAAATACTAAAAAGGCATTTGAAGACTCCCTACACACTACCCTCTTGCTCGCCCTACGCCTAAGGCTTGGGCTCGGTCACTCACACACATGACATTGCCACGAACAAGTACGGTCAGTAAGCCGGCCAGAATCATTCAGTGTAATAATTTACATTTTTTACACTTCATATCCATTCACCTCGTTGGATGGAAGCTAAATAATGCTTAACAGATTTTTGTTTGATTACAAATGCGGTGTTCTCTTTTTAAAATCCGCAAACTTTCATTACATTTAATTCCGTGAGAACAAGGACGGGCTGAAAATCAGCGCTGTGATGATGCATGCACTCACAGCACTAAGCTGAGCCCTATAATTTTTGTCACATATTGTCTCTAATTTTTTGTCATAGTATTCATATGTTCTCTAATCTGTGAGTGATAAATAAACATTTTCAATTTCAATTTCAAAGAGCAGCTGTTGAGGGTGGTGTGATGGGAAAGGACTTTTAGCGGAGGTGCATGAAAGGACCCTTCCCGAACGAGTTAGTGAAGCCTGGCGCACCCTGGGCAACAATCAGCGAATCCCTTATGCTGATTGATAAATCCTTTCACCACGGCTTGCCATCGACACGCTAAAAAGATGTTAAATAAAAGTCTCTTTAAACTGTCATTAATGCCTCTAGTATAAGTGATTGTTGTGTCTTATTTAGCTTGAAGACAAATAAATACATTCTATTCTATAAGCCCAACGTCCGGACGTCAAGTCCAGCCAGCCAGCTGTAAACCAGTTTGAATTTGTTCAGAGCTATTTTTTGGGGTACCTAGCGTCAGCGAAAAACTGCAGGCAGATGCTGGATGCGGCAAGCTGAAGACAGGGCGCTATGGCGCTCATTAGGGGAGGGCTATGTCCAGCAGTGGACAACTTATAGCCTGAAGAAAGAAAGAAGAGTCAGCGAAATCAAGCATGATTTTTAGCGACCCGCGGTTTAACGTACACCTGGAATGATTTTATACGCTACTAGAAAAGGACTACGCACCATTCCCATTAGCATATCTGGGGTTAAGTATTTTCTAAGGTTAACACGAGCACTAGACATAATTAAAACTGTTTTTATACGGATTTTGCTCGTTTATTACATTTTTACAATTTTCCGACGTTTCGGCACTTTATCATCCGAGACCACCGCACCTGAAAAAGTGTCCTTTTCTAGTAGCGTATAAAATCATTCCATGTAAACATCCAAGACCTGGGATGTTTTTGTCCCAAGCCGGGGTTCGAACCTTGACCTCTCGCACGGTAAGCAGATGCGCTACCGCTGCGCCACAGAGGTCGTCAAAGCGTAGATGCAATGCACTCACCACTCGAATGCGTTTGCCCTCGATAATATAACGTACTCGGCATACATCGATTGTTACTGAAACACAGACCTGCAACAAATCGCTTAGACACGCCTGTAATCCAGTCCTAACACTGGAGACATCTAATCTCATAGGGCTTCTAAGGCAAGTGGGGTCACCAGATGTGGCGGCAGTTGCTGTGTTCGTGGTGATCACATCTGTACGGGTGTTTTGAGACAAAAGATTTGATTTGTCTGTCGTGACGACTGGTAACGACGATAGCTGATTTTCCTTTGAATCTCTGTTCTGAATTCGACTCTATGCCTTTGTGATAAGGGTGTACCGAAACCTTCTTTCTATGCAACATATAAACGTGCCACTGCAGGGCACATGCCAGCTCTCAGATAAGGAGTGTGGGGTTAATTACCACGGGTGCCCACTGCGGATTGGCAATATCAAGCGCTGAGATATTTTAACACCTCAGGTTTTCTCATGAATTATAAGTGCGAGTAAGATGACAAATTATGTTATATTATATATTTATGTAATGTTTACCAGCCCTCTTACGGATGCTACTTACTTTCGCCGTGTTAATATAATAAAAAAATAGATTTTTTTTATAGAAATTCAAGGCACCGAGTTGTTTGTCGCTATGTAGAGTGAAGAAAGAAAATGACTTATCTTGACGTTTGCAATGACAGTTTGGCAATTAACTTTATAACATTAGCCAGCACCCGATCTATAGTCGGAAAGCACTAAACGATAATTCTGAAATCGCTTGAGTTTTTACGATCGATACAAAAGTGCATTCCATAACAGCCAACACCTCAACTTTAGGTAAATATGCATCCGATTATTCGATCACTGCACATGATGTTTTCCGTCACAGTCAGCGTCATTGGTATGCTACTATGACTTCAACCAAAGGAGCAGAACTCAGAAAAAAAGTCATTGGTACATGTCGGGATTCGAACCCATGACCACCCGATTGAGAAGCCAGTGGTATACCGCTCCGCTACCAAACACCGCACCGCCTTTCTTCGTTATCAACCCTTGTATGTCCCCACTGCTGGGGCACGGGTCTCTTCCTGCATCGCAGAAAGGTTACACCACACTCCACCACGGGGGCCAAGTCCGGGTTGGTGGAGGATTATATATAAGGCAGTAGCAGGCCTTACTGTCAGAAGTTATCAAGCCGCCCATAAGGCCTCTGACATGGCTTAACGACTGCAATTACATGACAGCCGGCACCAACGGCCTAAAGTGCCTTGCGAAGCACGGAAGCGCTCGGAAAAATGCCACTAGCTGTAGTCACGGGACGGTCACCCATCCTGCACCTGACTGCACCTGTTGTTGCTTAACTCAAGTGATTGGTTCCAATCACTCGGTTCCCGCACCGCCTACCGTGAGCGAATCAATATAAAGTTAAGATCGTAGTTTTAGCCGACCGATCTACCCACTTACCTCTTCTTACCTCCACCACTGCTTCACATTGACGCAGACGCAATAAACTTCGCAATTTACCTCCTAGCGCTTATGCAAATAGGTACTTAGCTATGTATGTCTTCATCATGATCAGGGATGGGAATAGGCTGAGTTTAAATACCTACAGTTGGTGAAGACAGTTGAGTTAAGTCACTAGTAAAACCAGATAAAGTTTATTTGTTTACATTAGTCACTTAAACATAGTTAGCTCATAGTTAACATGCTCGTAATCTATAATATAAAAATGAATAGCTGAATGTGTTGGTAAGCGTAAATCTCGAGAGCAGCTGAACCGATTTCGCTAATTCTTTTTTAGAATATTCCTTGAAGTACGAGGATGGTTCTTACGTAGAGAAAATTTAAAAAAAAATAAAAAACCGACTGTTACGTGATACGAATTTCGCTGGGTGAGCTAGTAGTTTATAGATTTCTCGATAAAATTATTATTAATATTATTACTATTAACATTCTTTATTGCACTCAGAAAATATTGTACAATAGGCCATGGTAAACATTCTAACATGTTTATTTTACTATTCTAGCAATTTTTTTTTACCTAAATGCACAAATAAAGAATTGAAAAAAAAAATCGTTATAACTTTGGTAACTGTTTCGTAGTTTTTTAGATAATATTATTAGATAAGATTTCCGCAAAGTAACGTCTGATTCCATACAAACCGCTTCGTACGTTGGTATTTAGTGGTTGTCCGTAAATAAATAGGCCGGAAATAAAAAAAATATATAACATTAGTTTGTGAGAAACCTGAAGATACCACAAGGAGTCTTTCACTTCACGGTAGACTGTATGACAGTGCATTTGAAAAGTGACTGAAACTATTTAAACAATGCATATAGACTCTCCGCGTCAACGGCAGGCATTAGTCATTTACCTGCTCCGATCACTGATCATGACACGGCACGAAGTGGCAAATATAGAAACAGTCGCCGGCTCGGCGCTCGCGCAGGTTGCGGTGACGTCACACACGTGTCACCTTGCTGCGCCCACGCATGGCAACCTGCTATTTGCGGGGGACGGCACGGTTTGTAGCCACGTAAATGGTCTGTTGAGGTTTGAAAACAGTTAAGTGATTAGCACACCTCGGGAATAGGGGTAAAATAGATTCATACTTGTTTACAATAATCTACCAGACAATATTAAAAAATACACAACATTTAACAAACAAATCAGAGCTCTATTAATCAAAAAATACGTTTATTAATTGTACGAATCTAATAGGTATATATTGCGAATGTGAGTGGAAGGGCCGGTAACGGACGTCTTAGGCGGATATACGTCAACCAAATAGGCGATCCATTAGCATAGGGAAAGATAAAAAGTACCCGGAAGCGGGGTGCGTGCATGCAAAGACTAATGAACGTTGATGAAGCGAAGGTGATCTGTCAGGATCGTGGCAAGTGGCAGTCCCTGGTCTCTGCCTACGCCTCTGGGATACAGGAGTGAGGTTTTGTTATGTTACGTCAACAAGCCCATTGGCGCTGCATATTCAATAATACTCATCTGGGGTCCATACATAATGCAGGACAGGCCCCACACGAGGCTAGAATGCTGAGATCGGCTAATGCCTCCATTGTAAGCGAGCAGGCTTGTTTGTAAACCATTAACCGCCCTCCGTGCTTACTAAGAGACTTCCTCGTTCAAGTGGTTCAAACTAAGTAATCGAGAGAGCATAGAAGTACAGTGAAACACAAGAAATAAGTCCCGCGGATGTACCTGCGCAGATGACCAAATTTTGGATGTGCGGCAAGTTCATCGACCAATCAGATAGTTTCATTTTATGGCAGGGCGCGCGCCTTTGTTGCTATTGGTTGATTCAACGTCATAGTGTTTGACTAATAGTTTGGCGATATTAGCGTGAGCGAAATAGGTAGCGCTACTGCGGCAATCAACTCTGCACCTTAACCGTATGGGTTAACGATCATGTTGAATGTGAGGCATGGGTGAAATTTTTAGCCTCTAAATAGGTTTTTAAAAATGTTGAATGTACTTATAGCTTCGGGTACTTTCGTTACACTTCTTCCTAGTCCGCGCGAACGAAGATTCCCGAAGGGTCCCGACTTTTATGATGTGTAGTACTGTACCTAACAATTAAGCAAATTGTGTACAGAAATTTTATTTAAAAAAGAAAAATGTCACATGCACAAACTTAAAGTAAACCAAACAAATCCACAATCGTATCGTCATAACTATACAATAATATTATTGTTACATATAGAATGTTATTAATAAAATTCGTTATCATTCGTTCGTTATCAACCCATATATGTCCCGACTGCTGGGGCACGGGTCTCTTCCTGCATCGCAGGAAGGTTAGGCCATACTCCACCACGGGGGCCAAGTCCGGGTTGGTGGAGGATTGTGAGACAGTGGCCGGGCCTCACTGTCAGAAGTTATCAAGCCGACCATAACGCCTCTGACATGGCTTAACGACTGCCATTATATGACAGCCGGCACCAACGGCTTAGCGTGCCTTGCGAAGCACGGAAGCGCTCGGAAAAAATGCTACTAGCGGTAGTCACGGGACGCTCACCCATCCCGTTCCTGACCGCGCCTGTTGTTGCTTAAACAAGTGATTGATTCCATTCACTCGGTTCGCCTAGGCCACGAGCGCTTCATTAATTAATAAAATATATAATGTCAATTAAACCGACCACAATAAAACATCATAACCATAACCATCATCATCAGAACCATAGACTGGCAAGCGAGAGCCCCAGGTTCGATCCCGAGTGCGGGCATGTACCAATGACTTTGTTTAATTTCAAAGTTACGTACATTTGCGAATTTGCAGTCGCAATACCACACGCTAACGGTGAAGGAAAACATCGTGAGGAAACCCGCGGCTTGGTTGGCTCCGCACGTATTGACTAGTCTTTCCTGTGGGCTAGGCCGACTAAGCTGTCAGGATGGTATAGGTGCTGGGCAAGCCTACACCATCTATAAAACCATGTCCCAGGCACTACAGCGTCGGAGTGGTCCCTTCACCCATCTAGTGTGAGTGAAGTACCACTGGACGCTGTATAAATCATCTCATTAAGTAGATGCAAAAAAGGCCAAAAAGGCCAATAAAACATCTGTGACCCAATAGTCCCCATAATGCTGGCTGTACTACCAGATCCTCTGCATCAGAAATGCCCCGAGCGGTTGTCAAGACCACGGTTCCTCAAGCGCCGCCCTAATTCTTTGATAAAAGTTTTCCCTTGAGAACCCCAAACCTCAGTCGTCTCTAATGCTATAGGCACGAAGCAATAATTGCTCATTCGGTAACAACCATTGCATGTCCCCACTGCTGGGTGGGTCGTTAACCCGTTGGTGCCGGCTATCATGTAATGGAACTCGTTATGCCATGTCACAGGCCTTAAGGATGGCTTCATAACTTCTGACCGTAATGCCCGCCACTGACTTACAATACTCCACCAGCCCGGACATGGCCCCGTGGTGAAGTATGGCCTAACCTCCCTGCGATGCAGGAAGAGACCCTAGACCCAGCTGTCAGGAAGTACAAAGGATTGATACTATTAGGTATATATATTAACTTTGAAGAAGCAAACAGATTTTTTAGAATTTTTAGCCTCTAAATAGGTTTTTATCATTGTCCTTAGCACGGGATAGTGCATTTAAATTAATATAATCATGTCTGTATAGGTACAGCGATATCATTCCGATGTAAAAACCTAACTGCAAAGTAGGTACTTGGGGCTGCAAGTGATGCAAATTACTTCAGCTAGATGTCGCTGCCTATACGTAATACAGAGAATATTGTAAAGAGGTTCGAAATTTCACTGATGCCGGTGAGTCGCCCATTAGTTCAGTTGGAAAGAGCGCTGGCACGGATAGCCAGTGGTCGCGGGTTCGAATCCCGGCATGGGTGGAATTTTTAGCCTCTAAATTGGTTTTTATAATTGTCCTTAACACGGGTTAGTGCATTAAAAATAATATAAGCAAACAGAATTTTACTCCCATCCTACCAGTATCAAGACGTATATCCATGTACAACCCACGTACGCATTCCATACATATTACATGCGCGAACACCATTCATACTTGGGACAATGTCGCATAGATTCGAAGGCCGACTTCGACGTGACAATGTCACTTCGCCAATGCAGCGCTGGCCATAGTAGTGACAAAACAGAAGGGCGGCCTGGATAGTACCATATAATAATTATTAATAAAATAAAAATATTTTATCGTTTTGGGCTTAAGGCGTTTATTCTCATAAGAACATCAACAAGATATGAGCTAGTCCCACTGTTGGTACATTAAGAAGCGGTTGAAAGAGCATTATCTATCTCTGTCATACATAACATTAAGCTATATATTTATTTCTAGTTTTTTTATTTCTTTCGTAGTTAGGTAGGTTATTCAATATTTATGTAGTACATTTTGTACACGTATATAGAACCCTCTTTTTACTGCTTTTTCAACTCTCTAAGGTTTGCTGGAATAAATCTCTTTCAGAGATAAGCACACCTTTGTACATGTTATTTCTTATGTAATATTTTGTTAAGTGTTTCGTGTGCAATAAAGTTTAATTAATTAATTAACAACACATAATATGTAGGTAGTTGTATATTATTTCGTTACCAACTTAATATTATTTTTCTATATTTAGTTACGGGTAGTTAATTTTATTTAATATTTTAATGTACATAGTGAACATTAATCCGTGTAATAAAGAAAATTTTAAAGTATTTTTAGTAATTCATACTCATTTGAAGGACTTGATAATGGGCAGTAGAGACGTTAGTTGCGTGCATTTCGACCCTTTCAACCAAAATGTCAATTAAGTGATTCCGGAACTAAAGTAATTACAGTAATGTTGCGTCCGTCGGTTTGGTGTGGAGAGGATGACGGAAGCAAGATTTACCAAAGAGATATATCGATTGAAATTGCTTGGAAGGACTAGTAAGGAAAGTGCTGCCTGGTACAATTTCGCATTTCTACGTTTGAATCAATTCAGTACAACGAAATAATTTACACTCTATTAGCTGAATGTCAATGTACAATGTAAAATAAAATTGAACGATGCCTTCGGGCCGTAGTGTAGTGGAGTAAAAGGCAGCGGAAATAAATTACATACTCTGACCATCTTTTCTCAAGTCATCTTAAACCTTATACATCAGTTGTCATTACACTATTTTTATTTTTAATGCACTAACCCGTGCTAAGGAACAAATTTAACAACCTATTTAGAGGCTAAAAATTCACCCATGCTGGGATTCGAACCCGCAACCTCTGGCTATCCGTACCAGCGCTCAATTGGTAGAGCGCTGGTACGGATAGCCAGAGGTTGCGGGTTGCACCCGACATGGGTGAATTTTTAGCCTCTAAATAGGTTGTTAAATCAGTTGTCATCTAAACATATGATTAGATTCCAAATATGCCATCAATAGCTTTAAACTAAAAATGAGCGCTGAGGGCTCACTGCCCCAACACAACGCTGAGTTAGCTGCTCTTTATGGCAATTTAGACACGCTACAGAAAAAAAACTATGTTTTTTTTTTGTTTCGTTTATTATTATTTTTTATTTCAGTTTATTTCTGTTGCGCTCATATTGTGTCAATTTAAATATTTATCTAGTTTCTGTGATGTATATTGTTGTTATAATAAATGTCTTTCTAAATTTCAAACCATTAGTTAGGTAATGTTTTACAAAAGGCGTCAAATCATAAATACTGCGGCCAGATACACGACTCATCGCGGTGAGGCTCCGTGCTTCTGCCGCTCTCTATGTAGTGTAGCGTAATTGGTATTTTCTGTAGTAGTGTCTTGGCTCCGGCTGGCCGTACGAAGTGGCCTTGTTCCAAGCGTATTGGAGTATTTAATCCCTTGTTTTAATTAAGTACAAGTGACCGCCTGTCAACGCTGAGTCCGTTGCGGCAGACAGGTTTTAAAACACTTTCAATGACGTACGATCGACGGCACATTTATTTTGAAAGTGGTATTCGTTTATGAAGCGAAGGTGATCTGTGTATTGATGGCAATCGTGGAAACTTATGAAGAAGAAGAAGTACATTTTTTTACCGCTACACAGACTATACAAAACGTAAAATAGAAACTAAATAAAATAAAGTAATAAAAACAAACACGACAGGACACAGTAAGGACATATGAAATGAAATGAAACGAAACGAAACGAAACGAAACAAAACAAAACGAAACGAAACGAACGAAACGAAACGAAACGAAACGAAATGAAACAAAACGAAACGAAACGAAATGAAAAGGTTTTATTCAAAGTAGCGCAGATACTGCGGCTTAATGAACGTTACAAGTCAAACTAGTTTACACGTCCACGTGACAAGTCCATTTCAAAATCTGGATCATTTTGGAGGAAAAATGGACAAAAAAACTCCAACCTTAGTCTTTTCAAATTCCTTAATTAACAGAATTTACACAGATTCTACAAAACTCGTGAATTTTACATGCTTGAACTCCAGACATCATTGTCATCTAAATAATCCTTACTATAATAGTAGCTCTTTTGGCACAAAGTGTACTTTACACATTTTTTGAACCGCGCTTCAGTCAAAATTAATATATCTTCAGGGATTTTATTGTAGAAGCGTATACAATGCCCCATGAAGGATGTATTTAACCTTCGCCAGCCTAAATCTTGGGATCAAAAGTTTATGTTTATTTCTAGTATTTAAATTGCGTTGACTACCTACCTGCAGTTTTAAAATTGCTAATATTTTTCCTGACATACATAATATTTTCATAGATATATACGAGCCATCTCAGTAATTGCTGCAGGTATGATAATAGGTGGCAACTGATTCATTAGGTAGATTTCTGTGGGTACATTTAATATGACTTGAGAAAAATGAAGAAGAAGAAGAAGAAGAAATACATTTATTTATCGCCACACAGACATATACAAATCGTAGAATAGAACAAAATATTAAAAAAAGTAATAAAAACAAACAAATACGACAAAACACAGCAAGCGGATACCGGTCATGTCCATGCGGCGGTAAAACGGCCTCAGGCTCAGTACTTGCTGCAGGTTTTTTGCCCACAGCACTGATTTTCAGCAAGGGCCTGGTGACAGTGACTCACGGAAAGTCGCATCGAGACCCACGACGTACGATACAATACGATACGATACGATACGATACGATACGATACGATACGATACGATACGATACGATACGATACGAACGATACGATACGATACGATACGATACGATACGATACGATACGATACGATACGATACGATACTATACGATACGATACGATACGATACGATACGATACGATACGATACGATACGATACGATACGATACGATACGATACGATACGATACGATACGATACGATACGATACGATACGATACGATACGATACGATACGATACGATACAATACAATATAATACTACACAGCACAGCACAATACGGCATAGTAATATTATACAACACAATATAATGAAGCGATCTCGAGTTATATAATGGAAGGATAGACATAGAAGGAGTAGCATCTTATGCTGGAAAAGAAAGAAAGGTTTAGGTTTCGTGGATACATAACAAATAGCCTTTAAGTTTTACCTTAAAGGCATATTTGCTTGTAAGGTCTCTAAGAGGAGGAGGAATGTCGTTCCAGCATTTAGACGCCGCGAATCTGAAGCTTCCTCGGAAGGCTGCAGTTCGATGCGCCGGTATTATTGTTCTCGACTTGCAACGGTACTTGTTACGAGACCACTCAATCTTGTTGAACAAGTATTCGGGTGTCTCCGACTTGATGACACCGAACAGCAGGCCGGCAAGATGAAGCATCCGTCGTGCGTCCATCTTCAACAGATTCGCGTCGTTCAAATAAGGTGAAAAAAAAAATGTTCAGAGTGGACGTTTTTTCCGCTGCCTTTTTCTACACTACACTACGGCCCGGAGGCAGCGGCTTACATTTAACATTGTACACTGACATTCAGCAAATAGAATGCAAATGCTTTACGTTGAAATAAATTTATTTATATTCATTTCAAGATTATGGCTAGTGGCAGTCCCTGGTCTCTGCCTACCCCTCTGCGATACGGACGTGAGTCTAAGTTACATTTTGTAGTGATCCGCAGTGATCATTATCACGGACTGAGATGGCTAGTAGGTGTTAGTCAATTAGAGCTGAGATCAATTATAAAAACCTATTAAGAGGCTAAAAATTCCTTCCATGCCGGGATTCGAACCCGCGACCTCTGGCTATCCTGTATGTCGCTGCCTGTACGTAATACAGAGAATATTGTAAAGAGGTTTGAAATTTCACTGATGCCGTTGAGTCACCCATTAGCTCAGTTGGACAGAGCGCTGGCACGGATAGCCAGAGGTCGCGGGGTTAGAATCCCGGCATGGGTGGAATTTTTAGTCTCTAAATAGGTTTTTAAAAATTGTCCTTAGCACGGGTTAGTGCATTAAAAAAAAAATATACAGCTGAGAGTTCAGATTTCTGAGCGAAGTGAGTCTAATGACTAGATTAGTTTTTAAAGGCTTTTAAGAACAAGATTAACATGAATGTACCAAGGCCAAACTGGTTGATTCCGCTTTACATTCCGATTTTTTTATGCACCTTGAATCGTTGACGCTAAGGATGCAATTAGCTCGTGACTTGCTATACTGTTATATAACTGAAGGTATTTCTAAGCGGTTAAGCCTGCAATTTTACGTTTATCGACGAGGACGTAGCCAAAACTAGACTACCATTAAACATCAGTGTAATTTCTATATTTCCTTTTGTATGAAAAATAAACACCGTAAGTCGAGCAAATAGGTGATGCATTAGCAAAGTAAAAATACATATGAAATTTTTTTCGCGAACGAAGTCATAGGTAGCAGCTAGTAGGCTGTATAAAAACGTAGCGATGTAATTCATAGAACTCGAAATCAGCGCTTCATTTCCCACTATAATAAAGTGAACCTCGTAATGACATTTACAAACTGTGTCTCCAGTCTGCAGTTGCTTAATGCCGCCTATTCACCCCGAGCGCCCGCGAACTGAATGAAACCGCTTTTTGCTGGAACAATCCACCATTATCCGGATGTACTTTACTTCGTCAAGTTACTGCAACTAAAATGTAAGGGTCGAATTGCTTTCAACTGTACACAACGATTTAACATGCCATAATACCAGGTAGATAACTTGAAAAAATAATTGAAGGTTCTACCTGTAGTATCAAAGCGGCACCAATGGAAAAAATCTATCTATCAAAAAATCTTATTTTTAATTTGATTTTTTTTTTAAAGAAAGGTCTGTACCATCTTTCAATCACCTCATAGTTATTATCAGTACCCAACATAGATAGAAAAATGTTAGCCGTGGTAGCGCTTCGGGAGAACAAGACAGCCTCACATTCAGAAGGTCCGAAACACGGCATGCATTTGTGAAGTTGTAATAGCAAAACCATTCGCCAATGGTGAGTAGAAACATCGTAAGTAAACCCCAATGTTCAAGAAATGAGTGTGAAGTGTGGAAATCTCAGGTCTAACCAACTAGGTTAGGTCTCGTTGGGTATATAAAATAATAGCGGCGGCCCATGACTTAGTTTGCGAAGAAAATTTGTATTGTAGAGGCCAAAAAATAGGCTGTACTATTTCAGACAATAATGGATATCTGTAGCGAATTTCATCCCAATCCATTCAGCCATTGAGTCTTTTTCCATATCAACTTACACATGTATACAATATTAGCTCTGTCCTGCGGTGTTACCCGCAGTTTATCGATTTACCCATGAGAATCAGATATTTTCCAGCAGTAAAACGTAGCCTTTATGTTAACCCAGTGTGTCAGCTAATTTCGTACCAAATTTTATTAAAAATCACTCCAGCCGTTTACACGTGAAGAAGTAGCAAACATACGCTCTCACGAACTTGCGCCTTTTTAATAATAGTGTGAAGTGTGATGTAATTATATAATGTGATTCGTAATTCACATGCCTCCGTAAGTAGTAGAGCACTTTATTGACGACTAGCTGACCCAGCAAACTTCGTACCGCCTAGCAGTCGATTCTTTTATTTTTTTTCTCGGTAAGAAAAATCCTCGTACTTCAAGGAATATTTGAGCTCGTGGCCTAGGCGAACCGAGTGATTGGAATCAATCACTTGGTTAAGCAACAACAGGCGCGGTCAGGTACGGGATGGGTGAGCGTCCCATGACTACCGCTAGTGGCATTTTTTGAGCGCTTCCATGCTTCGCAAGGCACGTTAAGCCGTTGGTGACGGCTGTCATATGATGGCAGTCGTTAAGCCCTGTCAGAGGCCTTATGGGCGGCTTGATAACTCCTGACAGTAAGGCCCGCCAATGTCTTACAATCCTCCACCAACCCGGTATTGGCCCCCGCGGTGGAGTATGGCCTAACCTTCCTGCGATGTAGGAAGAGACCCGTGCCCCAGCAGTGGGGACATACAAGGGTTGATAACGTTCAAGGAATATTTTAAAAACAGAATTAGCAAAATCGGTTCAGCTGCTCTAGAGATTTGCGCTTACCAATCCATTCTGTGCGTAGCTTGTGGACTGTATTAGTAGTTTGGCACGAAATCAGAAGCACTGGTGGATTTAATTGGCTTTTTATTAATTAGGCAGAAAGGAACACTACATAGCATTGTACAAGTTACAACCAATAATTGACATCTGTCTTATTGACGGAAACGGATATCCATAAAAATCTCGTGTTGGTGTTGCCAACATGCTGGGCAGAGCGATTTATTTTTATATTATAGAAGATAATCACGAACGAACGATCTGGAGGGTACTCTAATCGACCATTCGTACGTGAATACGCGCCCTTAAACTAGTTGAGAACCCGTATCTGCTTTAATAAATCTATAAACAGGTCGATTGTGCTTCCGCGATTGAGACAAAGTCGGTTTAAGAACATGTATCTGCGAGACAACGCAGGTGGTGTGTATAGTCTACGAATAGCTTTTGCCTGTGACTCCGTCCGCGTGGACTTTAGTTTTTTGCAACCCCGTTTACTGCCTTAAAAGTTAAATTTAGAAAAACGGCGAAACACGTGTTCAATCAATTGTGTAGAAGAGTATTTATTTAAGATTCAAGAAATATAAATTTCTGCAACCCTTTTATGGCGGATTTTTTGAAATTCAATCCCTAAGTGGTCGCTTAGGGGTTGAATTTCAAAAAATCCGAAAATCTGTGCAAAATTTCAGCTTCCTGGGTCCAACGGCTTGGGCTATCGATAGATCTATAGATAGATCGCAAAGTCACCCGTTAATAGGCGTGACAACAGAATCAAATAATGAAAGGGGAAATTCGAAACAGAAATTAGGGAAAAGACCATATTAAAAGAATTTAAAACACGGACGGCCTCGGTGGCGCAGCGGATTAGCACGCTAACTGTGCAACCGAAGGTCTCGGGTTCGATCCCCGGCCAGGTCAAACTAGGAAAGGAACTTTTCTAGTTTGTCTCGGGTCTTGGATGTTATCTATGTATTTATTGTATTAAATCTATCGTCGAGTCAACACGTGTGTTATACACAAGTCATTTAGTTGTACTTAGTATAGGGCTAACGAGATCTGTGTAATATGTCCATAATTTTTTTTTATTATTATTGTTTAGTTTTATTAAAAAAAAGAGTATACCAATATTTTAATAACAAAACATAGACAATATCGAAACGCCTACACATCCCGCGTTTTTAAAAAGCGTAGCCACAGCTCTAGGTAGGTGCCACTAAAGCTAAAAATAAGTTGTTTGACACACGTCACTCATTGTGCTATACAGAACGCCTACTGCCTACCGCCGACCGGCCCCCGCTGCACATTACTCGATAAAGAGAGAAAAAAAACATTTAGTATCAACAAAGCATATCACAGAATCAAAATAAACAGATAATTGGCATACTATGGGCAACCACACAATTTAACGCAATAGATGACACAAAAAATAAACATACACTTAGCCTTTGGGGGAACATGAAGCGCTCGTGGCCTAGTCAAACCGAGTGATAATCAATCAATTGAGTTAAGCAACATGCGCGGTCAGGTGCGGGATAGGAGACCGTCCCGTGACTACAGCTAGTGGCATATTTCCGAGCGCTTCCGTGCTTCGCAAGGCACTTTAAGCCTTTGGTGCTGGCTGCCATGTAATGGCACTCGTTAAGCCATATCAGAGGCCTTATGGGTGGCTTAATAACTTATGACAGTAAGACTCGCCTCTGTATTACACTCCTCCATCAACCCGGACTTGGCGAGTTGGCGCCCGTGGTGGAGTATGGCCTAACCTTCCTGCGATGCGGGATGAGAAGAGTACTACAGCAGTAGGGACATACAAGGGTTGATATCGATCGAAAATAAAATGAAAAATTTGATTTCTAAATTATATTATTACACTTTTCAAAAAAGTCATACCAAATTATAAGACTGTTAAATTGTATAAAACCTGTTTAGAGGCTAAAAAAGCTAAAGAAGATTTAAATATCAATTACAATACCACGTTATTTATAACTGTCAAGATTTTATTTAATGTCTAATTAGACTTGAGTCTCAGACGCGAATTATGTGTGAGCGGCAGCGGAGGACGTTTTAAAAAACTATTAATTTTAATTAAACGTTTATTCAGATACTACAATAGTTGTTTAGATATTAATCACTACTAATTAAAACTAGGGGGTGTCCCTTCTGTTCAATCGTCGAATGAGAATAAGTCGAGCGAGAAGGGCTCTGCTTTGGTTTTATGGAAAGTGTAACACTGGATTTCACAATACCGCTATGATTCACTTCACTGGGGGAAACAGGGCTGCTTCATACATAACACGCGCAACACTGTTAACCCTACAACAACTCAGCTAGCTAGCTAGTTGGCCATCTGTATAGTTTACAGATTTGTGGTCACGTCTTCGCATATCAATGGAGTGGTTTATCAAATCTGGCTTGTATTCAAATCAAATAGAGCCATGTAAAATGTAAGCCGCTGCCTTCGGGCCGTAGTGTAGTGGAGAAAAAGGCAGCGGGAACGAAAACTCCACTCTGACCATCATAAGATCGTACGGATAGGTGAGCAATTACCAATAGTTTTGTCCACGTGAAAATGACCTGTCCTACGACTTTTAACTGATATTCTGCCAATTATTGACACGGAGACACGGTTCTTTATGCCAAGTCGTAAAAAGTAATTCAAAAACTTGCTTATTACAACAAAAGGATACTTAAGCCTAGACACCTAACCTTCTCACATAGCTCATTATACCTAAACATTCGTCAATTCGACGACCATTTTTTGAAGTGTTAAGTTTTAAATAAAAATTTGTTTTTGGTACGTTTATTGCACTGAGATTTCAAGCATACTTTATATTGTTTAATAAAATAATTTGTTGTTATTTATCACATACTCTTACTTATTTCCCTTTCCGTTTAAAATGGCACGCGTTTCTACAGATAAAACCCGACATTTTTATGAAAAATTTAATTACAACCGAAATTTAAAAAAGTATTTGTTTATTTTAAGGGAAAACTTAAACTGTAGACATTAGAAAAAGAAAAATGTTCTTTTTTACGCCCATTCAGTACAAAAATAAAATTTATATTCGCGACAAATTGCGATTTTGTACGTATTTTTGTAAAATTTCGAAAAAACATGGTACTTGGCAGCCGGAATTTATTGCCTCTCGCCAACCCGCGATGAACACCGAGTTGACAAGAGACACCACGGTTATCCGCACACGCACCAAAAAGATAAAACAATTTTTCTGTGGCGTATTCGTCGAAACGACGAAGGTTAGGTGTATACACATTATTTCACATACTTATTTGCGAAATAAGACAGAAGAGAAGCGTTTTTTTGACTGTCCTACCCTACTTTTGCAAATTTCGGATTCCAAAATTTTGATGTTTACTCACCTTCGGGTTGACATTTTGGCAAATTTGAAAAGATCATATGATCAAAATTTTATATCATACCCTATTAACAGCACGTTAGAGTTTAAAATAATAAAACATCTCTATTTTATCATGTTCTTAAAAATGTTGTTGATGGAAATTTCCGCCACGCTAGTGGCAAGAATGTGAACTTTATCGAAGTTCCTTTCTTTTGACACATCCAACTGTAGCAGGGTACAGGTCTTCTCTCAGAGACAGATTACTTGTGACTTCGTCACCGCCATGCGTGCCCAGCGCGCATTAAATATTTCAAACGCTGAGGTATGTGAACACCTCAGAAATTCAGGTTTCCTCACGATGATGTGATCCATCCATCCATCCATCCATCCATCCATCCATCCATCCATCCATCCATCCATCCATCCATCCATCCATCCATCCATCCATCCATCCATCCATCCATCCATCCATCCGTCCGTCCGTCCGTCCGTCCGTCCGTCCGTCCGTCCGTCCGTCCGTCCGTCCGTCCGTCCGTCCACCCATCTATCTATCTATCTATCTTTAATCAGCCCACATCAACCCACTGCTGGGCATAGGCCTCCTTTTTATTGCGCCATTCCTCACGGTGGTGTGCTAACCTGATCCATCTCTGACCCGCAACCCTCACATTTCTATAGCTATACTATTTTTATTTTTAATGCACTAACCCGTGCTAAGGACAAATTTAAAAACCTATTTAGAGGCTAAAATTTTTTTTTAATTTTTTCTCATCCCGGCATGGGTGAAAATTTTTAGCCTCTAAATAGGTTTTTAAATTTCTATAGCTACCTAAATATTTGAAACACACATTATCGCCTTCGTCTATTATTATTGAACAGTCTACTTAAACCAGTTTTGGGAACAGAGGCGTACTATTATTTCATCCTTTACGTAACACATTACGTTGTAAAGTATTTATTTATAAACAAGAAAGTGAATCAATCGAATATTCATACAATGTTAATAAGTTTAGGATGTCCTGACGCGTCGCAGAGAAACCATATTGGTGAAAACTACCTTTTACATAAGAAAGTCATACATAAATCTGCATTTGTATCTAATAATTGTGACTGCATCGGTTGTCTAGCGGTTACACGCTTGATTACCAATACAGAGGTCGTGGATTCGATTCTTAGTGGCGTAGATAGATAACACTTTATTGCACAACTACAAAAAAAATTAGAACCATAAGTTCTCAAATGAAAGTAATGTTATACAATTGGCGATATTAACGCTTAGAGCGATCTCTTCCAGGCAACCTTTGATGGAGTGGATTGCATGTAGAATATAGTTGATAGTAGGTCTACATAAGTAAGAAAATCGACAATATATTGATACCAAGCAACGAAGTAATTGTAATTACATAACATAGAATATAAAGTATATTTAAATAATAATATGCATAAATAAGCGCTCGTGGCCTTGTCGAATCGAGTATGACTGAAATCAATCACTTGACAATAGACGCGGTCAGGTGCAGGATGGATGACAGTCCCGTGACTACTGGTTACATTTTTTCCGAGCGCTTGGTTTGCAATGCATGCTAAGCCGTTGGTACCGGCTGTCTTGTAATGGCAGTCGTTAAGCCATGTCAGAGCCCTATACCCCGACTTGATATTTTCTAACAATAAAGAAAAAGAAGAAAAATATTTTTGAAAAAATCTTTAACGCCACATAGACATACTAATTTGTCAAGAAAAGGAAAATACAGAAAAGAAAGCAGAAATAAAACAAAAGCAGAAGAAAAGAGGAACTACAGATGAATGAAATGAACATAAATTCCAACGCTACACAGTATGTCGATGCACGGGAAAAAAGGCCTCATGCTCAGTATAAGCTGAGGGTTTGCACTCACAAATAAGGCACGCCACTCTCTTACAATCCTCCACCAACCCAGACTTGTGGTGGAGTATGGCCTAATCTTCTTGCAATGCAGGAAGAGACCCGTGCATTGGGGACATACAAGGGTTGATACCGATATCGATCGATACATAAATACCTACAAAATAAATACGCCGCGCATACTCAGACTCGGACCATTTTATTTACATAACGGTCTGTCTGAATTATTTTCTATATATACGGTTACACAATAAGATTCCTCAAGATAATATGTTCAAGTTACCACCAACGTTGTTTAAAAAATATGCTAAGCATACTCTGTGCAAAAAAAAAGTATTAAGGATTATTTGCATGTCTGGTATTTAAAAAAAATTATGTCTAGTGTAGCATAGCTAAATTCAGAAAATCAAACAATCTGCCTCATTTTTTACCTCTAATACCTGCATGAGATCAAACAAACTTGATCTGCTCAGCAAATATGCGCAGGAGCGTCAAATTACACGGGGCACGCGATCGAGATAATGGCGGCCAAGGATTTGGATTTTTAATTTTCTTTTGTCTCAGTATTAGTAATAAATAACTATTTACGAAGCTATTGTTTTGATTTAATTCCCATGCGGTCATGTAGGTACATTGACATTGTTTATTTCAAAACTTTTTACATTTAAGATTTTTAAGTTAATATCTTTTCAAGTTGCTCGTTATAAAATTGCAGGGCCCATTTTATGGATCTACCTTATTATTTAGACTTAGGCTGGCTGGCTGGCTGGCTGGCTGGCTGGCTGGCTGGCTGGCTGGCTGGCTGGCTGGCTGGCTGGCTGGCTGGCTGGCTGACTGACTGACTCTCTGACTGACTGACTGAGTGACTGATAGACTGACTGACTGACTGACTGGTTGATTGATTGATTGACTAATTAATTATTATATTCAAAGTTACGTACCTACATTTTGTGGTAGCGATACCACACGCTACCGGGAAGGAAAACTTGGTTGGCTCCGCACTTATTAACTTTCCTGTGGGCTCGACCAACTACTATCAGGATGGTAAGTATAGGTTCTGGGAAAGCCTTCTCCATCTAAAGTACAATGTCCTTGGCACCGCAACATGTGATTGGCCCATCTAGAGTGAGTGAAGGCCTGCGCAGACGAAGGACTTTCGTCCCTTGGGGACGTGTTTTAGGTATTGAGCACTTTATAGGTAACCCTGTATACACTATCAACTTAACTTTTATTCATGTAATTCCATTTTTTTAATTCCGGACTGGTTTCAAAGCGCAAGTTTAGTGAACCCGTTCGTTCGGATTTTAAATATTTTAATTTTATGGTCGTAAAGCAGCCAATGATTTAATGGCGTGTTAAAAACTTGGCCGAATCATTGGGCCGTAAAACTGTGTTCGAAGCATGAAATCACCAAAACATAACATAACCTCACGCCTGTATCCCAGTTTTTCTAAGGGCCGTTTTCTCCATAGAACCAAATCTAGATTACGGCAAGCTAAATCCGGTTTTGGACTCCTAATCGAGATTACAATAACAAATTGGATTTCTCCAACATCGTAAACCAAAGTTTAAACTGAAGTCTATGAACGGCCGATAATGGAAGATTTGCTTCTAAAACCAGATTAACAGTCAGAAAAAATGTCAGATATCAGCTACCAAAAGACGTCAAAGGTTTTACTACTTACCAAATATTGTTTTCACTATTGGTGAATGTTGGATCCCTTTTTCGTTTTAAAATCATCTTCGAGAGCCGTTCAAAATTTATGTCGCACAAAACAAACCGCGCCAGAAACAAAATTCAAAATTGCCGAAAAAGTTTATGAAATTACACAGAATAACCGGAAATATCACAGAATTCTCGACATTTTAGACAGCTGCAAACAAACGCAGCATTTTGAAACCAAAAAAATAAACCCTCAAATCTTAGCGTTTTTTGTCTAATCTGTAACTAGAACTAGATTTCGTGAACTAGATCAAAAAGTTACGGGAGAAATCGGATGGTCATAAATCTATTTTTTAACTTCGTTCAAGCATGATCCGGATTATGAAATCCAGTTTTGCGCAGCAAATGGAGAAAACGGCCCTAAATAGGTTTTTAAAATTGTCCTTAGCACGGGTTAGTGCATTAAAAATAAAAAAAATTGTATATTCTTTTAAAGTGACCAATATTTGGCGTTTTACGCTATCAGCATATGTGATAGCGTCTCAGACGCCGTAATGCCTGGGATTATACTTCTAGGCATTATGAAATATTTAATTGTAACTAAATCTAAACTACGTAATACCAGTACTAAGTAAATATTAAGTAAGGGCAAATTCTTAGAATCAAAAATTTTGTTAACTGGTTGAGATTGTATGCATGTATATTATTATTTTGTTTACTTAAGGTCCTATTCTATTTTTCTTCAGTTCCGTTTTTGTATACACATACTTTTATAGTTTTTCTGTAAGACTGTTTGTGTCCTAAATAAAGTAAAACAAGTATTTAGTATTAAAGTGATGAATAAAGAAGTTTCTAGTGATTTGGCTTTAGCTGTAAGTGACTAATGTAAATAAACAAATAAAAACAAAATCATTTTCAGTTGGTGTGTCACTTTCTAAATGAAAGAATCGTGGTAGTGCAGCTATTTTCATTGAAAATCGTCGTCAAACTCAGAATTCAGAATTCATTGGTGCCGGTGGCAGCCAGCATTGGTGCTGTTGGGGCGCGGGTCTTTTCCTGCATCGCTGGGAGGTTAGTCCATACTCCACCACGGGGGCCAAGTCCGGGTTGGTGGAGGATTGTAAGACAGTGGCGGGCCTTACTGTTAGAAGTTATCAAGCCGCCTATAAGGCTTCTGACATGGCTTAGCGACTGCCATTATATGACAGCCGGCACCAACGGGTTAGCGTGTCTTGCGAAGCACGGAAGCGCTCGGAAAAAATGCTTCTAGCGGTAGTCACGGGACGGTCACGCATCCCGCACCTGACCGCGCCTGTTGTTGCCTAACCATGTGATTGATTCCAATCACTCGGTTCGACTAGGCCACGAGCGCTTCACTAGGCCACGAGCGCTTCGCAGACTTATTATTAATAGTAAATTCTTCCAGACAACCAGTAACGGAAACGACAAAAGTAGCTGAAACACGGATGGATGGTACAGCTACCAAATAAGCAACATTTTAGGCGAGCAACAATCACAATAAACCTACCGTCGCTTGTTAGTATTTGAGGCTGTTATGAGCCTGAGCAAAAGAAATCCCAGCGTGCACCAACTCATGAATTATTAGCCAAAAGTCTTGGACACAGAGCACGTACTACAGAAAAACAGATTTCGCTGGGATTCGGATAAAACGTAAGCTATAATATAATATATATATGGGCTCCGTCGCAGGTCGCAAGGTAAAAATTCACGTCGCTCCATCCATCAGCGTGAAAAGACCAACCAAGAGACAATCTTGCGCAGCTTTCGCTTTATAAAAACCTATTTAGAGGCTAAGAATTCCACCCACTCGAACCCGCGACATTTGGCTAACCGTGCCAGCGCTCTCCCACCTGAGCCAATGGGCGACTTACCGGCATCACTGAAATTTCGAACCTCTTTACAATACTTCTCTGTATTACGTAGCTTTCGCTTGCTCTGTCGTACTTCTGCAGCAGTGTATGCGAGCTTGTTAAAATTCCGAGGGCAGTCAAACTGAGGAACGTTAAAATTATAATATCCCCGGTTGGATTTTGCCTCTCACGCACAATCGTGCATGCTATATTACTAATGGTGGCTAATACATATATTCACATAACATAGCAGAAGGAGATGGAGAGAGTTCTTTTGGTACCGAATACTTATTTATTACATCGGACTTACAAAATGGTTTTCAGTTACTCTATATACCTAACGGCCGAATACTCAAACGTCATTCAAATATTTAAAGGCATCTTAAGTAATTGACAAGCCGTTAAACACAAAATTCGTATACACAGACGTTAGTTAAAAGCTTGTGTTAAATTTAAGTGGAACACAAAATAACTGGCAGTTAAACATCACTCAGCGAAAAATTCGTATACTCGAACGCAACTTAGCGCGATTTATCTGTCAAATGGGCTGTCAAATCGAGTTGAGTAGGCGTTACAATTGAAAGTGGTCGCGAGGACCTTCAAATCGTAAAAAAGTTGTAATATCAGTGAACTTATGTGAAAAACAATGTCCTTATCATGTCGAGGAAGGGCCTAATGTGCCTCGAAGAAAAGAGGCAAAGTTAAATGCTTTCGAGTATTATAATGAAACAGACTTCCATGCGCGGTTCCTTGGAGTCTGTCCGTCGTTTGACATATAATCCAACCAGTTACAAGGAGTAATAGATCCAAACAGCCAGTGGACCAAATTTTAATAACCCTGCGTTATTAATATTTATTATGCTACTGGCATAATAACGCATAATAATAATTCTCATTCAATTCTTGTTTATATTAGTATTTATCAGGGAATAGCTTTAAAAAACCGCAATACCGCAATGTTTTTATTGTGGTAGACTTTTCAAATGTCATTGGTGACATGGCCCTAACGTTTTGTTCTACGACAATATAAGATATTATTATTACAACATTAAACATTTTGCTTTGTACAAAACGAGGTAATAATAATTTAAGTTTGTTTCATAAATCATATTATGATTTATTTTATTTTATTTTTATAAAAATACCTCATATTTCATCACAAAACTTAAAATTGATCGAACAAATTCTGCGTAAATCGGATACACAACGTAAGTTTAAATATTTTGTCAATGAAAACAGACTTGTTGTTTATTTGACGGCTTCTCAGCTGATCACGGTCTGAAATTGTTTGAATGACGTTTGTGTATACCACTCAATATATAACAGATGTTCAAATTTGAATGCCCTTCAACTGAGTGATAGATTTGACTGACGTTTGAGTATTCGGCCGTAAGACATACATTTTATACTTTTCAAAAAATGTGTTCAGTACACTTAGCCCCATAAGGGCTACTATAACATGAAGGATTATTTAGATGACAATGATGTCTGGAATTAAAGCCAGTACAATGCGTAAGTTGTATGTTTTATAACAAAACTCTGTTAATTAAGGACTTTGAAAAGGCTAAGCTTGGAGTTCTTTTGTCATGTTTTTCTCCAAAATGATCTAGATTTTGAAATGGACACTTTTTTAAGCCATTCATCGATTTCATTAATTCTATTTGTGTTGTAATCAACCCCGGTGGCTTTTACTTCGGAAATCAGTCTTACAGATTCTGTATAGAAATACATAACGAGGATCTTTTGTTTCGAAGTATGTGGAGCAAAAAAGACAAGCACCCAATTTGGTGCCCGGTTGTGGTCACCCTACTTGGTTATTGTACCAAAAACATGGCAATAAATCCGTGGTACTGCACAAAAGAAGACAATGGCCAAATAAAAATGCACCGGCCAGCGCCAAAAATGGCCCTTGATTTTAAAAAGATTGAATTTGAAATTGGAACGAATTTGAAATTCGAATTTGCATGTTTTTCCCACCGCGCACTGGCTGAAATGTCTGAATTTATTCATCTTGCCGTGATCTTGCTCTTTTAGAGGTCAAAAATAAAGGTAGGCTCCTAATATTAGGCCGTTGACCCTTCTAAAGGTATACTTTTGCTGACCCGCCTAACAATTCAGAGACATCATTATGTCGCAGAGTTGATAGCGCAGCGGATAGATCAACATTGTTGAAGGATTCCGACATATTTTTTTTAAAGTCAAGTTCATTTGAGCTACAAAATCTCCTTAGGAGACTGCTGGAGACGTGGCAATGTCATATGTGAGTGACCGAACCCAAGCCTTAGGCAAGCAAGAGGGTAGTGTGTAGGGAGTCTTCAAATGTCTTGTTTAGAATTTGTATGTACCTAGCATATAAGATAACTTGAACTTGTAAAACCAAGAGCGTCTGCCAACAAACTGTTATGCAGTTTGGCAGAAACCAACTTCTGTATTTTTTTGTTTTTTTTTAATATATTTTTTCAATCAATCAATCAATCAATCAATCAATCAATCAATCAATCAATCAAACAATCAATCAATCAATCAATCAATCAATCAATCAATCAATCAATCAAGACTGAAACTGATCCGGTCACTTGACTATTAATTCAATTCTTTGGCTGTATTAAGTATAGGAAAACTGAAATCTATTAAAAACGTCCGTAATTTCATTAGGTGTCAAACCCTCAGACCACATTTATCAAAAGTACTCATTTTATTACAATAATTAAATATATTGAACAGCGGTCTCGCAATTCAATATTTTTAACTTTCCAGAATGTCAAAAGTCGTGACATTCCACTATATTAACTGTCAAATTCTGTCTCTTTAGCGTCACAATACGTGTGACTCGCGCCATCGTACCACGCAGGCTGGAACAATTATAGCTGAACATAGGTTGTTGTGTGTTGTCGGCCTAGAGAATAGCACCAACTCAAATTATTACCGCGGGTGTCGTAAAAGGCGACTAAGGGACACAAACCGGGGGGTGGGCAGCAGCGCCCCTGCTGTACAATTCCACCAAACTGCGATCCCCAACCCGCATACCCAGCGTGGGGGATTATGGGCATTACCCCCCAACGATGACACAACCTTGCGCTATGGCGCTCATTAGGGGAGGGCTATGTCCAGCAGTGGAATATAGCCTAAAGAAAAAAAAAGAAAAATACAAAATACGTACGTTTGAGTACGAGTACCTCCACCCTTTTTGTAGTCGGCTGAAAATAAGAAAGTACAAATTGAGACAAACTCATGAAAACCTTCAACTGAGAAAAAAAATCGCAAAGCTTCTAGACCTCACGGAAAATGCTACCTTTTCCTCAAATCGACAAGGTACAATTCAATTTCGCAATTCAGTCAGAGGATTTCCTTATAAGAGCACAGGTGAGCGAAATATTCGCAACGTCCTTGCTTACGCGACCTTAAAGTTGATGTAAAGATAGACTACATTCTAGCTGATAAACACGTTGAAATCTGGGTGGGTAATGGAGGTAATTAAAAATATATAGACTACTCAATTTATACACACATCAAGGCATTATCCAGTGTAAGTTCAAGTTGTGGCAAATGCAAAACGGCACTGACTCAGCATAAAGTATACGTTTTAAAAACCTATTTAGAGGCTAAAAATTCCACCCATGCCGGGACTCGAGCCCGCGACCTCTGGCTAACCGTGCCTGGTATAAACGTTTTTTAATAAACATCCCAATGCATGTTACGGGCCTTCTCTCAGAGATAGAGTATGGGGTATTATCTAATCTGTGGTATGGGCTTAATTACCAGGCGTGCCCAGCACGTACCGGCAATTTTAATAAGCGATTTGAAAGCCTCAGACACAGATTTCCCCACGATGTTTTCCTTTACAGTTAGCGTGTGATATTGCAACTACAAATTTGCAGATATACGTAACATTGAAAACGTTCAAAGACAAGGGATACCAAGAAAACGTTGTTAAAGAAAGTACATAAAACGTCGAGGTAAAATAGCAATAAATTACCACGCAATTAAGCCCCGAAAATATTCTAACTATGTACATAATTTCTTTCTGTTTGCAGTTAATCCCCGTATATGTCCCACTGGAGTGGTTTTTTCTCAGAGATAGGTATAGATATTACATGGCCACATATCTCAGCAAGAGACTCAGGTTTACTCACGATGTTTTATGTCGAGCGACATAGCTGGGTTTATCTATATAAATAAAATTCAAAGTCCTGATTGACCGACTCACTCATCAACGCCCAGCCGAAGCCGTTAGACCGAGGAAGCTGAAATTTTGCACAGTGGTCTATATAAAATGTATGCAAGAAATAAGACCGGATTTTCTTTAATTCAACCCTTAAGGGGGTGAAAAGGGTTGCCAAGATATAAATAATGTTATCTAATTTTCTTGAAACTTAAAATAAATACTTTTCAACACAATTAAATGAACACGTGTTTCGCCGTTTTTTTTTTTTAAATTTAACCCTAAAAACAAAAAACTAAAGTCCACGCAGACGGAGTCGCGGGCAATAGCTAGAAGTATATATTAATCGGGTCTAATCGCGATTATTTATTAGGTAAAACGTAATCTACGGTCTACCCGAGACCACGGCAACCGTAACGCTGCCGAAACGTCGGGAAATAAGGTAATTACGGTTTACCTAATAAATAATCGCGATTTGACCCGTTTAACATATAACTATGTATGATTATCGCGAATCATTAAGAAATACTATGTTATTCAATATTTCCTGAAGGTTATTACCCCGCACCTGCAAACTTTTCACGCATATTTTCCCATCACTAGTGTCCGCAGATAGTGATGGAGCGCGTCCGCAATTAAAAACATCGATAGTTCGCTGCCGGGCACGCTCGTAAGTTATCGATAAGCTATGATTGCGAATAAATTTCAGTTAAAACGCTATTTTTAAATGGACGAGCTTTTATAAAAATATACACGCCTAGAGTTGGACTGGTGGACAGAAAAGGCTTTATAGAATCTTTAATGTTCTAATCGCAACATTTTTTTTTTTAATTAGGTTTCTTTACTATGTTATCCTTCGCAGTTACAGTACTACACATCATAAAAGTCCCTTCGGGAATCTAAGACTAGGAAGAAGTGAAACGAAAGTACCCGAAGCTATAAGTACATTCAACATGATCTTTAACCGATAGGGTTAAGGTGCATAATTGTTTGCCGAAGTAGCGCTACCTATTTCGCTCACGCTAATATTGCCAAACTAATAGTAACCTGCATCGATGACGTTGAATCAACCAATAGCAACAAAAGCGCGCGGCCTGCCATAAAATGAAACTATCTGATTGGTCGATCAACTTGCCGCACATCCAAAATTTATTCATCTGCGCAGGCACATCCGCGAGACTTATTTCTTGTGTAGCACTGTACCAAATTATTGAGTAAAAAACTCAATTTATGGTTTTTTGTACTTACGCCCTTCTTCACCTTTGACGAATGTCTAAATCAAGCGAATCTAATCATCTAATGAAGAGACGTCGTTATCAACCCTTGTATGTCCCCACTGCTGGGGCACGGGTCTCTTCCTGCATCGCAGAAAGGTTAGGCCATACTCCACCACGGGGCCAAGTCCGGGTTGGTGGAGGATTGTAAGATAGTGGCGGGCCTTACTGTCAGAAGTCATCAAGCCGCCCATAAGGCCTCTGACATGGCTTAACGACTGCCATTATATGACAGCCGGCACCAACGGCTTAGCGTGCCTTGCGAAGCACGGAAGCGCTCGAAAAAATGCTACTAGCGGTAGTCACGGGACGCTCACCCATCCTGTACCTGACCGCGCCTGTTGTTGCTTAACCAAGTGATTGATTCCAATCACTCGGTTCGCCTAGGTCACGAGCGCTTCTTTATTAGATTCTTCTTTTTCTTGTTCTTCTTCAACCCATAGCCACCCAATGCTGAGTGTAGGTCTCTTCCAATGCACGCCATTTATTTCGGTCTTGGGCTCTTCGAATCTAGTCCTTTCCTGCCACCTTGACTGGTCAAGGTGGCAGGAAAGGCTACCAACAAGATGACTGACGAACCTGGGTTCGTCAGTCCATCTTGTTGGTAGCCTGCCCACACTTCTGCGCCCCTCTCTAGGCCTCCAGGCCAGACTTTATTGGATTAGAAGTCTTTATTATACACACCATAAAACCATTAAAACGCTTACGTATCTAAGTTTCGCCGCGTACAATGGGCGACTTTATCGGTAATTAGTACTAAGTTTTAGAATAATAGGTATACTTTATTTATCTAATTAGGCATAAAAAGACTCTAAAAATACTACGTTTGGAATTTTTGCCCATTTTTTCTTTAAAATGATAGAGATTTTGAAATGGACACATTAAATGATTACAGTTGTGCTTGTAATGTTTAACAAGTAGTTTCTGTGTAATTTTTTCGAATAAAATATTTTGATTAGTCTTGATCTGAAAAGCGATCTCTTCCAGATAACCTGCAATAATATGAAGAAAGTGCCTACTTTCTTCATAATAATAATAATTGGCCTTTTTGCATCTACTTAATGAGATGATTTATACAGCGTCCAGTGGTATCTTCACTCACACTAGATGGGTGAAGGGACCACTCCGACGCTGTAGTGCCTGGGACATGGTTTTTATAGATGGTGTAGGCTTGCCCAGCACCTATACCACCCTGACAGCCTAGTCGGCCTAGTCCACAGGAAAGACTAGTCAATACGTGCGGAGCCAACCAAGCTGCGGGTTTCCTCACGATGTTTTCCTTCACCGTTAGCGTGTGGTATTGCGACTACAAATTCACAAATGTACGTAACTTTGAAATTAAACAAAGTCATTGGTACATGCCCGCACTCGGGATCGAACCTGGGGCTCTCGCTTGCCAGTCTATGGTTCTACCCACTGAGCTACCACCGCTCTCTACTTTCTTACTTTCTTCATATTATTGTATGTTATCGGGGTAAAAGTATAAATATATTTGATTTATATTCATTGAATGAAATTAGCCACAAACGAATTACTGTTACAGTAGCATGCAGTGTCCAATGACTGCGAAAGGACCTGATAGATCAGGATCTTGGAAAGTGGCAGTCCCTGGTCTCTGCCCACCTCTCCGGGATACAGGCGTTTAATTAGGCAATTGTACAGTAGTATAATTATGTCAGTTTTATCAAAAGCCACCTTTGCTTGTTTGTTACACTTTATTGCATAATGAAACTTAAATTACATACAATGTGATAACAATTTTTCCTTAACACTATAACTCTAAGACTTTTGCCAACGCCTGTACCCCATCTCGACCACAGATAAGCCAGCTGATTTATTAGCTTCAGAAACGAGAATTTTTGCGCAGCTCCGTTTTGCAATATTAAATTGACACACACTGATAACCAGTTAATGTTCTAAAAGGGGAATGATTAAAAGTCTAAATATTTACTTTACATTTTCTTCATACGCATTTAAGAAATCAAACGGTTAATTAATCGACGGTTATTTTACTGTGTGGCCGCGGATGAGAATGATTGAGGACAATGCAGTGAGAAGAAAATAGTTAAGGCGCTTAGGGGCGCTACCGAGCGCCACTAATGGAATAATAGTACATTATTTTACTAGTGAGTAACGTCAGCGCCGAGGCGCCCCAAGAGAGCCAAGGATGGTAATCACCATCAATGGCTGAATATGAAAATGAGTACCTACTATTTTAAAAACCCATTTAGAGGCTAAAAATTCCACCCATACCGGGATTCGGACCCGCGACCTCTGGCTATCCGTGCCAGCGCTCTTTCCAACTGAACTAATGGGCGACTCACCAGCATCAGTGAAATTTCGAGCCTCTACACTATTCTCTGTATTACCTACTATTGCTTGCTTTTTTGTATTTTATATCTTTTGTACATTTTCTTTATTTTTTTCTGTAATATCTTTGTCGGACGTAATTTGAGCTGTCTTAGTGTCTACAGTATGTTTCATACATTGTTGTACTAGTTCTTTGGGTGGCCTGGCGTCCTAAGATACAGATGGGTGAGCGTCCCGTGACTATCGCTAGTGGCATTTTTCCGAGCGCTTCCGTGCTTCGCAAGGCACGTTAAGCCGTTGGTTCCGGCTGTCATATAATGGCAGTCATTAAGCCATGTCAGAGGCCTTATAGGCGGCTTGATAACTTCTGACAGTAAGGCCCGCCACTGTCTTACAATCCTCCACCAACCCGGACTTGGCCCCCGCGGTGGAGTATGGCCTAAACTTTCTGCGATGCAGGAAGAGCCCCGTGCCCCAGCAGTGGGGACATACAAGGGTTGATAACGAGCACATGTCAACTGCAAACTACAACATTTCTGCATCGCGCAAGAAAAGTGTTTCAATGACATACCATAAATATACCGTCCGACTAACGATAGTTCGACCGGCCATCACCAGGCATACTATTTGGCAGGCTAGATAATGTTGGAGAAAAAATGGATACAAAACTTCAAAGTCAGTTTTTTCGAAGTGCTTAATAATTCCTTAATTAATAGTAAATACAATAGTGCGAACATCACACTTGTGTTTGCACTGTTGTTTTTTCAATATTTTTGTATTTTATCTTCATATTCTTGTTTTATTTTGGTGTTACGTTTATTGGTGTTACAAAAGAGATAAATGTTTTTCACTAATTTCACATTACAATGGAATCAAAACATTTTTTCGGGGCTGTAAGTGATGCAATTTACTTAAGTCAGATGTCGCTGCCTGTACGTAATACAGAGAATAGTGTAAAGAGGTTCGAAATTTCACTGATGCCGGTGAGTCGCCCACTGGCTCAATTGGAAGAGCGCTGGCACAGATAGCCAGAGGTTGCGGGTTCGAATCCCGGCATGGGTGGAGTTTTTAGCCTCTAAATAGGTTTTTAAAATTGTCCTTAGCACGTGTTAGTGCATTAAAAAATAAAAATAGTATTTTTGTGCAAGATCTCTATTGATGTATTTGTAAAACCCGTATTTTATGGGAATTATGATCCCGGATTCGGGAGTTCAAATCATTGCTACTACACAAATCATGACATCGCTGTTTTTGAATCACCGTCTCACTAGCGAAACAACTGACCAACTACCGTGACGTCATCGTCACCAAACGGAGCTTCGATGACGTCATTTGGCGCGCTCGTTGATGTAGGCCAGCGTCCTACATCATGCTCTGCATCATGCTCGTGCTCTTATAAGGCTGTGACGAAAATATAAGGCGCTACCACGCTGCACAGCCAGAGAGATCCTCTGCTGAGATATGAAGAACTAATGATACTAACCTTCATAAGGTAATATCATTTATTAAAGCAAAAAGTTTGCAATAATTCTTACAAAGCCGCGTCGTTTCAGGGTTCCATAGTCAAAGAGGAAGCCTTGTAGTTTCGCCACAACCGTCCATAGTCTGTGTGTCTATTAGTGCTAGAAATCTGAAATTCGATATTGATATAGGTACATATTGCGCTTGTGGCCTAGTGGAACCGAGTGATTGGAATCAATCACTTCTGTTAAGCAACAACAGCGCGCGGTCAAGTGCTGGATGGGTGACCGGATGGTCATTTTTAGTCTAGTGGCATTTTTTCCGAACGCTTCCATGCTTCGCAATTCACGTTTAGTCGTTGGTGGCGGGCGGCTGTCATGTAATGGCAGACGTTAAGACATATCGGAGCCCTTATGGGCGGCTTGATAACTCCTGTCTGTAAGGCCCGTCACTGTGTTACAATCCTCCACCAACTCGGACTTGGCTCCCGTTGTGGATTATGGCGTAATCTTCCTGCGATGCAGGAAGATCCTTGTGCCTCAGCAGTGGGGATATACAAAGGGTTGATATCTTACATATTTCTAGTCAGATAATCCTTAAAGGATTCGCATCTTCTTGTTCTTCGGCAATGATAAGATTTGCTTTTAGTAATAAGGCCGCCATTTGTACTGTATTTTTCATATAATTTCTGTTACTGTAATTTCTGTGTACAATAAAGAATATTCTATCTATCTATAAGAATATTTATTTATATTATTAATATTTATATATATTATCTATCTTTATTGTACACTGGAAAAACAACAAATACAAAAAATTTCAAATGTGCATAGCACAATTGGTGACCTTATTGCTAAAAAGCACTTTCTTCCAGACAACCTTACGATAGGAAGTTGCTGAAGGAAATTAGAATGTTGTTGTCGGCAAATGTTTTATTTATATAATTTTTTTATTGCATTGTAGTTACTCACGTTTGGAAGCCATTCCTGGCAACTGTGATCGCAGTCTCTAGTTAAGTTATCTAACTTTATTACTGTAGGCCCGGAGGTGGTGATAAAAAATAACGTTTCAACGTTACCTAATAACCTTTATAGGATTAGTACCAACCAATTAGTGCAGTTGCCAATACAACGACCGTTTTTACACTTTACTGAGTTGCGTCAGGTGATTGACAGTCTCTAAGCCAGCAGCTACAGAGAGAGGGCCCGGAAAAGACTCGCAAGAGGTAACTGGTGTATTAGTCTGTTAGCTATTAGAATAGTCCCTAGGGCTTAGTGCCGAAAGCACACGAGTATAATACTTATATTCCTGCTCTGTATACGACGATCTGACGGCCTTGGTGGCGCAGTGGTTTGGCACGCTAACTGTAAAACCGAAGGTCTCGGGTTCGATCCCCGGCCGGGTCAAACTAGGAAACGTTTCTAGTTTGTCTCGGGTCTTGGATGTCATCTATGTATTTATTGTATTAAATATATCGTCGAGTTAGCACCTATAACACAAGTCATTTAGTTGTACTTAGTATAGGGCTAACGAGATCTGTGTAATATGTCCATGTATATTTATTTATATTAGTTCCGATATCGGGGGCCACGGCAGTGACCCCGCCATTTCTATTACACGAATATAGGCCTGATGCCTGAGCAGCTGTAGCCCAGTGGGTAGAACAATGGACTTGGAAGCGAGAGACCGAGGTTCGATTCCCAGTGCCGATTAGTGCCGGCGTGCACTAATGACTTTGTTTACTAAGTTATGTTCATTTTTAAAACCTATTTAGAGGCTAAAAATTCCACCCATGCCGGGATTCGAACCCGCGACCTCTGGCTAACCGTGGCACGGTTAGCCAGAGGTCGCGGATAGATTTTTAAAATTTAGCTTAGCACGGGTTAGTGCAGTAAAAAGAATATAATTATGTACATTTGTGAAGGTATTGTAGCGAAAACACCAGCCAACTGTGAAGGAAAACATCGTGAGGAAACCTGAGTGTCTAAGGTGTTCAAATACCTCAGCGCTTGAAATTGCCAATAGATGGTGGGCACGCGTGGTAATTAAGCTCATACACTCTCTCTCTGAGAGAAGGCCTGTGCCCTGCAATAGGACAAAGCTGCATTAAGAACGGCCTGATGGGTTGGTGTTGAACTGGCGACGTAGTTGTCATTAGGTAGATAGATAGAGAACACTTAATTGCACAACCCGAAAAAACAATACAACCATGATTTTTTAAACCTAAGTAATGGTATACAATTGGCGGTCTTATCGCTTTATTAGCTCTTAAATGAACTTGATAAAATTAACTGGCAAGTGAATTTGATAACACGACGTAGAATTTAAAATCATAACATATTCTGACCACGCATCAACAAGCATTGAAATTCCAAAAACGTTTTAGTGTTTGCAAACAGAAATGTAATTCAAGATGTCTTGACATAGCGGTAATAATTTAAACAAACCGCTATACCGAAGCAGCCGTTGATACTTGACACTTGACAAACATACAATCAACCAGTTAGTATTTGTCTACTGCAGCACAAAAGCCTTCCTCACGGTAGGAATAGTAGATTGTTAACCGAGGGTGGAAAGAATCAATTCCCGAGGTATTGAGACTAGACCCGGGTATAGTCCGAGTAGGTATTGATTCGTTTACTAACATTAACACTCTTTTATTAACACTCAACTATTCATTTCGAATATGAGGAAAATAAAAACTCACTCATAAAGTCATAACAGCTGTGTACCTATTTTATTAATAAAAACTATTCTTATTCTTCTTCTTATTTTTAACATTCAAATCTTTGCATAAAAGATAAAATATTTTTTTGAATTCCGAAAAAAATTACCTTTTTTTTTAATTCCGTAAAAATTACCTTTTTTTTTTAATTCCGTCACAGATAACCGAATAGTATCCCGCCAATTAATGTCGAATTTTTAAATTTTAAATATGGAACTCACCGCGTAATCGTTGCGGCTTACTCCGCTCGAAGAAGTTTGCGCTAAGTTCACACTGGCTGTTTAGAAACTGACATAGCCGCAGCATTTTTTTAAATTAGTTTTTTTACATGAAACGCTTCACAGCTGCCAGTAGTTTTATTTTTAAAGTTCATTCCGGCCCGTGGGAAGTAATTTGAATAAGTTTTTTCCTCACTAGGGAGGTAAGCTGCTGAAGTCTGCTGTGTGGTGTCGGCCTAGAGAATAGCACCAATACAAATTCTTCCCGCGGGTGTCGTAAAAGGCGACTAAGGGACACAAACCGGGGGTGGGCAGCAGCGCTTCCTGCAGTAGGTACAATTCCACCAAACTGCGATCCCCAACCCGCATGCCCAGCGTGGGGATTATGGGCATTACCCCTCAATGATGGCACCTTGCGCTATGGCGCTCATTAGGGGAGGGCTATGTCCAGCAGTGGACTAATATAGCCTGAAGAAGAAAAAGAGAGGGAAGCAGCATTTTCCACCCAATAATCAGATCAAAACAACACTACTTTCCGAGTATAAGAAATGTACTTCTTTCTCTCCTCGGTGATCCTCATCTAGCCAAAATTTTGAAAGAAAAAGCAAAATTTTGAAAACAAAAATACCGTCTGTCAAAAAGCTAAGATTCTTATAACTTTTTTTGCAATTTTTTATTTATACAACCTGAGTGTCTGAGGTGTTTAGCACCTCAGCGTTTGAAACTACAAATCCGCGTTGGGCACGTGTGGTAATAATACTCTCCTTCTGAGAGAAGGACTGTGCCCAGCAGTGGGACGATTATAGGCTTCAAAAATATATATATGCAACGCGTTATTAAAATAAGCTTAAAAGTATACTACTCCTAATAAAAAGTCTGTTAGATTATACTATTTTTATTTTTAATGCACTAACCCGTGCTAAGGACAATTTTAAAAACCTATTTAGAGGCTAAAATTCCACCCATGCCGGGATTCGAACCCGCAATCTCTGGCTATCCGTGCCAGCGCTCTTTCCAACTGAGCTAATGGGCGACTCACCGGCATCAGTGAAATTTCGAACCTCTTTACACCATTCTCTGTGTTACGTACAGGCAGCGACATCTGGCTGAAGTAAATTGCATCACTTACAGCCCCGAGTACCTACTTTGCAGTTAGTTTTTTACATCGGAATGATATCGTTGTACACACATGATTATACTATTTTTATTTTTAATGCACTAACCCGTGCTAAAGACAATTTTAAAAACGGGTTCGAATCCCGGCATGGGTGGAATTTTAGCCGCTGTCTTCGGGTCGTGTTGTAGTGAAGAAAAAGCCAGCGGGAAAAAAATCTCCACTGACCATCTTTTCTCAAGTCATCTTAAACCAAATATCGACGCCTTACTGCTAAAACCGACTATCTGCATGAAATGTTGTTTCGAGAAAACTCGAGTTTAAGGTTCGGATGTCGTTAACTATACTAAAACTTGTTGCCTTACTGCTAAAACCGACTATCTGCATGAAATGTTGTTTCGAGAAAACTCGAGTTTAAGGTTCGGATGTCGTTAACTATACTAAAACTTGTTGCCTTACTGCTAAAACCGACTATCTGCATGAAATGTTGTTTCGAGAAAACTCGAGTTTAAGGTTCGGATGTCGTTAACTATACTAAAACTTGTTATTGTGTGCATAACATTTCATGCAGATAGTCGGTTTTAGCAGTAAGGCGTCGATATATCAATTGCCATCTAAACTTCACGATTTCGCGATTAGATAAACATAAACTTTCACGATAAACATAAGGGACTCATTGTATGTAGCCCAGAGTGCTCCAGACGTACGGGCTCAGTACGTACATCGTTCGGGGAGGCTCCGAACTCATTAAGACGACGTAGTTGAGTGTAACTCATTTAAATTCAGGCCAACATTCTGCACCCATCACCTGGCCTAGAGGGCGGCGGTAGGCGGTGGCCGTCGACTAAGTGACGTTACCACACGGCTCGTAGGCGAGCAAGGCGCTAACCTCAAGGCATGCAAATACGAGTTTAAGTAAACGAAGGAGGAACACGGTGCGACCGTCCCGAGCTGTCGAGTACTTTCGACTTTGGATGAAGTGACACACTAATTTACAGTCTGTTAGCTTTCACAGTATACTTCGGGCTCTAGAGTAGGCTTCGGTTTTCGCCGAAAGCACACGATCGTGATACTACTTCGTGCTCTGTGTAAAACTTTTCTTGACTATTTTGAAAAGTTGTCGGATATTTCTATTACACGAATATATCCGATTCTTTCTAATAGTAGCCGAGGTATATTATAAAAGCTAAAAGACTGTACTCATCGCTAAGTTAGCCTATCTTATGATGGATTTCATTACTCATTTTGGATTTTTTACAACACAATCACATTTTCCATTTCCCACGATCCTAACAAGCCTCTATAAATTTATGAACATTCTTTAGTTTATTCGCTCATGCACGCACTCCGGTTTCAGCAACTTTCTACCTTCTCCCTTGCTATTATATTATATATACACTGCCTTCCCTATTTGATCGACATTTGTCCACCTGGGGCATGCATGTGCACCCCATTCCTTATTCGGTTCATGCACGCTCACCAGCGGTCACTTAAAACGGGCACTGTTTACCGTGCCTTTTGCATTAGCGAAAATTACCTCCCCTATTCAATTGAACTAAGTCTACCTGGGACATCCTTTTGATGCATTCGACCCACATTTGCATTATAAATGCATTAAAATGAGTGACACTTTTATTTATTACGTGAAACGTAATTACTTTACTTCCCGACGTTCCGGCAGCGTTACAGTGGTCACGGGCAGACTGAAATGGCGTTACTACAGTCAATTATTGTGGGTAGTCACATTTAATTTTTCGCAGTTGGCCGACACGTGACTCACAATAATTGACTGTACCCCACTTCAGTCTACCCAAGACCACGTCAACTGTAACGCTGCCGAAACGTCGGGAAATAAGGTAATTACGTTTTACCCATTAAATAATCGCGATAAGACCCATTTAATATATAACTATGTATTAGTATCGCGAATCATTAAGAAATACGAGTGCCACTTTTACATATGGAAGTGTCAAAGTGTCACTCGGAAGAAACGCCCATGTTGATGTAGCGTATTAAATGATTTTCTTTATTTATGTGTTTTTCTCGCTATGCCAGTAGCTTTAGAGGTCTCTTTTCCTTATTAGATTTGGATTGAGGTTTTATTTCATCATCTGTGTAGAAATCTAATTCGTTTGGGTGTTTATTAGGATTTGGTGAGTTATGTACGTAAGTGAAGTTATATTAGCAATGCCACTGGATAACAGAGAAGGTAAACATCGTAAGGAAACCCTAGTGACTGAAGTGTTAACATACCTCAGCGTTTGCTGCGTACAATGGCTTAACTATAAGGCTATGTGCGGAAATGCCAAGTTTAACTCACTACGTCTTATAGGGTTTGGTGAAAGGTATTGTTCTCGTTTGGGCATGGACGAGACCCATGCACCGGCAGTGGGGGTCCCCACTGCATTGCATTGCAGGAAGGTTAGGCTATGATGTATTACTCTTAATTATAATTATTCTTAAGTAAAGTAAAATGTTTCTTGTGGCGCACGCCTGCCCTTTCGGTGCCCTTCCTTATTTTACCTTTGTGAGGGACTTTGTCAGTGGAGACCCCCACTGCCGAGGCATGGGTCTTTTCCTACATTGCAGGAAGGTCAGGCTATAATGTATTGTTCTTATTATGATTATTCTTAAGTAAAGTAAAAAAGTTTCTTGTGGCCTGCACGCCTGTATTTCGGTGCCCTTCCTCATTTTACCTTTGTGAGGAATTTTGTCACCAATGATATAAACTTCCACACAACACAACCTTTGTTTTGGTCCCAAGCTCATATTAAGCAATTCTAAAGTCAAAGAACGTGGCTAAAACATCCTTGAAATAAACGAGTGAAATAAAAGACGTTAAAATTTATTTTATATTATTGTTTCTATTTTTCCAGATTAAATCAACATGCCTGGTCCACCTCTAACCAGACTAGCGTGAGGATAGACAAGCACAGAGGCACGATGCTTGACAGGAATAATTGGAGGTTAGTACTTAGATTATTCTGCTGTATACGGCCCATTCACACAAGAAATGATTGCGCGCCGGGTGTCCGCTCCACAAAATCTGCATGAATGCACAACACGCTGTGTCTCGCGACGCGCCCTGCCTCATGCTGGTCAAGTGTAACATTTAATTAAGTGCACAAAATCCTGAAGAATTTCTAAAGCAACTAATAAAGACTGAAACACACTAGCACGGTGGTGAGTGGTGGTAGAGGTCCATACAGTCCATATAAATACTGTTTATATAATTTTTGTTGCACTAACCCGTGCTGAGGACAATTTTTAAAAACCTATTTGGAGACTATGAAGAGGCTATTTAGAGCATATAAATACTAATGTAGTAATGGCACTTGTGTGGACCACACCGCTACCGCACTGGTGTGTTTTATCCTTTTAATGACAATAAAAATATTTGACAAAGTCTTTTGGTCAGGAAACAAATATCAGGAGAATAAATAAATTACTAACAGATAAGCAAGTGGTCAGCAAATAAATCAAATATGTTCAGTAAATTTGCCCAATCATTGTGACCCTGTTTTACAATAAAGTTTTTTTAATTTAATTTCAAATTCATTAATTTAGACAGCTTAATAATAATTTTCATCTGAAAAGGAAGTGTGGAGCGTCACGCAATCCCTTGTTGTTTGAACGGGCCGTGTGCACATTTTCTACATATTTCCATAAATTAGGAAACACTTAACGATGAATATCTTCAGAAATCTACGATAATTTTTATTGTTGATACAAGGTCTGTCCAGAAAGAAATACCTATCTAAAGGAAGTGTAAGCTTACTTTTTATGAAATGCATTGTCAAAGAGTCTTTAGGTACCACTGAAAAAGGAACATCATCTTTACAGATGAAAAAAACGAAAGAACACTAGAGCGCTACATCCGCTTCTAGAGTGTAACATGTCCGATGAAAACGACCCCAAGACAGAAAGAGATGGCGAGAACGTAAACGAAAACGAAACGAAAGAGAAAGAAGCTAAGGAACCGAAGTCTGTTTCGTTCAACCGAGACGTACACGTCAAGCGGTTCGGTAAGATTCGGCATGTATTTAAATTTTGAACACTCGTTTGACGATTAACTTAAGGTGGACGCACACGTGGGGCTGGTTGACAGGTTTTGACGAACGACAGTTTGATTTGACAGATGTATTGAACAAAAATAAACTTAACTGTTGATAAAAACAGAATTATAAATAATAATCTTTGTAGTTAGTGTAGATTGCAGTTTTCATGAAGCACCAAAATTTCAAGTGTCATGTTTGGATCTTACAGTCAACTACTTTGCAGTTATTTATCAAAATAAAAAAATAGAACCTGTATACGCATTTACAAATTTAATTTTAAGTTTTCTGACACGCACCTATTCGTTTAACAGATTTAATCACGATTTTTATTTTTTATTTGTTTATTAGTTAAACATAATTATTTACCTTAATTCCTGACGTTTCATGGATGAAGTGAAGCGCCGAGCACAAACAACTGAAGTGGTATGGAAACAACCAAAAATATTTAAACATACATTATACGGACTTGAAAAAACTCAGTCACGTCAAAAGATGATTTGGCTATCAAAAATTGTCGTTCACGTCAAACTTTCATTACGTCTGTCAAATAAGCACCATGTGGCTCCACCTTTACTAATTCTTCATAATAACCGCACATGTAACAAGATGGGATTTTTGGGGCAAAACTTATGACGACCTTATTATTGGTTCCAAAGTTAATCGGATGTATGTTACACACTAACATGTAATACAAACTCTAACCGTATGTATTACATAATTGTATTTACTTCATTTAAAAATATATGTGTTAACATGAAAATAACACAAGCCAAACATTACGTCAAATACCAGTTCACACTAGGCAGCCTTATTGGCAAATCTTATATTTATTTCTTTTAGATACTAATTGTAAGCAATCCAGCATGTTTATTAGACTATGATATTTCAATATTATAGCCGTTGATCTGTCTCCCTCTTTCTAATTACAATTGCAGACGACGTATTATCCCCCGGGTACTTTTTTGTCCGTCGATATAGATTTCTTATAAATTGTATCGAATAACGCGCACGAAGGACTAAAAGTACCCCGTACAAAAAGTCCCTCAAGTTACCGAGTACATCAAGAGACTGGACTGGACAAAAGTTCGGTGTTCTCTTATAAAACGCTTTTTCTTTTTCAACTTCATGTAAATTACAACACAATGTAATTCCGGAATATTTGCTTCCGTAGCGTACGCTTCACTCAATTTCCGGTGAACAAAATGACCGCACACCGTTGACGCTGGCGTATGACGAGTTGAGTCCGCGACAGTATTCGGAGGACTTTTTTTACGACTCACGGACTTTTGTACCTCGCGGACAAAACTCCCTCGTCTGCGCAGGCTTTAGAGTGGGATAACGATGCTCAAGTTATATTCAATCTATGTTTTCACTGTGCCTAAAAAAATATATAATCCTTGCACTTTATTGCATCCAAGTCTACTCAGCCATCATGTTAACAGTAGATTAAGGCGCTTTGAGGTGCTAACTAGGGCTACCACTGGTGTAAAAATCATAGCTTGTTTTCTAATACGTTTTTCTTTTCTAAAGGTAAATCGGAAATCTTCACCACTATGAAAACTATTTTTAGAACCTACAGTCCAAAACCTAGCGGCCGTTTTTAGTAGAAATCGATTAAAGTCCTAGAATGTTGATACTACGTTCTAGGCCGTATGTTCTAAAAATAGTTGTCATGGATATTAAGATTTTTTATAATTTACTTTTTGAAGGGAAAGATAAAAAGTACCCGGAACCGGCGTGCGGGCATGCAACGACTTATGAACGTTGATGAAGCGAAGGTGATCTGTCAGGATCGTGGCAAGTGGCAGTCCCTGGTCTCTGCCTACCCCTCTGGGATACTTCTTACCTCTTATTTCCTCTATATACTTTTTGTCAAAAAAATCGTATTATAAAACTAGTTGTGATTTTTATTCCATTGGTGGCGCTAGTTAGCACCCCAAAGCGCCTCAGCAGACTGCTAGTATACGAGAAACCGGAAGTCACACACTTAAGCTTTCTCACGGTATTTTCCTTCACAGTTAGTGAGTTGTATAACTACAACTTACAAATTGGCAAATAAACATAGCAAACGTAGTTAAAAAGTAAATGGACTATAACGGAATTAACATCGACGAAGGTCAAAATGACCACGAATTCATAAATGACAATGCAATATTTGGGTGTATTTAGACCCGGCAAACGAAAACGCGTTACACGGCCTTCGCTTTCTCGTGAAACGTCTATAAGTAAGCGTACCTATTTTTTAGCTCAATTGCGAAACTAATTCCGTGATACTAGCGCCATCTAGCGACACTAATCGAAAACATCTGAGTAATGGCTATTTTGCTCTACGTAGGATAAAAATACTGTATTTACACAGATTTTACTCGTTTAATTATATTATTGAGTTCATGTAAAATAATTGGTTTATAGATTAATTTTAACTTGAATTACTAATAATCAATATTGTTGACTTTACATAAAATAATTTGTTTGCCTATTTTGGAACGTAATTTCATAATTTTCTTTTCTTTTGTAATTTTTGCCAAAGTTATTAAACCAACAGTTAATGCTTTCAAAAAGACGTCTGTCACCTAAGTCTTCCGGGACCACTGTACTTGCAAAAGTGCCGAAACGTCGGAAAATTGTAAAAATGTGTAATTAAACGAGTAAAATCCGTGAAAATACAGTTTTTATTATGTCTAGTGCTAGTGCAATGTCTAGTGCAATAGTGTTAACCTTAGAAAATACCATCTATAAATGAATTGCATACCACACATCGTTCTCGTGAAATGTAAGTAAAGTAAGCGTTATTGTTAGCTCCAATTGCGCTATGTGGTACACGCCATTGGTGCCATCTAGCGACACGAACAAAACAGATCTGAGTAATGGCTAGTTTGTTAATTTTTAGGAGTAAAAAAAATCATTCGCTTGGTGTAAAAGCACCTTTAGTTAAATGGTCGCTTTACAATTACAGAGTTTGATTGAGCCGATACCTAACTGGGCCGATAATGTTAATTGACATTTTAATAAATGATACACACTATATCATTTTCTTTTGTATTCGTAAAGTAGTTACGTTCTTAGTTGTGATTCACTTACAAAACAGCTTTGATTAGTCTACATGCCCCCTTGCTCGTATGTGCTAATTTTATTTTTGAACCTCTATCAAGGATTCTTTGCCAAAAACATCGGCTATCATTGAAAATCGATTAATTTATTGCAGTTTACTTTATTGTCCATTTTTTCTCCAAAATGATCGAGTTTTGGAAATGGACACCTAGTTTTACTTCTAACGTTTAATAAGTCACCGGTTCTGTGTAATTTTGAATTAAATACGTTAATTCTATTCAGAATAATAATCCATAGGTTGTTAGTAAAAATAATATCGTACACTATATTACTAATTATTTAAACACAACATCTAAATTTTATTATTTTTAATGCACTAACCCGTGCTAAGGACAACTTTAAAAAACCAATTTAGAGGCTAAAAATTCCACCCATGCCGGGATTCGAACCCGCGACCTCTGGCTATCCGTGCCAGCGCTCTTTCCAACTGATCTAATGGGCGACTCACCGGCATCAGTGAAATTTCGAACCTCTTTACAATATTCTCTGTGTTACGGACAGGCAGCGACATCTGGCTGAAGTAATTTGCATCACTTGCAGCCCCGAGTACCTACTTTGCAGTTAGGATTTACATCGGAATGATATCGCCATACCCACATTCTTTTTAATGCACAATAACATATTCTTTTTAATGCACTAACCCGTGCTAAGGACAATTTTAAAAACCTATTTAGAGGCTAAAAATTCCACCCATGCATTCCTGTAAATTTATGTCAAAAACGTAACTCTACATTATGTTACTGTTCCAGAGCTGTGTCTCTGATTTTGATGAATAAATTGTCTTTCTGTTCAGCGCAGAGGGCTCACTCCCTCAGCACAACGCTGAGTCAGCTGCCTTTTGTGGCAATTTATACACACCTCAGGATAAACGTATGTCCTTTTCTTATGTTTCGTTTATTGTATATTTCGTTTATTGCTGTTGTACTCATATAGTGTTAATTTATCTAGTTTTTTATTACTGTGATGTGTCTTGTTGGTATAATAAATGTCTTTCTTTCTTTATCTTTTAAATTATCTTTACATCAGTTGGCCATGCTACTTATTTTAGCTTTTTATTGAATATCTTAAAAAATATAGACTTTTTTTTAAAACCTATTTAGAGGCTAGAAATTCCACCCATGCCGGGATTCAAACTCGCGACCTCTGGCTATCCGTGCCAGCGCTCTTTCCAACTGAGTTAATGGGCGATGCACCGGTTGAAAAGAGCGCTGGCACGGATAGCCAGAGGTCGCGGGTTCGAATCCCGGCGTGGGTGGAATTTTTAGCCTCTAAATAGGTTTTTAAAAATTGTCCTGGGTTAGTGCATTGAAAAGAATATAAATATAGATAAATAAAAATTGTACGGGAAACAAAATTCTCGAAATTGTTTTGAGACATCCGTTCATATAAGTGGTCCTCGGACTCTTTATCTTTATCTTCTTCTGCATATAGTCAACGTAGAATGTGTTATATTCTCTGTCCTTCTCATAAAACTATCGCTTTTCGGGGAAGCTTTAGATACGCAGCTTCCAAATGCTGGAACAATATCCCTCCGCCTTTGAGAATTATAAAATCTATTTACACATTTAAATTAAAACTAAAAGAATACTTATTGTCCATACAAAAAAATAAGGTGACATAAGATAACAATTTTAAATTAACGATAAACAAAGTCAAAACAAGTAAAAAAGAAATACACCCCAGTGCGCTCCAATAACTCACCTGATTTATTTTATGTTTATCCCCTGCGCTGAAAACACTCTCATCACAACGCTCGACTTCATCTATATGAAACAATTAATTAATCTGTGTCCTATTTCCTGACTTGTTGTCCCATATAATAATAACGAAATAATTTATTGTCTATTTCATTCTTAAGAATTATAATCTATCGTGCTACCAATTTACCATACATTTATAAATTTCAACACTGCTTTAATGTAGACAGGTATTTTTGGTTCTCTATTACAAATGCTTGCGTTGATTGTTCGTACGTCACTTAAGCAGGTTCTAGCAGAATACCAGCGTCACTGGTTGTCCACTGACAACCTGGGACATATGCTGAGTCTAGAACCTTTTCTGGTACCATGACACACAGCTCCTCCACCAGCTAAGCTCACTTTGTCTGTATGCATTTATTTTATTAAATTACTGTAATTATTGGTATTTCTGACCTGAAGTGTGTTCTTTTACTGGCCATGTTATTATTTTTAAGTTTTTATGTGTGTTGTGGTATTTGAATAAATGTTTTTCTATTCTGTTCTATTCTATTCTATATTAAAAAATTTAGAATGGCCAATTGCACGTAGGGTGCTGTTAATTGTTGTAGTTAATTTGTTTATGGCTCATATAAACGCCCCACTGCTGGGCACAGGCCTTCTCTCAGAGAAAGAGTACGGGTTTAATTACCACGAGTGCCCACCTTTGATTAGCAATTTCAAGTGATCAGGTATTCTTTTACACCCTCAGGTTCTACAGATGTTTTCCGTTACAGCAAGCGAGTTGTATCGGTACTATAACTCCACAAATGAACATAACTTAGAAAACAAAGTCATTGGTACATGCCCACACTGGGAATCGAACCTGGGTCTCTCGCTTCCGACTCCATTGTTCTACTATTACTACGTTACTAGATAAGATAAGATAATTGTTTATTTGAACTCAAAAAGATTAAATTTATTACAATATGATTGTGCCCTGACTCCTGAACTACCTATAGGCGGGAACCTGTATCTCAGGAGCCAGTGCTGTCCCAAAAGGTGATACAAAGCTATTCTGTGGAAAATTATGAATATAAAACAATCAAATGTTAAGTACTCTTTCTTAGGGAAGAAAGTTAGAAATGAACATTATTTTAAATTATTATTACTAATACATAGGCTGCTACTTATGTATGCGAAATCTGGGATTCCAATAATTTTAAGCGCAATGTCTGACCTCTATGGTCAAATTCGTTCTTTTTTTAAATACTGGCCGCTAATATTTTTCTCTTTTATACGTTAGTGTTTGGTTTTTGTTGGGTATAAAATGTCATATCGCTGAAAAAATGGAACTCACTCGTGAAAATATTCGTGCTATGATTTATTACGATTTTCGACGTGGTTTAACGCAACAACAGTGCGTAGATCAATTAACTTCGACTTTCGGTGGTGAAGCTCCATCTGTGAAACGACTGTGTATCACTGGTTTAGTGAGTTTAATCGCGGGCGCAGTAAGCTCACGGACGAAGTTAAAGAAGGTCGCCCGAAATCGGTGGTTGTGCCACAAATATTGAAGCTGTGCGAAAACTAATAATGCAAGACCGCCAATTTACGTATTGCGAGATAGAGGCTATTCTGGGCATAATATGTATGACGAGCATTCATAGGATATTACATGAACATTTGTCTGTTAAAAAAATTTGTTCGCGTTGGATCCCGCACAACTTAACTCAGGATCGAAAAGATGCTCGCATCGAATGGTGCAAGAAAACCTTAAAAAAATTCAACGGAGGCGACTCAAAATCTGTTTATAATATCTACACAGGTGACGAATCCTGGATCTACGCGTACGATCCTGAAACTAAACAACAATCAACAGTTTGGGTGTTTCAAAATGAGCCGAACCCTACGAAAGTGGCTCGTGCAAAAAGCACTGTAAAGCAAATGGTGGCCTGCTTTTTTGGTATTAATGGCCATATGGCTACAATACCACTGGAGAATCGCAGAACGGTTAATTCGGAGTGGTACACGACCATTTGTTTGCCGGAAGTATTTGAAGAAATACGCCAAAACAACCAGCGACGCAGAATCATACTTCACCATGACAATGCAGCTGTCATACATCTCAGGAAACAACTACATTTTTGGATGGTCAAAAAATAGAATTGATGGGTCATCCACCGTACAGCCCTGATTTGGCTCCCAATTATTTCTATTTATTCCCAAATGTAAAGAATAAATTACGTGGTTAACGATTTTAGACCCGTGAAGATTCCGTAAATGCGTTCAAACAGCACGTTTTGGAGATACCTCAATCAGAGTGGAAAAGTGTTTTACAAATTGGTTTCATCGAATGCAAAAGTGCATCGGTCATAGTGGAGAATACTTTGAAAAACAATAAAAGCATATTTAGCCATATACATTTGTTTATTTTTCTATTCCGCATACATAAATAGCAGCCCTCGTACTACAATAAAATGGGCGCGACAGACTGACCTTCACATTATTCTGTCACATCAGTGTGAAGGATAAGAAACTTTATTCCTATTCTTCACTTTTACACTGTCACTGAACGTCGTCACACTAGTGTGAACGTTAGGAAAATATTATTCCTTACATTAACCTTTTGCTTCCACACTATAAAAGAATATGACTAACGGACACATTGTTTTTTTTTTAAGTTATATTACTTAAGTATATCAGTCAGTTAATCGTTAGGTTGGTTGAAACCTCTTTGCAAATGAATGACACAACTAGGCACTTAAGATAATGCGATAGGATTGACATTGTCATGAATTACATGCTTTTGCTTGATTATTCCGTTATTTGCAAACAAATAAAATGGATTTTAATATTATTGATCGGAATGACGGAAAAGTGTGCTGTTATTCGAGGGGTACCAATACCAACTCACCTTCCAATAACAGACGACAAACCGAGCATGAAAAGGATGCTATTCTAATTGATACAAAACTACAATTGATATAATAATATGGCGATATAACAATCGGGCATTTTTTGGAAATTCATCGTTAGAAGTATAACGATGAATTTCCAAATATTAAAGACATATTGCTGATAAGGAAGTTTTATTAAATAATAGTAAACTGTTTTTTTTTTAAGTTGCTGAACGAGTGTTATTTTGTTTGACGAGTAAAAATTTTTATGTGTTAATTTATTGCTTATGTATTTTTCTTTCCGATATAACAAACTAATATTTAAAACGATCTCTACTATTAGGTACATTTAAAATTATAAAATTCGAAAGTGTGTGAGGTACCTACCTCTAAGTAACGCTTGCACCATTTAACCTTAACCTAATAAAGAACTTCGTTCTAATAATATTAGAAAAAGGTTATACTGTTCTTTTAGATAGTGTGACGGTTAAGAATTGATCTTCCGACAGGCCCACTAGTGTAATAGTGAGAAACACAAATTCTCCACCTTCACACCGCTCTGTCACACCGCTTCACACTAATGTGAAAGTAAGGATTTTAGTTTCTTGACATACACACTGATGTGGCGGTTAATAATAAAAATATGACAGTTAGGAAATCGTTTGTCTGTCTAATACATTGGTAGTAAGGGTAGGATTTTTATTTCCTTTCCTTCACACTGATGTGACAGAATAATGTGAAGGTCAGTCTGTCGCGAAAATGGGAAAGAATCACAATTTTCGTTGGGCGACACCATTGAGGGCAACATATGCGCTGCCACCCAGATATAATATATAATAATAAAGATAATAAATATTCATGGACATATTACACAGATCTCGTTAGCCCTATACTAGTAAAACTAAATGACTTGTGTTATAGGTGCTAACTCGACCAGAGATTTAATACAATAAATACATCGATAACATCCAAAACCCAAGACAAACTAGAAAAGTTCGTTTCCTAGTTTGACCCGGCCGGGGATCGAACCCGAGACCTTCGGTTGCACAGTTAGCGTGCTAATCCGCTGCGCCACCGAGGCCGTCCGTGTTTTAAATTCTTTTAATATGGTCTTTTCCCTAATTTCTGTTTCGAATTTCCCCTTTCATTATTTCATTCTGTTGTCACGCCTATTAACGGGTGACTTTGCGATCTATCTATAGCCCAAGCCGTTGGACCAAGCCGAGCCTTCGACTTTCAGGCCGTCAAAGATTAGCTGTTAAATATTAGTTCCGGCTACCAGTTAATTGTATTAGGGCAGATCTTAAAAAACTAAATCAAGTTCACCCAGCCAACAACGGAAGTGGCTTAACAATGAAACAATTTGCTGTTCTTACATTAATAACATTTTATTCACGCCTCATATCACTCGAAAATAGAAATGCACAGATGTTCAACTGCACAGACCTGGGAGCCGATTCTCGCCCATGCAAATTGAAAGCGTAATATAAGACGCAAAATATTCGACATTTACCGCATAAAAATAAGATAAGATAACTGGACAGAGTCATTACACATTTATTTTCTCATTCGAATTCAATCAAGCATGGCGTTCAGAATACTGATTGTGGCTGTTGCTCGACTTATTAATTACGTAGAATTCCGAGTCTTTTTTTAAATTTATTGATAAGGCACAGTTAATGATCTACATTTCACAAGGCATCACTTAAACCTTACAAGGTTTTTGCGTAAAGCCTGAGCCGCTTTTATGTTCTTTTGATTATTTTTTTACTTGCTGACATACTTATTTACATACGAGTAATATTACATAATGGAACAATATTAACGGTCCGTCTGGGACGTCCCAGACCTCAGAACACAAAAATAAGGAGAAGTGCCTTGTGGGCGTGGCACTGTCGCCCAACGTTAGCCCATTTGGGCTAACCTCTGCGAAACTTTAAAATATGGCCGTCAATCACTTCGCACCAGCCGTCGTAGTAACATCTGAGAAAAATGCCTAATTGCGCAGTGATTACCTGCAGAAATCGCTGTGATACATGGTATTCAAAAACAGGAGAGTGTCTTTTCACCGGTAAACCTATTTTACTCACTATATTCGTCTTATAAACTACGAAAAATCATTATTATAATAATTTTATGTGCAATGTGCATCACATTACTAAGAACATAAATGGGACGTATTTATTACATTGTAGTTACTCCACTGCTGTTTCTATATAGGATTTTCGTGGAAGTTTGCTAACTAGGAAAAGCCAGCCCGCAGTGAACCGTCACGCAAAACTGATCATTGTTCAATGCGATGTTTCGAGGTACGGCCGCATGTATTTGCCGCGAAATGTCAAATTCACCGGTAGGTCAGCTGGAGACATAGTGATGGGGTAGTACCTTTCTTTTCAGACTGATTAAGTATCGATATTATTGAGGCATTTATAATCGTTCGTCCAAACTTCCAAAATTACTAGAACCAATTATTGTAAGACTAGGTATCTAGTCTTATCGTCGACTATTGCCCGCGACTCCATCTGCGTAGATTTCAGCTTGCGTTGCTAAGGAAGCTTTTATTTTAGTAGAAGGATTTTGTCTTATTAAAAACAGGCCTAGCTTCGATCATGTATTTCAAAAAGTTTCTAATAAAGATAAAGAAAAATACGAAAGAAAAATGGATCAAAATACAGAGGGTATAACTGATTTCCTCTCAAATAAAGTACCATTTGCTCCATCTATTTTACAGAGAAGTGTTTCCAGATGCTAAAGTGGGGGAAAAAATATTTCCGAGGGCAGTTCCTACTTTGAAAATACCAGTAATAACGAGTTCCATAAAGGTTGAGGTACCAGTATATTTAAAATCACGATAAAATTTTACATGGTTTAGAATATTCAATTATCACTTTATTCTAATCTTCATTTCATATGGACGACGCATAACTCTCCAAAAGAAAGTGTTTCTAAAGAAACAAATCAGGTGTTGTGGTTGTGATACTAAATCATAGTCTTATATGTTTAATTTTTTATGAGCGTTATGTTATAAATGAAATTCGATTGTGTAATGAAAAACAAGTTAAATAAAGCATTTTCAGTATTTTAATAATTTATTTACCATTTTAGATCCGACAAGTTCTCGAATGGAGACCACAATATGGTATGTCGGTCCTTGCTTATATGTCATATCGGCAAGTGCAGCGTCGAACGACAAGATGGAGAGAAGATCTCATCCTAGTCGAAGGAAGACGCTGGATGTAAGCCGCTTTCAACTGGTCTTTTTGGAAATCCATGGAGGAGGCCTATGTCCAGCAGTGGATATCTTGTGGCTGAATAATGACGATAATGAAAATATTCTCTTTAGGATTTCAGTCGGATGCTGATTTTATTTTTTAATCTATATATAAGTTTCATTGAAATTTTTTTTGACAAGCTTACAAAAGTTCGTCCTATTTACTGTATTTTTAATTAGGAAGTTACTTTATTTACAGGTCCATGATACATTTCAATCACAGCCATAAACATATTCTTTACTTAATCCTTATAATCCAAGCGTGGCTACTGATTTCCAATATATCGCTGTTACTCAGACAAGTGGCAATTTGTTTAGAAAAATGGTTGTTTTTCGAGTTTATACATGTGTTTATTCTATTTTTTATATAGCTGGGTGAATTATTTTCAGAGAATGAGAAAGTAATTGATTGCTATTGTATTCTTAAAAAGTCAGCACTTCATTCTTTCACCCAACAAAAACTGCTGTTAATTTACAGAGTCCTAACAGAGTTACCAATATTTAAATCCAATTTGTAAATGGTAATGTAAGTGCATTTCACGTTACATTGGGATTCATATACTAAACAAAATACAAAGAAATATCCAAGATCCAGGTACAAATGCGTCCCTGACCGTGGACATGCTCTTCACACATATAAGTTCTTTCCATTACCAGGATTTAAACCCAGAAGACCTAGCTTTCCGGACAGAGTCACTACCAAGTATGCTTCAGTGGTGTTCTGTCCAACAAATTTAACATATCGTATTAGTATACAGTACAGGGGTCATCATCATTATCAAAATAATCAAATTCTATATCAGTAGAAAGCCAAGTTTGCGTCTTTATCATATACTGAAGCCACAAATACTGTCAAAAAGACACGTATTTAATAAATATTTACATTTCACAGGACAGTAAATCAAAATAGGATTATTTGTTTTAATAATATTGTTTTTGTAAATTAAACATGCTCTGTTTTTTGTATCATCCCAACACGAAGTATACTGTTAATAAATGAATAACCTCTCATCGGATAATTTTATCGATAGATGTATTATTTGATACAAGTGTTCCATCCCTAAGGAGTTCACCGACGCTGTTGTTTACGTGTACGAGTGTATTCGTACAATTGTTTTTCATAGTGTGCGAACCAATTAAAAGATTAGAACGCTAGTAAATGACTGGACAGACGTGTGCGTGAACCTTATATTTACAATATTGTGCATGTAATGAAAACGCACACATATTCACAAGTGGCGACAGCGGTACCGGACTTATTTCGCGGCTAGGGCATATCTCCTTCTTTCTATGATCTGAGTCCCAGACGGACTTACATCGACCAAATAAGGGATGTATTAGCAAAGTATAAAAAGTACCCTTAACTGGCGTGCGTGCATGCAACGACTTATGAACGTTGATAAAGCGAAGGTGATCTGTCAGGATCGTGATAAAGTGGCAGTCCCTGGTCTCTGCCTACCCCTCTGGGATACAGGCGTGAGGTTATATATGTATGTATGAACAATATTACTAACTCCATTATTCTATTATTAGCAATAATGTATTATGAATAGCAATTATGATATACTAATATCATTATTACCATTAACAATCGTTATCAACCCTTGTATGTCCCCACTGCTGGGGCACGGGTCTCAATATTAACCATTAACAATACTATTCAGTAAAACATTTCTTACTTTGGACTTTAATTTCATTTGGTTTTAGAGATGCAAGTCATACGCCTTAGAGTCGTATGCGACTTATTTGCTAATGAAGTGAGAATTGGCTGCCTGGCCGTATATTCTGATAATGCATTATAGTAGATCCAGTTGCCATGAACATGGCGATTTCATTGCTGCATTAAGTCTAACCCTGCACAAGCATCGCACCTTCTAAGCCGTAATGATATAAAAAAAACCCGTCACGTGACCCCACCATGTATCTGTTATTTTATTTAGAACACAAAATAGGTTAGAGACACATTTTCCAAATGTTACATATATTATAGATCAGGTCTAGCCTATGACCCTAAACTTGTGTCCTTGGTATTCATTTAGACAAAAATGTATAAATTTAAATTTTAACCTTTATTCTTTTAAAACTTCAAGTGCAGTGCGTGAAATAAATCAACTTTCAGGGGTTGAGAAAATGTAACAACCAGAAAGAACAATAGAAAAATCGATATCAACCCTTGTATGTCTCCACTGCTGGGGCACGGGTCTCTTTCTGCAACGCAGGAATGTTAGGCCATACTTCGCCACGGGGGCCCAGTCAGGGTGGGTGGAGGATCCTAAGACAGTGGCGGGCTTTACTGTCAGAAGTTATCAAGCGGCGCATAAGGCCTTTAACTTGGCTTAACGACTGCCTTACGTGCCAAAGTGCATTGCAAAGAAAGCGCACGGAAAAAAAGCCACTAGTGGTGGTCACAGGACGGTTACCCATCCAGCACCTACCGCGCCTGTTGTTGCTTAACCCAAGTGATTGATTCCAATCACTCGATTCCATTAGACCAGGAGCGCTTCTGAAGTAGGTACTTTATCCGACAGTGAACCAAACTTATCGAAATAGCTCAGAGAATCAGCAAGCTGAAGTGGCAGTGGGCTGACCATATCTCGCGAAGAGCCGACAACCGTTGGAGTAAACGTGTTCTTGAGTGAAGACCGCGACTCGGCAAACGTAGTGTAGGACGCCCTCCAACCAGGTGGGATGACGATCTGCGAAAAACTGTAGGCAGATACTGGATGCGGCAAGCTGAAGACAGGGCGCTTTGGCGCTCATTAGGGGAGGGCTATGTCCAGCAGTGGACTAATATAGCCTGACGACGACGACGATTCCACTAGCCCACGAGCGCTTCTAAAAAACTTAGACATATTCCTGTTGACTGCGTTGCGACGTCTGTGTATTTCTAGATGCTAAACCGAGCGAGCATTCAACAAACTCGAAACAAAAACCTGTTAAAAGAATTACTTATGAGTTCAATAATTGAAGCTTCTAAATCAGATCTTATCAGCCGAATCCCATCTCGTCAATAGAGTCGGTGCAAGCAGTTTTAACTTTAACGAGTCAATCATTAATCTTTTAATACTTTATCGTGTTTCAACTTCCTTCTTCTTCTTCAGGCTATATTATGTAGTCGACTGCTGGACATAGCCCTCCCCTAATGAGCGCCATAGCGCCCTGTCTTCAGTTTACCGCATCCAGAATCTGCCTGCAGTTTTTCGCAGATCGTCTTCCCACCTGGTCGGAGGGCGTCCTACACTACGTTTGCCGAGTCGCGGTCTCCACTCAAGAACACGTTTACTCCAACGGTTGTCGGTTCTTCGCGAGATATGGTCAGCCCACTTCAACTTTGGTCTTTATAATATATTTTTTGTGGGTATGTATTATGGCAATACCCCCGGTTTATCGATTTCCCCATGGGAATAAGATATTTTCCCGCAGTAAAACGTAGCCTATGTGTTAAACCACGGTATCAGCTAACTCCACACCAAATTTTATTGAAATCTCTCCAGCCTTTTAAACGTGAAGAAGTAACAAACATACACACTCAGAAACTTTCGCCTTCCGCCACGCTTGTTTGACATCTGGCGCTAACTGAAATCCAGCGCTGAGGGCTCTAACCCTTAGCAAACCGTTGAGTTAGCTACCTTTTGCAGCAGCAGACACATCGCGACTATGCCTTTATCTAAGGTCTGTCTATTTTCTTTTTTTTATGTTTTATTAGGCAGCCGGGGCTAGGATCGCTCGTAGCCCCGGCTGCCTAATAGGCTGAGCCCGACTGAGTGATCTTAAGCGATCATGAAGGTTAAGCAACATAGGGCGCGTTCAGTGCGTGGATGGGTAAACCGTCTCTATTACTAACGCAAGCGTAATTTTTCCGAGCGGTTCCGTGCTTCGCAAGGCACGGCTACCGTCGATAGATGGCAGTCGTTAAGGCAAGTCAGAGGCCTAGGCCGTCTTGAAAACTTCTGACAGTAAGACCAGACACTAGTCTTGCAAGCCTCCACCAATCTGGACTTGGCCCCCGTAGCGGAGTATGGCCTATACCTTCCTCAGGGAAGAGACCCGTGCCCCTCGGTGGGGACATAATGGGTTGATGATGATGTCTATTTAATTGCACCTTTGTGTGTGTGACTCTTACCAACCCTTCCACTCAACCCATTCACTCTTCTCTCTTACAGACTTAAATAATTAACCCAGTATAATAATAATAAAATATTTTATTTCTACAGTCTACAATTTTTATCTTAAGCTAACTACAAAGTTTGTTCGTACATAGTGTCATTGTACAATTCAAACTTCTGACCTCTAAACTAGGTAGGAACCTGTGTCTTAGGGATCATTGGTTCTCCTACTGATATTAATAAACACCATTATTTAAACGGATACGCAACAGCGGTAAGGACAGAATCAAGTAGAATCAATAAATCACATGCATAAATTAAAAATTTAGTGAAATTTAAGTTACTAAATTTAAGTGAAATTTTACTTATTAAATCAAATGTAATTAAAATATTAATTATATAATTGTGGATAAAAAAAATCAGTGCAGCTGTAATCAAGTTTCTGTTACTATTTTGATATATTATTATACAGTGAGCGGAGCGGACTACGCCGAGTTTTTACACAACACAAGACGTACCTATCGTTAAAATTTGAGTTCAATCAACTTAATCTAGATTACCAAACCATCGCCGGATTTGGTAATCTAGATTAGTCGAATTAGGATACTTGTTAGCGTTGCTTTTGCAGAAACTTGTTAGATCAGTGGTTAGTATTGATCCCAATAATGAGTGTATTGCAACGAATAGGTTTTGATAATTTCGACACCTCTAGGCACAAAATCTGGCAAGATCGCGAGTGTACAGGGTGAGCTAGGATAAATAAGTAAAGTAAATAAAATAATAAAATAAATGTGAAAAAAAATATTCCTATTGTCTATTAAATTAATTCAAATTCAAATTCAAATAATTTTATTTCAACGTAAAGAATTTACATTCTGTTTGCTGAATGTCAATGTACAATGTAAAATGTAAGCCGCCGCCTTCGGGCCGTATTGTAGTGGAGAAAAAGGCAGCGGAAAAAAAAAACTCCACTCTGACCATCTTTTCTCAAATCTTCTTAAAACCAAATACATCAGTTGCCATTATGTAAACCTAATAAGATTTCATGATTGCCATTAACAACCCTAAATGCCAAAGCATTAGTCAAATGTCTCACAATAATAGGGGAAAACATAAGTGCTGCGGCCAGACACACGAACAGCACTCGTTCACGAGCATAACGCAGTGCTCAACCATCACCAGTCTCAACCATTTTGGAAGGAGATAGATGACCCGAACACCACGCTACCATTCGAATGACCTTTAGCAAACTTGCAGTTAAGTTTTTGTCAGTTATATAATGTATCATATAGTTATTAATATGCAATCACGTCGTCTGTACACACTTGTATGATAAAATATGTTATACTTAGTTATACTTAACAATACAATCGCGGTGGAATTGGTTTGCTACCACGGATTAGGATTAATAATAATTAAACTAAATAAAATAATAAATTTTCCTATAACTATAAACAACATTAATACTTAACAAGATTTACATATTTACAAAGAAATAATAAAATAAATAAAATGAACATTTACATACAGGCACATACATTGCTTCTGGCCCCGCACTAGACACCTTCTGTTGTGGCAACAGTGACATCACAAACATGTAAACATTCAATATCTGGGGTTTTTTTCGTTGTTAGCCATTGATTTTGAAAAGTACATACGATATTTTTAAATAAAAATGTGTGTCTCGGTACTTTTGTTTGTATTAATATTCGAGAAAAGTACTACTGGTATACCAACCTTGCATGGCCATAAGGCATTAATGGACATAGAATAAAATAAGATAAAAATATTCTTTATTGCACACCAGAGCACATATTTTAAAACATGTAACGATACAAAGTACAATTGGCGGCCTCATTGCTAAAATCAATTTCTTCCAGACACCCGTATGACGGAAAGTTGCTGAAATACAAAATACAAAAATATTTATTGCCAAATAAGTTTTTACATGAGCGTTTTTACACAGCGGGCCTCGCACTAGGTTAACTTGAAGGGAATGCAATGTGCCGTAGTCACGTGTAATCCATACTCTTTCTCTCTGAGAGAAGCCAGCGTACCCGCCCTGCTATCCCAAATCACCCTGTATACAGTGTCTCAAGTCCGCGTAACGAGTCCGTGCTAAACATGCCTATTACGGTACTAACTTTAGGTAATCGGTCAAAGTTTCAGACATACTGCAAATAATGTCAGTATCGGGCGATCGGTACAGTGCCCGGCAGATAACTTGACCAAAACGTAAGAGATATTGTGGGCTTTTAAACGACGCCCCATGAGGCCATACTACGTCCAAAGTCACCAATAACACTCCTATTATTATTTTAAGTTTATTGTGACTTTGCTACATTTTGTTAAATCTCTGCTAAATTATTTCTTAGTTTAAGATTGTATTCATTTAAATATTTTAACTTGCCATATTCGGTGGGGATTCGGCGCTGGATGCCGTAATACAGGCTTCATACCTAGCTCGGCAACAAAGGCTAATTAATCTATATACTTAAGTCATTTCGTGTAACGTTCTTATTTGTAAATCCTTCTAAATCATTGGTCAATAAACGTTAAACAATAAAGTCAAAGTAAAAAAAATATAATACCACTATTTTTCCTTAATGTAAGTTTGTTATTTGTATTTGTGAAATCCCTTTCTAGTATCATCTTCAGGCTATATTAGTCCACTGCTGGACATAGCCCTCCCCTAATGAGCGCCATAGCGCAAAGTTGTGCCATCATTGGGGGGTAATGCCCATAATCTCCACGCTGGGCATGCGGGTTGGGGATCGCATTTTGGTGGAATTGTACTGCAAGGGGTGCTGCTGCCCACCCCCTGGTTTGTGTCCCTTAGTCGCCTTTTACGACACCCGCGGGAAGAATTTGGGTTGGTGCTATTCTCTAGGCCGACACCACGCAGCACCCTTTCTAGTCTAGTATTATGTAGGTATATTTTCGTTCATGTCCTATGTTTTTTTTTGTGTATATTTATTTCATATTTAAGTACCGTTTATGTATGTGTATCAATTTCATATTTATGTATCGTTTATGTATGTGTATCAACTATAAAATAATATGTCATCTAATGTTGTTTAGTTGCGCCGACTACCCGTATTTCAGTTTCCGTTTCTTCTTTTCCCTCAATGGTTGTCTGGAAGAAATAACTTTTAGCAATAAGGCCGCCACTTGTACTGTACTGTTATTTTATAAGTCTCTTATGTAATCCTTGATGTACGTGCAATAAAGAATATTCTACCTACCTACCTACCTACCTACCTACCTACCTACCTACCTACCTACCTACCTACCTACCTACCTACCTACCTACCTACCTACCTACCTACCTACCTACCTACCTACCTACCTATCTATCTATATTGTTGCTAATGCTTTGAAGACTATCATATCGAGGCAAAGAACAACTGTTGTCGTAATAAAAACTGTTTTTATACGGATTTCACTCGTAAAATCATTTTTTATTATGTCTAGTGCTCGTGTTAACCTTAGAAAATACCATTGTCGTGCTTATATCACCCTATTGAAAAACGATGTAAGTTTAAAAACCTATTTACAGGCTAAAAATTTCACCCATGCCGGGATTCGAACCCGCAACCTCTGGCTATCCGTACCAGCTATGCGGGTTCGAATCCCGGCATGGGTGAAATTTTTAGCCTCTAAATAGGTTTTTAAATTTGTTCCTTAGCACGGGTTAGTGCATTAAAAATAAAAATAGTGTAATCATGTGGGTACAGTGATATCGTTCCGATGTTAAAACCTAACTGCAAAGTAGGTAGTCGGGGCTGTAAGTAATGCAATTTGCTTAAGTCAGATGTCGCTGCCTGTACGTAATACAGAGAATGTTGTAAAGAGGTTCGAAATTTCACTGATGCCGTGAGTCGCCCATTGGCTCAATTGGTAGAGCGCTGGTACGGATAGCCAGAGGTTGCGGGTTCGAATCCCGGCATGGGTGAAATTTTTAGCCTCTAAATAGGTTTTTAAATTTGTTCCTTAGCACGGGTTAGTGCATTAAAAATAAAAATAGTGTAACGATGTAAGTATTAGACTCTGGGCCTGGTCTCTGCCTATCCGTCCGGAAAACAGTTAACGTTATGTTATACTATTTTTATTTTTAATGCACTAACCCGTGCTAAGGACAATTTTAAAGAACTTATTTAGAGGCTAAAAATTCCACCCATGCCGGGATTCGAACCCGTGACCTCTGGCTATCCGTGCCAGCGCTCTATCCAACTGAGCTAATGAGCGACTCACCGGCATCAGTGAAATTTCGAACCTCTTTATACTATTATCTGTATTACGTACAGGCAGCGACATCTGGCTTAAGTCGATTGCATCACTTACAGCCCCGCTACCTACTTTGCAGTTAGGTTTTTACATCGGAATGATATCGCTGTGCCCACATGATACATGATTCCGACGACTTCGATAATTTTAGCCTCTAAATAGGTTTTTAAAATAACGTTATGTCATTAATTAATTTAACTTAACCAAATTCTGAGGGTTCCGACGACAGTCAGACGACATCGTGAGGGTTGCGGGTCAGAGATGGATCAGATTAGCACAGGACCGTGAGGAATGGCGCAGTAAAAAGGAAGCCCATGCCCAGCAGTGGGTTGATGTGGGCTGACTATACATATGTATATAGAAATTCTGAGGATGATGATCTGCGAAAAACTGCAGGCAGATGCTGGAAGCGGTAAGCTGGAGATGCTGTGGCGTTCATTAGGTGAGGGTTGTGTCCAGCAGTAGACTAGTATAGACTGACGACTAAATTCTGAAGAGTCGATTGGCGATAGCTGGCCTAAACTGGAGGTAGCCGCGAACCACCGTCAGAAGTAGAAATCTGTGGTGAGGCCCTATGCTCCCCTAGGAGTTAAAGGACCGAAGAAGAATAAGAAGATATTCTGAAGAACCCGAAGCCCGGTAATTGAGACCCGGAATACATCCAAAGTCATTTGTTCAAGTTCTTCTTCTTCAGGCTATATTATGTAGTCCACTGCTGGACATAGTCCTCCCCTAATGAGCGCCATAGCGCCCTGTCTTCAGCTTGCCGCATCCAGCATCTGCCGGCAGTTTTTCGCCGATCGTCATCCCACCTCATCGGAGGGCGTCCTATACTACGTTTGTTCTATTTATTTGCCGGGCATTATACGCTGTACTAACGTGTTACATACAAGTATGTTCTTACATAATGCTCAAAAGCTTTCTACGCAAAATGCCTCAGGGGAAATGATACGATCGACTGTAAATTAAATTAGTGTCGGTACAGAAGTATTTGTATCGTTAGTTACGTTTTAAGCGGGATTAAAGTAATTTTTTACGACCTCTGTGGCGCAGCGGTAGCGCATCTACCTACCATGCGAGAGGTGTCGGGTGCGAACCCCGACCGGGAACACAAAAAAAACCAGTTCTTGGATGTTTCTATGTTTGTGATATCGCTGTTTCTAGTTCCCACGACACAGGGTATCCTAGCGTGGGGCCAGAAGCAATGTATGTGCCTGTATGTAAATGTTATGTTGTTGTTATTAGGTAAAATGTAATTGCCTTGATTCCCGACGCTTCGGCAACGTTGCAGTTGCCGTTGTCACGGGTAGACTGAAGTGGCGAGTACAGTCAATTATTGTAGTGAGCGTGGCCCCTCAAGTAACTTTGATTTTTTTGCCGAAACGTCAGGAATTAAGGTAGCGACATTTTACCTAGTAAATAAAAGCGATTGGATGTTTAATATATATCTATTTATGCATTAAAAAGTGAAAATTACTTTACTAAATTCCGCCAAAAATCCTAAAAGCACCATGCGGCTAGTTAATGCACCGCCCTCCCTCCCACTTTTTCAAACAGAAGCAAGACACGAACACACCACCACCGACACCAATACTTGTGTGAGAAAACAAGCGACGCGTTTCGCCTCTAACACGAGGCATCCTCAAGCTCCCAAGTGCAAGTCACTTGCTTTATGTCTGAATTTAGCAAAGTAATTTTCACTTTTTAATGCTATTATGGATTTCCGCAAAGTAACGCCTGATTCTATACAATATCTATTTATGTGCATTGCAAGTCATTAGTAGATACAGAAGTAAGGAATGTGATAATTACATTTTGCACTTGGGAGCCTGAGGATGCCTCATGTTAGAGGCGAAACGCGTAACGTGTTTTCTCACACAAGTGTTGGTGTCGGTGGTGGTGTGTTCGTGTCTTGCTTCTGCTTGAAAAAGTGGGAGGGAGGGGGGTGCATTAACTAACCGCATGGTGCTTGTGGGATTTTTGGCGGAATTTAGTAAAGTAATTATCACTTTTAAAGTAAATATCAATTATTGAAAGTGGTGGTGGATGTACACCATGAAATCATCTCAGTTGTAGCAATAGTTGTGGCTTAGTGGATGACCAGAGAGCCGATTCTCACCCGTGCGGATTGAAACCGTAGACGCAAAATATTCGAAGGCGTATGTAGACATTTGTCTCATAAAAATAAGATAAGATAACTCGACAGTGTCATTTGACATTTATTTTCTCATTCGAATTCAATCTAGCATGGTGTTTAGAATACAGATTTTGGCTGTCGCTCGACTTTTTGTGTAGAATGCATGTCATCCCGGCTGGAAACAAAAAAAAAACCCCAGGTCTTGGATGTTTACATGTTTGTGATGTCGCTGTTTCTGGTTCCCACGACACAGGGTATCCTAGTGTGGGGCCAGAAGCATGTATGTGCCTGTATGTAAATGTTATGTTATGTCATAAGCCTTAGAGTCGTATACGAAATATTTGCTAATGAAGTGAGATTTGGCTCCCAGTTCTTACAATTCGCGATTTTCTCTGTCGAATCTGGCAATTAATTTGTATATTACGTTTTGTTTCTAAGCCAGTGTTTGATAAACACTGGGCCATACATTTTTTTTTTTTTAATTCAGGCTATAAACGTCCCATTGCAAGGCACAGAATTCTCTCAGAGAGAGAGAGAGAGAGAGAGTATGGGCTTAATTACCACGCGTGCCCACCGCGGATTGGCAGATAATTCAACACAAACACCTAGGTTTCCTCACGATGTTTTCCTTCAAAGTTAGCTGGTGGTATTGCTACTAAAACTTCGATATCGATATCAACCCTTATATGTCCCCACTGCTGGGGCACGGGTCTCTTCCTGCATCGCAGGAAGGTTAGGCCATACTCCACCACGGGGGCCAAGTCCGGGTTGGCGGAGGATTGTAAAACAGTGGCAGGCCTAACTGTCAGAAGTAATCAAGCCGCCCATAAGGCCTCTGACATGGGTTAACACATGCCATTACATGACAGCCGGCACCAACGGCTTAACGTGCCTTGCGAAGCACGGAAGCGCTCGGAAAAAATGTAACTAGCGGTAGTCACGGGACGGTCAACCATCCGGCACCTGACCGCGCCTGTTGTTGCTTAACTCAAGTGATTGATTCCAATCACTCGGTTCGGCTAGGCCACGAGCGAGCCGTAAAACTTAACAAATGTACAAAGAAAACAAAGTCATTGGTACATGCCGCACCAGGGATCGAACCTAGGTCTCCCGCTTCCGACTTCATTGCTCTACACACTGGATAACCGCCGCTTTATATATATATATATAGCTTTTAATTAACAACTGCGCATTTTTGGGGTAACAAGACCGATCATCAAGGTTTCGGACACTTGCACAAAAGTATGACCCTGACCATCCCCGAAAAGGAAAAACTGCCTCCCGAATGTCACCGCCGACTTCCAGTGTTGAGAAAGAAATAGTTACGCGAAATTAATACATTTTAAAAACAAAAACCCGACCGCAAAAAATAATTCGCGACAGGCGGAATTTGTCGTTTGGTTTCTTAAGGGTGAGCTGGATTGGTCTCAATCTGACGACTAACTTCTTGATAGTATTTTTTTGTTTTAGTTCGTTCATAGTTTTTCGCGACCCCCGCGTCGCCACAACCTTTCATTTTATAACAATAATAAATTTATTTACTTTCAGTAATAGATCTTAAAATATACTAAGTTCCTACTTAGAGAAAACCGTAATTTAACTAATTACTTATATAATATTTATTAATTAATATTTATCTAATTACTTATATAAAAAATATGTACATCTCTTTGATCATAGTTCAACCGGTCGGTCTCTGTGTGTCCTATGTACCCGTCTGGGATGCTCACAGTGCATAAAATTGCCAATCCGCGATACGTACACGTGGAGATTTAGACCATACTGTCTATCTGGAAGAAAGTCTGTCCCCTACAGACGGATTTGTATAGGCAGCTTATGTTATATGTTATGTTATTCTTATGTTTTGCTTATGCATACATACAAACGAAAAAAAAAAATTTCCTTCGCTATCGGTGTCGGGTAAAAACCGGCAACCGTATCGCAAAGGACGAAAGACGCGTTTTCCTTCTTTCTTGTGAAACTGCTTACCAAATAAGGTCTCAGTGCGGGTCAATGCCAGTGGAGATACTATCGAGATACTTTTGTGTGTTAAGTGCTCAATATTGTGTGGAAGTTGTGCCGTTTATTCACACGGAATCGTTTCACTTAGGGCTTAGCACGGATTACGATGTTTGCGCGATTTTGTCCGAGATATGGAAATTGTATGAAGGTGCAAGCACTTGCGACAAAAAATCGAGCGAAAATAATTTCCCAACCAAATATAATATCGTACACGATTTTAAATCCGTCGGAAAAATATCATTATTTATAGACATTAAAGTGGATGAGACCATCTGACATGTTAAAGTTGGTAAAAGGTCAAAATCAAGATAAATACAATTAATTTACATTTGCAGTCTTATTTATAAAAATTCTGCGATCGACTTGAATCGACTAAAACACTCTAAAGTCGTTATTAAAACTGCTTTGTGTTAGAAATTCCTCTCTTAAATAGGCTTTACCTCGGTCGTAAGAGAATTAGTACCCAGTTAATTCACAGTGAAAATAAATCAAAAACGCTTGTATACCAATTCCATCTAGGTACTTCATCACCAAACAGTCTTAATCCATTTTCACGGGCGCATGACACTGAGGGTCACAATGGTAACATTGTTGTTATGACACACGTGTCATGTGGTGAATAAGCGTCTTTATCATCAGCACCTAAATAAGTGAGTGAGTAATAGGTGCGCGCGCCCCCGCGTCCGAGCCCCTTAATGAGTGCCGCAAGGCAGTAGTTTGGGGCCGCTGTTGTAAGCATAACATTTAGGGTTCTGTTGGGAAAAGTCTCAACTTTGAAAGTGAATTGATGGTTTGTACATTTGTGAACTGTAAGTAGCATTAACGTTCTGTAGTAGAGGAATTGAGGAATGAGGAAACCTGAGCTTTAAGTTGTTAGCGCACTGGAAACTGCAAACTACAAACTGTCCCTCACTTTTGGACAATGTACTCTGCATTGTGCTGTATGTTAAGCTTCAAGATTTGTTTCTATGATTTACAAATAGTATTTGGCTACTTTTATCTCAGCCTTAAATAAATTAATTAATTATTTCATAAGCTGCTATGTTCTAGCTAAACAAATTTATCTTATTCATAATAAATCCGAAATTCATATCAGTAAATATTTTCGCCAATTACACAATGAATAACTCGGATACAGGCATTGCAGAGGTGTTGACAGTGTTGAGAGGTATCTTCAAATAAATACTTATGGAGAAACACCCACTAGACTAGTTCTGTTTTTCAATCGTGTACATACATTAATGTCAAGAGCTTAGTGTGGGGCCAGAAGCAATGTATGTGCTTGTATAAAAAAAATATAATTTGCATACACATACATACATAACCTCACGCCTGTATCCCAGAGGGGTAGGCAGAGACCAGGGACTGCCACTTGCCACGATCCTGACAGATCACCTTCGCTTCATCAACGTTCATAAGTCGATAATTTAATTAAAGTAAACAACAATTAACTAACAATACTGCCTGTGTATATACAAATTTCTTGAAAGCTGTATATTTTTTATTATGGAGCATATTAGGTGTTGGCAATGTGTCTTCAATGACAATTTAAGATCAATTCCCCCTTGCGTGAGGTGGTAAATTGTCACTAAATTTTTTTTTATTTAGTCAATAAACGTCCCATTGCGGGGAACAGGCTTTTTCTCAGAGAAAGAGTATAAGCTTAATAACCACACGAGCACAACGCGTATTGGCAATTTTAAGCGTTGAGGTATTTGAATACCTCAGACACATCGGTTTCCTAACGATGTTACCTTCACTTGAAACTTATCATCGAGATACTTGTATTGAGGTTTCCGAAAACACTTAGCTCCACAGTTTGGAAGTTTGCACCTACACACAAATACACTACACACTATTGTATTTAGAATAGAAAAACATTTATTCAAATACCACAACACACGTAAAAACTTAAAAATAATAACATGGCCAGTAAAAGAACACACTTCAGGTAAGAAATACCAATAATTACAGTAATTTAATAAGATAAATGCACACAGACAAAGGGAGCTTAGCTGTATTTGTGTGTAGGTGCAATATTTTGACGGAACCCACGCACCAATATTTGTTCGAAACAGCTCAATGTCGTAATTTAATGCAGTAGTGTTGTTGATTATTGTGAGATCAGCTTAAGTGTAACAAATTTTATGTGCGAGGATTCATTAAGTGGTATTAATAAACATTTCAATTATAGCTTCAGTAATATTTTGATGACGGATGATGATACCCTATTTCACGGGTAGGTTGATGATGATCTGAGAATAATGTGCGGCAAAATTTTGACCGAATCAATAATTATAGAGATCTCTTTTAAGCGTACAAATCCAGAGGTTTTCTGTTCATATACTCTTCGATATCAACCCTTGTATGTCCCCGCTGCTGCGGCGCGGGTCTCTTCCTGCATCGCAGGAAGGTTAGGCCTTACTTCACCACGGGGGCCAAGTCCGGGTTGGTGGAGGATTGTAAGACAGTGGCGGGCCTTTATAAACATATACAGGGTTATCTCAATTCCTGAAAGATGTGAAATAGAGTTTGTCAATTTTTGAACTAAAACTTTCGTAAGCACAACACATTGTAGACTTTTAGTCCGGATTTACTTACGGGTGTTGTTATATCGGAAAAGTCCGACCAGGTTTCGCTCCGATTCGCGGAGCGAATAGAGTTTGTCAGTTATAATGTTTTGTTTTTATACTGCCAATACTTCCCACCACTGCCGGGAACAGGCTTTCTCTTAGAAAAGGAGAGTAGAGGCGTAATTACTGTGCGTGCCCACCATGCATCGGCAATCAGGTTTTCTCAGAATGTTTGTTTGATATCTATCTATAAACCTATTTAGAGGCAAAAAATTCCACCCATGCCGGGATTCGAACCCACGACCTCTGGCTATCCGTGCCAGCGCTCTATCCAGGCACGGGTTAGTGCATTAAAAATAATATAATCTATCTATAATATAAAAATGAATCGCTGAATGTGTTGGTAAGCGAAAATCTCGAGAGCAGCTGAACCGATTTCGCTAATTCTTTTTTTAGAATATTCCTTGAAGTACGAGGATGGTTCGAACGGAGAGAAAAATAAAAAAATTAAGAATCGACTGTTAGGCGGTACGAAGTTCGCTGGGCCAGCTAGTTTTGAATATTTTCTTAATGTGGTATTACTCGTATTTCAAACGCAATACCACGACGATAATAATATTGTATTAAATGTTAAAAACCATTTAATAGTGAACAGAGGTGGCCTAGCGGGTAGAGCAACGGACTCGAAAGCGAGAGACCCAGGTTCGATTCCCGGTGAGTACCTATGACTTGGTTTATTTTTTAGGATAAACTAGGATACTCTGTGCTACAGTAACCAGACAAGAGCATCACAAAATACACACAGTCCGAGGATATTTGTACAAATCTACAGCGGTCTACAGTGAAAGAACCCAGCATGGTTTTGAGACCTTGTTGGTCAGGCAGTCATAGATACCTACTATGGATATTTGCATATATACTTTTGTTCACGCCAGTACACTATACCTACATCTTGCACGTCCAACGGAAGCCTTCAAGGTTCGCTGGCTACCGATCAATTGAGCGTTTGTCTGTGCATTTTTGTGCTACAAGTTCAATATTATTCTCGATATTTTGACCGTTCCGTGATTATTCGGTGTTTATTGAATGTTCTAACAAGCCGCTGTCAATGTCATACTTAAGATAAGATAAGAATATTCTTTATTGTACACTGGAAAAACAACAAATACAAAACAATTGCAAATATACATAGTACAATTGGCGGCCTTATTGCTAAAAGCAATTTCTTCCAGACAACCTTACGATGGAAAGTTGCTGAAGGAAATTAGAAAGACGGGTAGCCAGTGCAAATTTGAATATTGATACATACTTATACTTAATAATAATACACAAACTTACATACCGTTACTTATATAAACTTATAATTTATTATAAACATACATATATATATATATATATCTTATAATAAAGTTCTACATAAGACAAGGAAAGTAATAACCTACACACAAGAGGACAAAATTTTAATGACTATATTGATAAATAAAGATCACGAACTCTGCTTTTGAAGACAGCTGGGGAAGGAGAGCGCCTTATTGAGACCAGCAGATTATTCCACAGTCGGGCGGCCCTTACCGCAAATGAGTTGCCCAAGAACCTCGTAGAGTGATTTGGCGTCTTCAGCATCAGAGTCAGGTCAGACCGCAGTGCCCGGCTATGGGAATCGCTGAGGTAAACAAAGCGCTCTTTGAGATAAGTCGGAGAGGCTGAATTGAACAGTACTGATTAAAGAAGTGAGAGGATGTGAGCATTCCTACGAGAACGAATGGAGAGCCACTTGAGCTTAGTGCGGTATTCGGACACGTGGTCATATTTGCGCAAGCCAAATATGAACCTTATAGCGAAGTTTTGGAGGCGCTCAAGTTTATTAAGTTACTTAAATCATGCGCACTATTGAAAAGCATTTACAGTCGATAGCACGTCACGGCACGTCACAACAGTATGTCATAGTAATAAACAGAAATCATGTGCAGTGTTAATCAGTGCTCCTCCGTAATGGCAGAATTGCCAAGTTAACAAGAAATAATTGTTATTATTTTAAGCAGTTTATACCAATCAACGTAGAACGTGGAAGAAAAATTGGTAGGCGTGAAAAGAAAACTAAAAAACATAATTGTCTTGCAGAGGCCTTTTTCTACTTGTCAATCTGTGGGATTGACAAGTAGGAATGGTTGGCAATCTACATGTAATTGAATATTAATTATTGATTGATATCAACCCTTTCTACGTCCCCACTGATGGGGTACGGGTCTCTTCCTGCAACGCAAGGCTATACTTCACCACGATGGCCAAGTCCGGGTTGGTGGAGGATTGTAACACAATGGCGGGGTTTACTGTCAGAAGGTATCAAGCCGCCCATAAGGCCTCTGACATTTCTTAACGACTGCCATTACATGGCAGCGGGCACCAACGGGTTAGCGTCCCTTGCGAACCATGGAAGCACTCGGAAAAAATGCTACTTGCGGTAGTCACGGGACGGGCACACATGCTGCACCTGACCGCGCCTGTTGTTGCTTAACTCAAGTAATTGATACTGTGGCGAGCACATGTCAACTCTGCGCGCGCACTACAAACTCCAACATTCCTGCATCGCGCAATCAAGGTGTTTCAATGACATACCATAAATACAAGGTCCAACTAACAATAGTTGGACCGGCCGTCCCCAGGCCTGGCGGGAAATTTCCCTATATAGCGGAAGAGCACGATCACCCGCTCTTCCCTATAATTCCAATCACTTGGTTCGACTAGGCCACGAGCTCTTCACTTTCTTGCATGTATAGTTTTTGTATCTAAAGTTGTATGCTCCTGTAAAGGTGTTTACACGGAATTATACACTAGAACCTGTAGTTTTTAAATGAAATGTGAAAATACTTTTGGGGAAAATAAAAAATAAATAGTAACAAAAATAACTATAGACTTAAATAAATAAATAAATAACTATCTTCTCTCAGAAGGAGAGGATATGGGCTTAATTACTACGCGTGCCCACCGCAGATTGGCAATATCAAGCGCTGAAGTTTTTGAATACCCTCATTACCCAGGGTTAGCTGGTAGAAAATACTCATTAGTATTAAGCTCGCCTTTGTACAAATATGCTTATTGTGCAATAAATTATTTTTCTAATCTAATCTTACACCACAGACATCCAGGTTTTTTCACGATGTTTTCCTTTCGACTGTACTTAGTTGAATTTTACAATTCTCGTAGAAATTCATGTGATACAGTCACCAGGAAATGACCTTGTCTACTTAGCATGCTAGGCTTCCACATTTAACAAAAGATGCTAAATAAACTCTCACGGTCAGTATAGACTGTGTTCTGGCACGCGCAGTATGAATTTGGTATAATACACGGTCAAGGAAGGGCATTGTGTCCTTAAAAATGTATCTACTTACGTTATCGTCAGGCTATACTAGTCCACTGCTGGACATGGCCCTCCCCTAAAGAGCGCCACGTTGTGCTATCGTAGGGGGTAATGCCCACAATCCCCACGCTGGGCATGCGGGTTGGGGATCGCAGTGCGGTGGAATTGTACTGCAGGGGGCGCTGCTGCCAATCCCCCGGTTTGTGTCCCTTAGTCGCCTTTAACGACACCCGCGGGAAGAATTGGGTTGGTGCTATTGTCTAGGCCGACACCACACAGCAGTGTCGTGGGTACACCACTCTACTTCCGTAACAAAAGAATATTCTTTATTGTACACCAGGAAAAAGAGAAGTGAAAAGGAAAAGTTTACTGGCACTACCTCTTCCACTGTCCACAACATCATCGTGGGTTAGCTGGAAGAAAATACTATCTAGTACTAAGGTCGTCTTTGTAAAAAAATATTTTTTGTATTTTTTGTTAAAGAATATTCAATCATTCATTCAAAAAGGGGGGGAAAGGAGGGAAAAAAAGAAGGTATATTATTACATGCATTCATACATAACCTCACGCCTGTATCCCAGAGGGGTAGGCAGAGACCAGGGACTGCCACTGACATATCACCTTCGCTCCATCAACGTTCATAAGTCGTTGCATGCACGCACGCCGGTTCCGGGTACTTTTTATCTTGCTCTTTGCTCATACATCCCCTATTTGGTCGATGTATATCCGCCTGGAACGTATCTTACCAGCCCTTCCATTCTCATTTGCAGTATATATTTGTTTCGTCAATCTTTCTTCCTTCATCCTTCATCTCAATTCTAGTCACTACATCCTCTTTCAGTCCGCAACGTTCTCTAATCAGACTATTATACCAAATTACCAACATAAAATTGCAAAGATACAATACGAGAGTGCGATATTAGGAAATAATATAAATTTTGGTTGCAAGTGCTATACCTACTTAATGCAACGAGTGTAGTTGCGTTTAGTATAGCACTTGCAACCTTTTCGGTAAATAAATAATTTGTATTCGTTAATTTATTCATAATAAGTTCAAAATTTAATGCAATGATATTTCGGTAATGGCTAAACAAATAAATTGTTTAGCCTATGTACAGTTAATAGCACAACAATTCGTATGTACATTGAATTTGTACATTTTTGCAGATGTACCCAATAACCATAACCAACTGGTTATATGAAGCGCTCGTGGCCTAGGCGAACCGAGTGAAATGAAATGAAATGAAATGAATATACTTTATTGCACACCAGGAATTACAATTTAGAAAATAAGAAGATACAGATTAAGGTGCAATTGGCGGAATCAATCACCAAGTGATTGGAATCAATCACTTGGTCAAGCAACAACAGGCGCGGTCAGGTACGGGCACTTTTCCGAGCGCTTCCGTGCTTCGCAAGGCACGTTAAGCCGTTGGTGCCGGCTGTCATATATTGGCAGTCGTTAAGCCATGTCAGAGGCCTTATGGGCGGCTTGATAACTTCTGACAGTGAGGCCCGCCACTGTCTCACAATCCTCCACCAACCCGGACTTGGCCCCCGTGGTGGAGTATAGCCTAACCTTCCTGCGATGCAGGAAGAGACCCGTGCCCCAGCAGCGGGGCATATAAGGGTTGAACTGGTTATATATTAAACGGGTCTAATCGCGACTTTATAACTATTTATGAGCATCGCTAGTTATTAAAAAAATACAAATCTACTTCTGCAAGTATGTCCCTCATAACTCCTTAACCAATCGACAGATTTTGACAAATTAAAAAAAAAACACCTGAAATAGAAAATAAAAAACAACCCGACTGCTTTGCCTTAAGCCTTAAGTACTGAGCAGGAAGGGCCCAATTTCACCAATGTAACTCATTGCGGAGTACCTAGAAGTACCTAGGTTGGTCCCGCTTGCTTAGTAGTTAATGCAGAGCAGTCAGGTTTGATCTGGATCTTGGGTCTGAATGCGGCAAGCTGAAGACGGCGCTATGGCACCCATTAGGGGAGGACTATGTCCAGCAGTGGACTAATATAGCCTGAAAAAGAAGAAGAAGTCGGGTTATTAGTTTTTTTTTATTTCAGTTTTGTTAACCTCTTCCTCCATGGACTGTACTCAGTTGCATTAAGGGTGACTTTGTTACCAAAACGCAAAAGTTGATATGCTGCCCACGGTACCTTTTAAGTTTTCTTGACAAGAGCACAATATCCATATTGATACAGATGTCTTCGATATTAATGACACTAAACAAGGACATGGCAATATTTATTCGTCAGCGTTGTTTACAATGGTCGGCGAATGATATCATTTCAGTCTTTCGCGAGTGTTGTTGCAATAGTGGACGTGTATTACTTCTCGAATAAGTGTCTTATAATTAAATAACAGTGAATATAAATGAACAGGTAAAAAGCACAGATATCAATCCTACATCGCGATGCGATAAAAAGATGCGACAAATATACGTACGTACATACACCCTTACACACGCACACACACACGCACATACACCCTCACACGCACAAATTTCCATGTTTGTGATGTCTTTGGCTGTACCATAGCACAGGGTATCCTAGCTTGGGACCGGGACAAGCATATTATGTTGTGTGGAAGTTATTTATTTATCTTTAAGGCTCTAAGTATGTTTTACTGTTAGTTACCAAAAAAATAATAGGGGTTAAAGTATGAAATTGCCGTTTTATTGCAATAGGTTCTTTGAATTGACATACAATCTTCATGGTTTGAGGTTTTCAAATAAAACTTTTTTCAAATGGTTTCTATGATGTTCTTTTTAAAAAATGTGAAACATTTGAATATCGACTTGCAATTGTTTTTGTTATTCAATTTAGACAAGAAAGATGGATACTGCGAAAATTCGAGTGATTTTTTAATACGAGTTCCGACGCGGAACTAACGCGGCAGAAACAGCCCGCAATATCAATGCTGCGTTTGGAGAGGGGTCTACTAATGAACGCACCGTGCGATTTTGGTTTAAACGCTTTCGTGATGGAAATTTTGACTTAAAGAACGAGCCACGAGGAAGACCGCCCACACAGGTGAATAACGATGAATTAAGAGAGATAGTGGAAGCCGATCCTAGTCAAACTACTCATGCAGGAATTAGCGGCATGGTTTAACGTTACCTTACCCACAATATTGACTCACTTACGTCAAATCAATAAAATAAAAAATACGAAAAATGGGTGCCTCATGATTTGACTGATCTGCAGAAAGAAACGCGTATCCATCTTTCTTGTCTAAATTGAATAACAAAAACAATTGAAAGTCGATATTCAAATGTTTCACATTTTTTAAAAAAAGAACATCATAGAAACCATTTGAAAAAAGTTTCATTCGAAAACCTCAAACCATTAAGATTCTATGTCAATTCAAAGAACCTATTGCAATAAAACGGCAATTTCACACTTTAACCCCTAATACTTGCTATACTTCTGTGATTCGCAAGAAATGTTAAACCAATAGTGCCGGCTGTCATGTAATGGCAGTCGTTAAGCCATGTCAGAGGCCTTATAGGCGGCTTGATAACTTCGGCGGCCTGACAGTAAGAGCCACCACTGTCTTAGGATAACTGCACTTTTTGACACACATACTTTTTCAAAACAAACAAAAGCTTAAAATTCTTATAATTCTCCACCAACCCGGACTTGGCCCCCGAGGTGGAGTACGGTCTAACCTTCTTGCGAAGTAGGAGAGACCTGTGCCCTTGCAGTGGGGTCATACAAGGATTGATATTATCAACATAATAATAATATTGAATATTGAAGCTTGAAAACTTCTGACAGTAAGACCAGCCACTAGCCTTGCAAGCCTCCACCAATCCGGACTTGGCCCCTTTGCCCCCACCGTCTCTTCCCTGAGGAAGGTGTGGTGGAGTATAGTCCATACTCCACCACACCTTCCTCAGGGAAGAGACGGTGGGGGCATAATGGGTTAATGATGATGATCAATCTATATTAGAACCTTTTTTATTAGAATCTTTTAGAACTTTTTTCATCAGCTGCAATGCTTTAGTTCTTCTTACTGCTCCATCTCAAATACAAATAACACCCTGTATACTACAGTTCCTTATTCTTTTCCTAGAGAGGTAGAGAAATTGTATTCAAACCGTGACAAGATTCTTAAAAAAATTGTCAGGACATGTTTTGTAACGGTTTTCTGAATTAATGTCCTAGCCACATAGTTTAGGTACGATAAACCAGTCTTATGCCTAAAACGGTTAATGTAGGTGTGGCTTGGGCCTAGACCAAAAGAAGACTACGATAAAAAAAGCTTTAATCTTAGGTTACAAACAAGCCACGTTTATATCGAATGGTGGAATAGAAGTAAAGTGATCAAAATTCAAAATTAGAACTTAGCTAAACGGTTACGTCACTATATTCTCTGATCCATATAAAAGTTCCAAGGAAATAAACAAACATTCTGAGATACGATCAGTTAAGGATGATTAAGTTAGACTGGATAAAATAAAATGCAACACCTACTCCGAACAGATGAACAATAACAGTTGTAGCAGGTGAAAATAAATATTTTTGTAATTGTAAAAACACGAATCCTTTGTAGAATATTTGAAAGAAATAGAGGGTGATAGTAACATTTTTATGGGAATGTTACTTTTGTTGTGACGATAGTTTTATTAATTATTAGATAGTATTAGAAGTCTTTATTGTACACACCAGAAAATAAAATAAATTAGAAGGCGCAGTAATCAGTAATAGTATTACGTAATATGTAGTAATATTTTTTAATATAACTAATATTTGTAAATATTTGTGAATTCCAACCTATAGCTCCTAAGTGTGAATCTAAATTCTATGTGATAGGAAGTTGAAAATCTTACCTAATATGTCAATGTACGAAAACAATTTAATTGACCTGCGATGATCATAAGAGGGTGGAACCATACTTATTTATTTTATTACCTACTTTTCGTTCTAATATTGCAGTTTTTCAATGCAGTAATTCTGGGTAGAAAATAAAATATTTTTTAAGAAGTTTTTTTTAACTTTTAATACACCATATATTTCTAGAGTGTCCTCTTAAGAAACGGTGAATAAATTAAATGTCATTTGTTTTTCTCTTTTCCTCACAAAATATGGACGGTAAATCGCACGAGCGAGAGTGAAATAGTTGATTAGACCTTTCATTCTTAACAGTGTTATAATTTCATAGTTTCATCGGGCATTAAACCCGACAGAACCGTTTGTAGTGTGAGTAATCAATACTACATAGTTATGACGTGCCATCAAGTACCTAACTAAAATTGTAATAGCCGTAATAAAGAATTTTTTACTAAAGCAATATTTAAAATCGTTATCGTTATCAACCCTTGTATGTCCCCACGGCTAGAAAACGGCTTGTGTACTTTTGCGGAACTTCTGTCCGGTACAGAGTATACTGTATACTGTACTCCACCCACGTGAATTACTCACCTCGGACCCGAAAGCACAGAGTCAATACACTTTACTTAATGATACTACACTTAAGGAGAAACAAACAATGATAAACTGAAAAAGTCTTAAGGAAAAGAGTAGGTAACCATGAAACGATCGGAAAAATGCCACTTGCGGTTGTCACATAACCCATCCTTATGTGACCACCGCTAGTGGCATTATTCCGATCGTTTCATGGTTACCTCGACGTGATAGTTTCTCAAAGTAAAGCCCGCCACTGCCTTACAATCCTCCACCAGGTTGGTGGAGGAGACTTGGTTCCTGTGGTGGAGAATGCATAGGGCATATTTGTTCTTCTTCAGGCTATATAGTCCACTGCTGGACATAGCCCTCCCCTAATGAGCGCCATAGCGCAAGGTTTTGCCATCATTGGGGGGTAATGCCCATAATCCCCACGCCGGGCATGCGGGTTGGTGATCGCAGTTTGGTGGAATTGTACTGCAGGGCATGTTTCATCAATCTGAAATATTGATGATGCAGTCGTACCATAGCAACTTTCTAAAATACCCTGTAGAAACCTCAAATGTATCAGTTGGTGATATCATCAACAAAAGTTGTCGACGTACAGTTGACTCAACAAAAACGCGGGCTAAGAAGACAAATAAATTAATCGTACTCAAATTTTTAGGTAGCCATAAAAGTAAGCCTATCTGGTTTCAGACTCTCAAATTACGTAAGCCTAAAAAATATTGAGAAACTGGTCGTCAACCGCAGAATGGGTCCAAAAAAAACTAAAAAATGTTTGAGTTTCGACTAAAAATAATTATGATGACGCATAACAGGGTACGTTTTTTTGTATTTTTTGGAATTTGAAGGGTATAAGGACTTGGGAGCTTAAAATTGCTACTCTGCGGTGGGCACGCGTGGTAATTAAGCCCATACTCTCTCTCTCTGACGCAAGTCATGTGTAGTCCTACAAAATAGGACGTATATAACTAAAGGAAAGCCAATGAGACGAGATAAAGAATGTAAACAAACGGACCGTTACTGAGTTACATTGCGATAGTGAGCGATTATTATCTCTGTCCTTGTCACACGTATGCGGTAATGGCGTCATTTGATCGACGACAGCTTTCGTTGCGTATTTCGTGGTACAGGAAAACTTTCAGTACGGCAATAGTCAACATTTGGTGTCATCCGCCATTTTGTGAACTATAATAATTAATTCCTGTTTCGAAGTGATACGTATTTTTTCGTTTCCGTATTTACTAAGTTTATTGTGTTTATTAATCCGTTACTGTTAGTTTTCTTGTTGATTTTTGCTGTTATTGTAATTAGTTGTTGGTTTTAATTATGGAATCACAGCCTGGCGGCTCTAGACAGCCTAGGACTCTTCCGGTGGATCATGTTTCACAAATACAGAAGACAGCGATTAGAATAAGGAATCCGAAATTTGTATAACTATAATTTATTCAAATAAAAATATTTTGAACCCCTGAAACTTTGTTTACATTCTTTATCTCGTCTCATTGGCCTTCCTTTAGCTTGGCGCTTTAGCATTGACCCAGCGAACTTCGTACCGCCTAACAGTCGATTCTTATATTATTTTTTATTTTTCCCTCCGTAAGAACCATCCTCGTACTTCAGGGAATATTCTAAAAAAAATTAGCTAAATCGGTTCAACTGCTCTCGAGATTTGCGCTTAACAACACATACAGCGATTAATTTTTATATTATAGAGACAGGTGTAGAAGCTCCCATGCATGTCGCACTTCCGGGTTCGTAGACTACGATTCCTTTAATTCGCTTTAGACTAATGAATAAAGCACCCAAAATCGAATTATTTGGTCGACACTCGCACAATGACCGCGATTATTTTTACGAAAAAAATATAAATGTACAATTATCTTTATAATTATTTTATTTTAATGTATGAAGTCATGCGTTACTTTGCGGAAATCCGTAAAAGCATTAAAATGTGAAAATTACTTTCCTAAATTCCGCCAAAAATCCCACGAGCACCGTGCGGTTAGTTAATGCACCGCCCTCCCTCCCACCTTTTCAAGCAGAAGCAAGACACGAACACACCACCACCGAAACCAATACTTGTGTGTGAAAATGCGCTACGCGTTCCACCTCAAGCTTTTATTATCATTATATCATTATTTTATTACATAGAGTCAGGCGTAACTTTACGGAAATCCATAATTAAAAAGTGAAAATTACTTTGCATAATTCCGCCAAAAATCCCAAAAGCACCATTGTGTGAGAAAACACGCAAAAGGCGTGTTTTCTCACACAAGTATTGGTGTCGGTGGTGATGTGTTCGTGTTTTGCTTTTGCTTGAAAAAGTGGGAGGGAGGGCGGTGCATTAACTAACCGCATGGTGCTTGTGCAGTACAATTCCACTAAACTGCGATCCCCAACCCGCATGCCCAGCGTAGGGATTATGGGCATTACCCCCTAATGGTGGCAAAACCTTGCGCTCATTAGAGGAGGGTTATGTCCAGCAGTGGACTAATATAGCCTGAAGAAGAAAAAGAAGATGGTGCTTGTGGGATTTTTGGCGGAATTTAGCAAAGTAACTTTAACTTTTTAATATCATTATTTTATGTTCGTTCTTCCGTGGTGTATAATAAAGAATAGTCTTATCTCATCTTATCAATACCTAGAGATAGGGCCAGTTTCTGAATTGAGAATTTCACTAAGTAAATACTGAAGTAGCATTTTGTCACGCTCTTTTCTGAGAAATTCGAAGATGTAGCAAAACAGTTGAAGTTTCGAACTAAAACTTTCGTAAGCACAACACACTGTAGACTTTTTTTTAGTCCGGATCTACTTACGGGTGTTGTTATATCGGAAAAGTCCGACCAGGTTTCGCTCCGATTCGCAGAGCTTAATCAAGTGAATCGGAGCGAAACCTGGTCGGACTTTTCCGATATAACAACACCCGTAAGTAGATCCGGACTAAAAGTCTACAAACAGTTGAATATTTTTAAAAACCTATGTAGAGGCCAAAAAATCCACCCATGCATGAATATAATCATGTGGGTACAGCGATATCATTCCGATGTAAAACCTGACTGCAAAGTAGGTACTCGGGGCTGCAAGTGATGCAAATTACTTCAGCCAGATGTCGCTGCCTGTACGTAATACAGAGAGTATTGTAAAGAGGTTCGAAATTTCACTGATGCCGGTGAGTCGCCCATTAGCTCAGTTGGAAGAGAGCTGGCACGGATAGCCAGAGGTCGCGGGTTCAAATCCCGGCACGGGTGGAATTTTTGGTCTCTATATAAGTTTTTAAAAACTGTCCTTAGCACGGGTTAGTGCATTAAAAAGAATATAATCAGTTGAATATTTACTTAGAGAAATATTCAGGTCAGAAACGGACCCTTATCCACTATTGACCATAAGTGTTTAAAGTGCTAAGGCAACGTTTTAAGGCCGAGTTTTTCCCCCATATTTTTAGAGATCTCACGACATGTAGATACATTTTAAGCGCTGCTTAAGGACGTGACAAGGTAAAAAATTGTGTGTTTTGACGCCAAACCGGATTCCGATTTGAATAAAGAGTCTGCTAGCAAAAAACCCGTGATAAGTGTGCGACATGTCGATTTATTACCTGTTTTTTTACCCGATAGAGCGGTGGTAGCCAAGTGGGTAGAACAATGAACTCGCCAGCGGGAGACCCAGGTTCAATCCCCAGTAAGGGCGTGTACCAATTTGACGACTTTGTACCGTGTACAGTACTACACATCATAAAAGTCCCTTCGGGAATCTACGTTCGCGCAGACTAGGAAGAAGTGTTACGAAAGTACCCGAAGCTATAAGTACATTCAACATGATCTTTAACCGATACGGCTAAGGTGCAGAATTGATTGCCGCAGTAGCGCTACCTATTTCGCTCACGCTAATATTGCCAAACTAATAGTTACCTGCATCGATGACGTTGAATCAACCAATAGCAACAAAGGCACGCGGCCTGCCATAAAATAAAAATTATCTGATTGGTCGATCAACTTGCCTCACATCCAAAATTTGGTCATCTGCGCAGGTACGTCCGTGAGACTTATTTCTTGTATAGCACTGTACCAATATGATGTTTAATTTCAAAGTTACGTACATTTGCGAAGTTGCAGTCGCAATACCACACGCTATTATATTATTTTTAATGCACTAACCCGTGCTAAGGACAATACCAACGCTATAAAGAAAAACATTGTGAGGAAACCCGCGGCTACTTTGGCTCCGCACGTACCAACTAGTCTTTCCTGTAGGGTAGGCCGACTAAGCTATCAGGATGGTATAGGTGCTGGGCGATTCTACTCCACATACGTAAAACAACGTCACAGGCACTGTAACGTCCGAGTGGTCCCTTCACCCATCTAGTGTGAATGAAGATGCCACTAGACGCTGTATAAATCATCTCATCTTTTTACCGGACTGTGACGAAGTCCTTCTTGAGGGTTTCGCCACAGTAATGATTGTGCAATAATATGTTCTCTATTCTTCTATCTACACATTATAATGGCTGCCATTAATATACTAAGATATTCTAACAGTATGTGTGTACGTAACTGGTGTATAATAATAATATTATTAGTGTATAATTATTCAATTAACAAAAAATTACACACTCTTACCTAAGACACAATGTACATAATATATTAGAATACTTTAACAGATTAATCGTAAATAATTTCATATAATAAATTTCTGTGCTTCCGCTATTTTTTTATTCAAACTCTCGCATCAGATCAATGTGGCCAAAGTAAAATGAAATACTTAAAGCTATCAAATTGACGAAAGCACAAAAACTAGTAGACAAACTAAAATATTAACCGTCCTTGTATCAATCAAACTTCAATAATGATCGCGGTCCTAAAAAATATGGTAACAAATAACCAAATAAATTCGAAGGTTTCCTTTTAAAGACTTAAAAACTTGACTTCTCTATTTCCTCTTCCAGGTAAGCCGCGCGAATCGCGGAGTGCCTCGAGCGAGAAGCAACCACCTACCAGGAAGGAACACTTCACCCACCTGTCGGAGCAACAGCTCATAGATGAGGCCAACAAGGTCTTAGCTCAGGCCAAGAGCGTGACCTGCACCGCAGATCACCCTCCCGAGAAATTCTTCTCCCTCCCCCACAGAAGAAAGTTTAAAGAACAAGTAGACAGAAGGAATAGTGACGACGCAACACCAGACGAAAAATCATCTCTAGGGCGATCTACCAGTGACGTCGGACAAAAGAAGAGGAAGGAGCGGACGTCTCTTTCTACGCTTTTCAGAAAGGCTCAAAGGAACAAGAGCCCAGAAGTCCAAGTCGTTGTAGCGACTAAGACAAAACCAGTGACGATAGTCAAAAGAAGCAAGAGCGATGTTTCGGACTTGAAATCCAATACCTCACTAAACACCCAACCGAAACCGATAAGAAAACGATCGGGGAGTGAGACGGAAGAGTTTTTGAAGTCGCTAAGAAATAAAAAGGCTCAGTTGTCACCCATTATTGAAAGTTCACCCAGAGAAGACTATTTCAAGAAAACGCCGCCCTTGGAGACGTACTTGAGGACGAAATTAACGCAACAGAATAGTAAAAAAACTGATGAACTAAAAGATACTAAGAAAATCAACCCGGTTGAGAAACCACCGCGGTACAAAAGTCCAGATAAAGAACCGAAACCTCCAGTAAGAACGAAAAGAGGGAAATCCGTAGACAAAGATAAGGAAACTCCAATAACTGAGACACCGAAGAGAAAAACTGACGTCAAAAAAACTCTTTTAGTCGATGAGATTGACTCTGTAAGAAGTAAAGACCTATCGCCTGTTGATGTGAAAGATAGAATCAAAGGTAGTATAAGAAAGTTAGAGGAGAACGTATATGGCAGCAAAGATATGATCCACAGTAGCCAGAAACCGCCGGAGAAACCCCCGCTGACGAGAGGCCACACTGTCGATCACATCGTCAGAATACTAAAAGAGGACCAACAGGTCCCTTCAACAAAAACCCATTTAATTCAATCGCAAAACAGCAGTGTCAACCAACCGTTCTCCTACACAAAACCTTCACTTAGTCCCGATCCAAACTTATTCGCTAGAAATACCAGCCCCGATAGAATACCGTCTCCGGTCAACAAGATGACTGATAAAGGAGTTGTGTACGCTCAAGTCGTAAGAGACAAAGCAGAAAATGGAGTCGGTAATAAAATTGGAAAGCAGACCGTCCATAAAACTTACTCTGCGTCTAGAGAACGGTATAGCGATGAGGATGAAGGTCTAGGACAGATGTACGAGGACCGTTACAAGTTTTCACCTAAAGCCAGCTACGATTATAAACCAGTGAAGAACAATATCAGAAGTTACCAGGTCACTGATTCGCCTATCAGGCCCCGATATAAAGAATATAAGCTAACTACTTTTGAAGATTTTGAACCTACATATGCCAATGAGTATTCTACAAAAGAAGATAGGCCAAGAGAGTACATTGATACAGCGCTGAGGGGTAGAGCGGATGGTATGGATAACAAAAAACCTATCTTGGAACATGAAGTTGATAAACTTGACTTAGATTTCAACGAACTAAGCCACCGGAGACAACTTTTAGAATCCCGTCTGAAAACCAAAACGTTCGGAAGGGACACCAATACAGACGATATTATGCCAGCCTTCCCCGCTGAAAAAGATCCCATTTATGAAGCTGAAAAACGTATGAAAGCAACTGAAAAGTACGTTAACGAGACAGCTAGATATTATAAGCAGACATTAGAAAGAGATGGATTTGCTGAAAGCAGCATCACTGAAGATTATAACAAATACGATTCGGATCACTCTAAATTAAAATATGATAGGGAAACCAGAACTTTCTCAAAAGTACCTAAAGGTGAAATAGACAGACGCGAATTCATTGACCGCTTAGAGGCCAAAAAGGTGATTCCTCCAGAACCGGAATATGAGCCTCCAAGTCTTGAGTTCAATGCTGGAAAACCAGTGCTGACTCCAGATGAATACACTGAGCAAAAATACAAACTGAAAACACGACAGTACACCTCTAGTCATGATCTGCTCCAATCAGGCCAGAAGTACAGAAAAGACCAGTGGTTTGATAAGAGAAAAGGCCACTACGCATCTAACCCGGAAATCAACCAAGAAATTGAAGAGGACTACGCGAACACACGTTTCGACCCAAAACACCCAGAGACCTACCACAACTCGCTTAAACGCGAAAAGAATCGAGACAAATACCTGAAAGAAAACTACGGGATTCGTCGACACGATTCGGGTGACAGCCGCGACTATTACCGGCAGGAGCAATCACCGCGCCGATTCGACTTTGACAATCGTTTGGTCGATTCCGGCATCGAAAATGACTTCCGTAAGGACAGCGGGGAGATCAATCGCTACCGAAGACCTGAAAGCGATGATGACGTCAGAGATACATCGTTGTTCCTGGCCAATGAGCGTCAGCACACTGAGGACAATTATGCGAGTGAGCAAATCTACGCCAATGGAGAATACATCACGAAGTTCGAGAACAGGCTTGGATATGCAAAGAAGGAGGGCTCGAGGGACAGGAGTGGTGATGAAGGATCGCAACTTGGGCAGAGGTTCCATAGGAGTCCTGTCAGCAGTGATGGAAAAATCAGTGCAAAGCCACCGAAGGCGAAAAAGCTGTCTGGACTTGAGAAGGTAAGTGATAGTGGTTAAACAAAAATTTTCTGCCTTTACCTATTTTTACGATTGGGTCTTTTATTTCTTATAAACTTACACCAATAAATTCTGGCATTTCAATTTATTTTGTTTGATCATCGTATGTTATTCTTGTTTCATTGTAACTATAATCGTTAACGCTAATGGTTAGGCTCTGAAATATAACTCTAGATACGTCCCTAGGGTTATGCTAGTGGCATATTTTCCAAGCCCTTCCGTGGTACGCAAGGCAGGTAAAGCCGTTGGTGCCGACTGTGACGTAATGGCTGTCGTTAACCCGAGTCAGAGAACTTATGGGTGGCTTGATAACTTCTGACAGTAAGGCCCGCCAGTATCTTACAATCCTCCACCAACCCGGACTTCGCCCCCGTAGTGGAGTATGACCTAACCTTCCTGCGATGCAGGAAGAGACCTGTGCCCCAGCAGTGGGGACATACAAGGGTGGATATCTATGATCACCAAGAACCATTATCTTATCCTATCACATTTCGCTCGCAGATGAAGCAGCTGTTCTCCCGTGACTCTCACAAGAAGAGCAAGAGAGAGAAGGAGGTCCAGAAGGAGCGCACCAGGGTCCTCAAGAGCCCGGAACATCTTGGCAGGGACGAGCCGGGGTACCGGTGCCGCGGAGACGAGAACTACGAGCGGGACGAGCCCTATCAGCGGGACGAGCCGGGATATCGGCGATACCGTGATCCCGAGCCCAGCGACGATGAGAGAAAGTACAAAGGATACAAAAGCTCTAGGGAGGACATTGACAGGTACCTATCAGATTTATGTGATTTTGAAGAGTGGAATTGATTTCGATCCAACACTAAGACTTTTTCTTTGGTTTCACTTATTAAGTGGCTGTGCTCCGCGGTGTTACCCGCGATTCATCAAGTTTCCCATGAGAATAAGATGTTTTCCCGCAGTAAAACGTAGCCTGTGTGTTAGTTAATACAGGGTGTCAGCCAACCCAAATTTAAATCATTAAATCGCTCCAGCCGTGTAGACGTGACGAAGTAATAAGCATACACATTCACAAACTTTCGCCTTTATAATTAGTGTGATGTGATGTGATAATTACTTTTAGTATTTTGCACTACCCACCTAGCCATTATCCACAAACCAAAGGTTGACTGGAAGAAAATGCTACTTGGCATTAAGTACGCTTTTGTATTAAATACTATGTGTTTTTGTGCAATAAAGGAATTTAATAAAAATAATAATAATAATGTAATACAATCCTCCACCAACCCGGGCTTGGCTCCTGTGGCATGACCTTACCTTCCTGCGGTGCAGGAAGAGACCCGTGCCCCAGCAGTGGGGACATACATGGGTTGATATCGACAATAATGTGTTACTATACTTGGTAAAGAACCTTATAATCGTGTGATATTATCAGATGTCATCAGCTAAATAACAGGTTAAATTATTGTATTTTGGACACCATATCGAACTTCCAGGTACAGAACCTCAGACCCTCGGGACAGCGACCCAGAGCGTCACATCGAAGATCGATACCGAGTGAGGGAGACAGCCTATAGAGAGGAGCGGCGCGAGAGTGCGAGACGGCACTCCTCAGATCGGGAGAGCGACCAGCGCAGCCCGAGACCCTCTGAGCTGGAAAGTGAAAGAAAAACCAGGTCAAGAACTAATGGCCATCTCGATTCACCTGCTTTGGTAAGTAACTCTATGGAGTCTAGTGAAAGTTTTAAAATCTCAGTGTAATTGCTTCAGTTTATCTGGTAAATACTTTGGCCATTTCATCTACATGAGAAGATGACTTATACAGCGTTCAGTGGTATCTTCACTTACACTAGATAAATCAAGGGACGCTGCAGTTGCTGGGACATTGTCTTTAGATGAAGTAGGATTGCCCAGCACCTATACCACCCTCACAGCTTAGTCGGCCTAGCCCACAGAAAAACAATCTTGCCCACGCTGGGAATTAGACTAGGAATTGGAAAATCGCTTTTATCTCATATTCTACGCATTTGGGCTACCACCGCTTCAAGAGATAACTGAGATTATAAGTAAAATTTTCTGAATGATGCATAAACATTTAGAAAACATTTCGATACATCTCGGCCTCGGTGGCGCAGCGGTGTGGCACGCTGACTGTAAAACCGAAGGTCTCGGGTTCGATTCCGGCCGGGTCAAACTAGGAAACGAACTTTTCTAGTTTGTCTCGGGTCTTGGATGTTATCTATGTATTTATTGTATTAAATCTATCGTCGACTTAGCAGCTATAACACAAGTCATTAAGCTGTACTTAGTATAGGGCTAACGAGATCAGTGTAATATGTCCATGAATACCTATTTATTTTATTTTTTATCTTAGTCTTGCAATGATTGAATTGGTTCATATGAAGTTTTGAGAGCTACGTCAATATTATTTACGCAAAAAATCCTAACGGTGGACGTACTTAGCCTTTGTTTTGACAAATAATTTGCCAGGCACCGTCAAGTAGGGGCTTTTAGCTTAATTAGGAAGTTTACGTTAAGTTCACGGATCATTTACTGGTTTTGAGGTCACGTGTGTCGTGTTCTCGATATTTTTTTACCGTTCTTGGACATTCTCGGATAGGTTAGCAGAGACAAAAAGACAGCTGCAAAATCTCGATACGGCTGTACTGTGTCCGTTCTATGGGTACATAAGAATAAGAATATTTCAAATTCAAATACAAATCATTTTATTTCAACGTAAAGAATTTACATTCTGTTTGCTGAATGTCAATGTACAATGTAAAATGTAAGCCGCCGCCTTCGGGCCGTATTGTAGTGGAGAAAAAGGCAGCGGAAAAAAAAACTCCACTCTGACCATCTTTTCTCAAATCATCTTAAAATCTAATACATCAGTTGCTATTATGTAAACCTAATAAGATTTCATGATTGCCATTAACAAGCCTAAATGCCAAAGTATTAGTCAAATGTCTCACAATAATAGGGGAAAACTGTGCTGCGGCCAGACACACGAACAGCACTCGTTCACGAGCATAACGCAGTGCTCAGCCATCATCAGTCTCAACCATTTTGGAGGGAGATAGATGACCCGAACACCACGCTACCATTCGAATGACCTTTAGAAAACTTGCAGTTAAGTTTTTGTCAGTTATATAATGTATCATATAGTTATTAATATGCAATCACGTCGTCTGTACACACTTGTATTATAAAATATGTTATACTTAGTTATACTTAACAATAAAATCGCAGTGGAATTGGCATTGACGTGGGTAGCAGTCGTTGTCGTCGTCAGGATATATATATATATATATATATATATATATATATATATATATATATATATATATATATATATATATATATATGTATATATATATACTAGTCCACTGCTGGACTGGACCATTTAGCAGTAACAGTTGCTATTTAAAATAGATTCAACAAATCTTACCTTTCCTGTGTGGTGTCGACCTATAGAACAGGACCAACCCAAATTCTTCCCGCGGGTGTCGTAAAAGGCGACTAAGGGACTCAAACCGGAGGCTGGGCAGCAGCGCCCCCTGCAGTAAAATTCTACCAAACTGCGATCCCCAACCCGCATGCCCACCGTGGGGATTATGGGCATTTGCCTTCTTTTCCTAATTATGTCATTAGTTGCACCAACTACCCGTCTTTCAGTTCTTTTGTGTTTTCCATCAAGGGTTGTCTGGAAGAAATTAGTTTTAGTAATAAGACCGCCAATTGTACCTTTATCTGTATCTTCTTATTTTCTAAATTGTAATTCCTGGTGTGCAATAAAGTATATTCATTTTATTTAATTACCCCCTAATGATGGCACAACCTTGCGCTCATTAGGGGAGGGCTATGTCCACCAGTGGACTAATTTAGCCTGAAGAAGAGAAGAAGAAATCTCACCTTAACAGATGTACTCACATTCATCCATCCTTTACATATTTTTTACATGTTTGATGGAAACAGTAGAAAATCAGGGCTAATAAAAACCTATTTAGAGGCTAAAAATTTCACCCATGCCGGGATTCGAACCCGCAACCACTGGCTATCCGTGCCAGGGCTGTAATAGGTTTAAATAAAAATTAATATTTTAATTAAAAATCATTAAGTGTATAAGACCATCTTAAAAACGAAATAGCTGCGTATCTAACAATAGCGACGCACTTAGCTACACAAGAAAATTATTCAATATCATATTCCATAAACTATTTCAAAGCGTAAAATAAATTCAAACCATAAATTTCAATAATCTAGAAGCCACTTCTTTGTTAATCTTTTAAAAGTATTTAAGTTTTTTTATAGAGTCTGATTAATTTGTTACACACATTATAAAGGAATTTCTAGATACTAAAGATAAATTTATCTTTCAAGACTAGTGTTATATTATTTTTATTTTTAATGCACTAACCCGTTCTAAGGACAATTTCAAAAACCTATTTAGAGGCTGAAAATTCCACCCATGCCGGGATTCGAACCCGCGACCTTTGGCTATCCGTGCCAGAGGTCGCGGGTTCGAATCCCGGCATGGGTGGATTTTTTAGCCTGTAAATAGGTTTTTGAAAGACCATTAGTGTTGCTTAACATGACCGTTTAAGATCACTCAGGCAGCCGGGCTACAAGCGATACTGCTGATAGTTTATCACCTGAAAACTCTGGACCTCCCGGGCGTGTTTGAGTGGACAATATTTGGCAGCGTTGTCGCATCTGCCGACGCCTGTCGCACTTTTTGCCGACGAAAGTTGACGTCATCGTCTGTGTCACTCCATTCACTGGATGACATTGAACTTAGAGGCTGATGAACCGAATGCAGGCATTAGGGGCACAAAAAACTGTGGAGTGATGTGTTTAATGACCGCTGACTGCGAGGGTTAGCTTGAGACAGTGTGTAAGATAACCAGTAACCTGGCCTCCAATAGAAGAGGTCGGTGGCTGTTTTGACTTCGCTTCAATCCAACGCAGCACTCATCAAACAGAAATCGGTTAGAACTAGTTTACGTCATGATATGGTGTAGCCATTGGTGATGTACATACGATAGCTCATCGACCTTAAGATTTACAATCTGAATTAAGAATATATCATGTATTTTTTTTATCTTTCTCGCTTTGTAACAGGAACGAGTCGCAATCCCACAAAATAAGTAAATTTAATAGCATGTGAACTATGGAATATTATATACATACTTTTTGTAAGATGTTCCACAGTTAGAAATCAAAATTTGATCAAATATGATGTCAACCCTTTGTATGTCCGTACTTATGGGGCACGGGTCTCTTCCTACATTGCAGGAAGGTTAATCCGTACTCCATCACGGCGGCCAAGCCCGTTGGTGGAGGATTGTAAGGCAGTGGCAGGCCGTACCATCGGAAGTTATCATGCCGCCCATAAGGCCTCTGACATGGCTTAACGACTGCCATTATATGACAGCCGGCACCAACGGCTTAAAGTGCCTTGCGAAGCACGGAAGCGCTCGGAAAGATGCCACTAGCGGTAGTCACGGGACGCTCACCCATCCTGTACCTGACCGCGCCTGTTGTTGCTCAACCAAGTGATTGATTCCAATCTCTCGGTTCGGCTAGGACACGAGCGCTTCGTTCACATTATGTTCTATGAGTTTTAGGCCAAATATTATTTACCAATGAGGATATTTAAGCAAATTCACGCTGTATGCTCCCGCGCGCGCTCTTCAGTTAATTTGAAAACCAGAAGAGAAGTTAAGTTCAAAAACTAAGACGTATACATATACAGGTTGAGTGGTCCTTGGCTTGGATACTAGGCTTACCCAGAAAAATGTCTCATCTATTTAAAACTTTTAGTTTAAAGCATTATCAATCAAACAGCGTCACTACAGAGCAGAGAAACGTGCAAAATATACATATTTTTATGTTATTGAAATTGAACAAAAAATATTTAAGTTTGGTAGTTGACTCAAAAGTTCTTATATGAGTAAATGACAAAATCTAATAGACACATTTTACAGATGACGAGATGATGACATAGCTATTTTCTCACTTCGTCTGTACAGCGAAGAAAAACTCAACCAGGATATGACGGCACAACCACGTAGGTAGATGTCAACTTGAAATATAAGTACCGTCTTGTCTTACTCCAAAATGAGTCACTTTTTCAAGCAGTAGGCAGGGGTCGGCCCGGCCGTATTTGGTCATCTTACCTTGCCGGAGCAAGATTAGCCGTTAAGGTCAAGTCTTCTACACCTACTGCAGGATATAAAGGATTATAAGGCCTTGAACGTGGAGTTTTTTTCTCTTTCACCAGTACCACTCAATCCGAATAAACCTAATAAAGTAGTGGCGGATTTCGACTGACGCAACCTTGATATCAACTCTTGTATGTCCCCACTGCTGGGGCACAGGTCTCTTTCTGCAGCGCAGGAAGGTTAGGCCATACTCCACCATGGGGGCCAAGTCCGGGTTGGTGGAGGATTGTAAGACAGTGGCGAGCCTTACTGTCAGAAGTTACTCAAACCAAGCCGCCCCTAAGGCCTCTGACATGGCGTAACGACTTCCATTACATGACAGTCGGCACCAACGGCTTGACGTGACTTGCGAAGCATGGAAACACTCGGAAAAATGCCACTAGCGGTAGTCACGGGACCGTCACCCATCCTATACTTGACCGTGCCTGTTGGTGCTTAACTCAAGTGATGGACTCCAATCACTCGGTTCGACTAGGCCACGAGCGCATCGACGCTACCAACCCCAAAATATTGCTCCGAATTGGTTGTGACTAGTTTCCACTGGTTTACATTGATTGCGCTGTCTGTACCTTGTACTACAGAGCTATAGCGAGTTTAAAACTACGGACAACATTGTACATTAACATTTAACAAACAGATTTTAATTTTTTTATGTAGTCTATGTAAAAATTTAGTCTACATACGTCCCACTCCAGGGCACAGTTCTTCTCTCAGACAGTGAGTACAGACTATTTGAACTGCCTGTGAGGATTATTTTAAGGAATCGTGTTATTATTTTAAATAAACATTAGTTTTTGTTAAAAAAAATAGCGTAAGAAACAATAATTACTAGGTACTACAATTTTACAAAATTAAAGACATTTTTTATGTACTGTAAATGCGTTTTTGGAGTGTTGGGTTGTGGTTTTATAAATTGGGCCGTAAAAGTACTGTGAAATTGTCAAAAGGTCTTTGTCGATGTAAAAACCTAACTGCAACGTAGGTACTCGGGGCTGTAAGTGATGCAATTTACTTCAGCCAGATGTCGCTGCATGTACGTAATACAGAGAATAGTTTAAAAACCTATTTAGAGGCTAAAAATTTCACCCATGCCGGGATTCGAACCCGCAACCTCTGGCTATCCGTACCAGCGCTCTACCAATTGAGCCAATGGGCGACTCACGGCATCAGTGAAATTTCGAACCTCTTTACAATATTCTCTGTATTACGTACAGGCAGCGACATCTGACTTAAGCAAATTGCATTACTTACAGCCTCGACTACCTACTTTGCAGTTAGGTTTAACATCGGAACGATATCACTGTACCCACATGATTACACTATTTTTATTTTTAATGCACTAACCCGTGCTAAGGAACAAATTTAAAAACCTATTTACAGAGAATAGTGTAAAGAGGTTCGCAATTTCACTGATGCCGGTGAGTCGCCCATTCCAGTCGCTCAGTTGGAAAGAGCGCTGGCACGGATAGCCAGAGGTGGCGGGTTCGAATCCCGGCATGGGTCGAATATTTAGTCTCTAAATAAGTTTTTAAAAGGTCTTTGTCTCCACATGAAAGTGTAGGTCCGAAAATACACCGATTTCGAGAAGGCCTCAACACTAAAGGTATAAATGGTAAGGTCGCCGACCATATGGCGCGCCGGGCGACCTTACATCGCATCTGGTTTAAGTCATGACATCTTTTGGCAATCATATGAATCAGACCTTTCACGAATTAACAATTAAAGCCCTCGACACACAGGAAGGATCTGCTAGTGTAAGCCACTCTTGTTGTAAGCCACTCTTTAAAACCTTGAATATATTGCCACTGCCTAGTCTCTACATTTTTGAAATATGTATATTTGTAAAAAAATACCCACACATGTTTAAGAAGAATAACGAAGTATATAACGGTAGAGGCAGAAATGAAAACAAACTACATGTTCCGGCACAGTCATTAGCATTACACTCACGAAATTCGTATTGTATGGCAATAAAGATATTTAATCATTTGCCTCAAAAAATTGCAAACTTACCCCTTACAAAATTTAATGCAGTATTGTATAAAACTCTTATAGAAAAACTGTATTATAATGTAAATGACTTCTTAAATGATCCACAACTCATCTCAAATTAATCTTAAGCTTAACAATTTTTTTTTTGTTTTATTACAGAGACTCGTGTCCATATTTTTATTCAGTTTCTAATTTGGGTAATAAATAGATAGGCTGTTTGTTTTCACAAAGTAATATTTGCGCACCCTGACGGGTAGAGGATGCTTGTACCATAATATTAAGTTGCCACCTACATGATATGTAATTACCATGCTTTAGCAAATAAATTATTCTATTCCATTCCATAGTGACAGTCGTGACTTTCCAATACATTTTTAGCCTCTAATTAGGTTTTTAAATTTGTTCCTTAGCACGGGTTAGTGCATTAAAAATAAAAATAGTGTAATCATGTGGGTACAGTGATATCGTTCCGATGTTAAGACCTAACTGCAAAGTAGGTAGTCGGGGCTGTAAGTAATGCAATTTGCTTAAGTCAGATGTCGCGGGCTGTACGTAATACAGAGAATAGTGTAAAGAGGTTCGAAATTTCACTGATGCCGTGAGTCGCCCATTGGCTCAATTGGTAGAGCGCTGGCACGGATAGCCAGAGGTTGCGGGTTCGAATCCCGGCATGGGTGAAATTTTTAGCCTCTAAATAGGTTTTTAAATTTCCAATACATTTTTTGCCAAATTCTGACGTTTTAAAGCGACAAAACGCGTGATTCGTGCCATCGTACTACCCGGGCTGGACTCTGTTTTTTTTTTTTTAACATTTACATACAGGCACATACATTGCTTCTAGCCCCATACTAGGATACCCTGTGTCGTGGGAACCAGAAACAATGACATCACAAACATGTAAACATCCAAGACCTGGAGTTTTTTTTTTGTTTCCAGCCGGGTTACGAACCCGGGACCTCTTGCATGGTAGGTAGATGCGCTACCGCTACGCCACAGAGGTCGTCAATTGTGGCAAGTAGTAAACTCTGTTTGCTTAGCATGTACGTTTTGACCCTCTCGACGCGACGTCGAGTGAGAGACTTAATAATACCTAATTAAAACTGTTTTTATACGGATTTCACTCGTTTTATTATATTTTTACAATTTTCCGACGTTTCGGCACTTTTACAGGTGCCGTGGTCTCGGATGACACCGGTTGCGGTCGCCATGTTAGCGAAGATACATTTCAACAGCTCGACAGAGAATTAGTTATTTGTCAGAGAAGGGCATTTCCCGAGCGTGGCATGCTAAGCGAACTGGTCTCTGATTACTCCTCCGGGAGAAAGGCTTGAGTTTATCCTTCCCACTAATATTATAAACGCGAAAGTTTGTAAGTATGGATGGATGGATGTTTGTTCGAAAACAATTTATAAATGTATTGTGTTCGTTATCGTTATCAACCCTTGTATTTCCCCACTGCTGGGGCACAGGTCTCTTCCTGCATCGCAGGACCCATAAGGCCTCTGACATGGCTTAACGACTGCCATTATATGACAGCCGGCACCAACGACTTAAAGTGTCTTGCAAAGCACGGAAGCGCTCGGAAAAATGCCACTAGCGGTAGTCACGGGACGCTCGCCCATCCTGTACCTGACCGTAACAATATTGTTACGTTATTATAGCGCGACTGTAGCATCTCAATATTGTCAGGCTATTATATTTTTTTAATGCTACACAAAAAATATTTATGTGATAATATTAATGTCATACTATTGACGGCTAATGGCACAGCGGTTTGGCACGCTGACTGTAAAACCGAAGGTCTCTGGTTCGATCCCCGGCTGGGTCAAACTAGGAAACGAACTTTTCTAGTTTGTCTCGGGTCTTGGATGTTATCTATGTATTTATTATATAAAATCTATGGTCGAGTGAGCACCTATAACACAAGTCATTTAGTTGTACTTAGTATAGGGCTAACGAGATCTGTGTAATGTGTCCATGAATATTTATTTTTTATTTATAATGTTAATTATTTTCTACGCCACGCTAATATAAGCTAATCCTGCGCAGACGAAGCCGCGGGTAGTGTAGTTGTATCGGAAGAGGATTTTGGCACTGGAGTACACTTTTACAAGTCACAAAAATGTTTATTCTCTGTCATGCGTATAAACGGCTCAAACAAAGTGTTGATATTTTTTATTGAAATTCCACGCGGGCGAAGTGAAAAAACGCAATAGATAATAGGAGCTAATTGAGGTCGATGACCTCTTATGATGATGTTCGAAATAATAAGACAAACAAGTACCTACTTAGCTGCACGATATTGTACAGTTCATTGATTTAAATGTCATGTGTTAACTATAGAATAACGTTCTTCTTAAAAAAAACAAGGTGCGTTAAAACACTCTTCAGAGGCGGTTTAAATTGCTGCGCCAAAAGGCAGAACGTAACCACAGAATTTTAGCTACCTTTCCAATAAAATTACTTTATTTACGTAAACACGAGTATTGATACATCCAAATGTTACATTGAAATGTTTCAGGTTTCATGAGGACATGAAGTATTTTGCTGTTTTTTTTTTTTAAAGCGGCCTACAAGTTAACTTCTGTACATCGAGTTATAGACAGACGCTGTCGGTAACACTTTCTTACTTATAAAAACGATACCCCTAACACGTCTCCTCTTAATAAACTCCCATCATCAAAATATTATCGTTATCAACCCTTGTATGTCCCCACTGTTGGGGCACGGGTCGATGATATCAGCCCTTTGTACGTCACAAAGGATTGATACCATCATCAGTGACATCTTAATTATAAATAAAATTAATATAAAAAGTAAACTTTTTTCCCATCTAGAAATATAACATTTACATTTACATACAGGCACTTATATTGCTTCTGGCCCCACACTAGGATACCCTGTGTCATGGGGACCAGAAACAACGACATCACAAACATGTAAACATCCAAGACCTGAGGATTTTTTGTCCCCAGCCGGGGTTCGAACCCGGGACCTCTCTTAAGGTAGGCAAATGCGCTACCGCTGCGCCACAAAGGTCGCAACTATTAATTTGAAGGGACTGCAAATGGAAGTCTCAATCTCACGGCTACCGTATTTTATCGCAACAAAAACTTGCGAAGTTTTTTTCTGCTAAGAAGCGACGCGTCGATAAAAAAAGGACGCCATATTCGCATCATAACCACCTCCTACGTGGGTACGTTTAATTATCTATACCACATCATCAGCGTAGAATTACATAGTCGAAAGAAATAGCGATAAAAACGTATATTATATAGCATTGAACAGAAGGTCCGTCTGATTCCCTACACGGAGCTAACTAGCGCCTCCTATGGAAAAAATATGAAGCCTAGGCGTGACTACCGCTAGTGGCACTTTTCCGAGCGCTTCCTTGTGAAGCACGGAAAAATGCCGAGCCGATGTTAAGCCGTTGGTGCTGACTGTCATATAATGGCAGTCGTTAAGCCATGTCAGAGGCCTTATGGGCGGCTTGATAACTTCTGACAGTAAGGCCCGCCATTGTCTTACAATCCCCCACCAACCCGGACTTGGCCCCCGTGGTGGAGTATGGCCTAAGCTTCCTGCGATGCAGGAAGAGACCCGTACCCCAGCAGTGGGGGCATACAAGGGTTGATAACGATGGAAAAATATAGTTTTTTTTTAAGTACGACATTTTACACTCGACACCAGTCACGCCTGATGGTAAGCGAAGACGAGGTCTACGATGTTACGTCCTTACCTATTAAATGCTGGTTAACTCTACTTTATAAACACCCAGATTATATGTCTCCGGAAAGAAAGGCGATGGCACCGTGTTCCACGACTTTGTAATAGGTATGTTCTTTTTAAGAGGCTTGGGTAACTTGGGCACAGGCGCGATCACGGTGCTGGATGGGTGACCATCCTATCCCGTCCGGGTTGGTGGAGGACTGTCAGATAGTGGCGTGACTTACTTTGAGAAGGTATCAAGCCACCCATATGGCCTCTGACATGGCTTAGCGGTTGCCATTAGGTACATACAGGCACTTTAGGGCTGCTGTGTGGTGTCGGCCTAGAGAATAGCACCAGTCCAATTCTTCCCGCGGTTGTCGTAAAATGGGACTAAGGGACACAAACCGGGGGGTGGGGAGTAGCGCCCCCTGCAGTACAATTCCACCGAACAGCGATCCCCAACCCGCATGCCCAGCGCATGCGGGTTGCATTACCCCCTATGATAGTACAACGTGGCGCTCTTTAGGGGAGGGCTATGTCCAGCAGTGGACTAGTATAGCCTGACGACGAGGCACTTTAAGCTGTTCATAAATCACTGTGGGCAAAAAACCCCAGTTCGTGGATATTTAAAGTTGACGACAGGTCGACATGGCAATCGGGGCATGAGGTGAGCCGCGGAGGCGGGGTCGCCCCGCACACCCGCACAGTCCCCGCGTCGTCTTAGTCTTAGTGTCGCACGAGTCCGTATCGACCGCGTTTATCGATTATAATCTCGCTCACATAATTTATTACTATTGTGTTTTAAAAATGGCTTCGGTTGCATCTTCGTCCCGTGTTCAAGCAAAAGAACCAATAATTCACTCTCAAGCTCGAGAACTAGCTAGAAAATTGTGACATTGAACGGAAAAATAATTGTTACAATTTTTTTGTCAATCAGACATTAGACAGGGCTGTGTTTTATACAGGTCTATCGAAAAGAACTGTGTCTAGGATAAAATCAGAATTAAAATCAGTGGGAGCAGAGGAAAAGTTGAAATCACCCAAAAAACGAAAGAAGACAGGTCTAAAATTTTGTGTTGATGATTTTGATCGTACAGTGATTCACAACACCATAACAGAATTTTATTTACAAAAGAAGATCGTTCCGACATGTCCTAAGTTACACGTTGCTTTACGTGAAAAAATACCTTTTCCTTGGGGTATTCGTACATTACAACGGCTGTTAAAGAAAATGGGATACAGATGGCGTCAATGTCAAAATAAACGATCTATTTTAATTGAAAAGCCAGATATATTTTTTAAACGGTATCAATACTAAAAAAATGAGAGAATTCCGACAACAAAATAGAAATATTTTTTATTTAGATGAAACATGGGTGGATAATAATTTAACTTTCAAAAAGTGTCGGCAAATGATTGGAACAAAAGGAATTCTCACAGATACTAGTTCTGGAAATAGACTTATAGTTGTTAACGCAGGAGGGAAAAACGGATTTATACCTGGAGCTTCTTTAATTTTTAAGGCCGGTACTACGACTGGCGACTATCATGGTCAAATGAATGGCAAGAATTTTGAAAAATGGGTAACGGAAAAACTTTTGCCGTCTCTTCCTGAACGCAGTGTCGTGGTAATGGATAACGCACCTTACCATAGTGTCCAGCTCAACAAACCCCCAACAAAAAGTTCTCTAAAATCAGTTATGATAAATTGGCTGGAAGACAATAATATATCGTGCGATAGATTAATGAGAAAGCCAGATTTATTTAAAATTATAGAACAACATAAACCCGTTGATATCAATTATAAAATTAACCATATAATTAAAGGACATGGTCATGATATTATTAGATTACCTCCATATATGTGCGATTTAAATCCTATTGAATTAGCCTGGGCCGCCGTTAAACGCTTCGTCAGGGAACACAACATAAAAAGCGATATGTGTTTGATAAAGCTTAAAGAGATAACAACGAATGCAATTTTGTCAGTCACGGCAGAAAACTGGAGCAATTTCGAAAAACATGTCCAGAACCTTGAAAATGAATATTGGGAAAAAGACATGGGAATGGAAAATAAAATGGAAGATTTTATTATAAAAGTCGGAGATAGGTACCAGTGACGAAGATTCTTTAAGTTTTTGTAGCGATACGTTAGATGATTCAGATGAATAAATATTAACTTAAATGAAAACGTGGTATTATTTTATTCACATTTTGTTACATACATAATAAAAATATATCGATATTGAAAACGTCACGTCACTAGAGAATTGCCATGTCGACCTGGCGTCAACTTTACGTTTGTGATGTCGTTGTTTCTGGTTCCCACGACATAGGGTATCCTATTTTGGGGCCAGAAGCAATGTATGTGCCTGTATGTAAATGTTATGTTATGTTTACCTTCTGTGCCATTCTTTGGAAGTCGAGAAAAAATTGAAAAAGCATCGCTCGGACGAAATGATGGATGGACGCGCAAAAAACAGCGTTGCGCACAAGAATTTCGGCACTTATCTTTCGGACGCAGGTTCCAGTAAAAAAAACTTACATATAGGCATAGAATTTTCTTATTACTTTTGTGCTTTTACTCAGGTAGAAATAAATTAATTCTATGTCATTTATGAAATGTATACATCTATTTCTTGAGATGTATCTTCAAACTTAGCCTAAGATTTGTTTCTGTTTTCCCGAAGAACTCATAATTATATAGATTGTACATCTTTTTTCATAGCGTTTAGTTACGGAACCTTCTTCTTATTCTTCAGGCTATATTATGTAGTCCACTGCTGGACATAGCCCTCCCCTAATGGGCGCCATAGCGCCCTGTCTTCAGCTTGCCGCATCCAGCATCTGCCGGCAGTTACCGAACCTATTAACCAACAATTACCTTAGAAAGTTTATTCAGTTCTCTGCTGTACAGACTTAAAGTCTAGTGCAGATACCGCAAGATATGATAAGAATATTCTTTATTGTACACCAGGAAAAAACTAACGTGAAATAATTACAAAGGTACAGCACAATTGTCGGCCTTATTGCTTAGAGCAATTTCTTCCAGACAACACACAAGACAAGTATTGTAAACATGCAACATCTCTTTAGCAAATAAATATCGTTATCTTATCTTTATCTCAATACGATTTTTCTATAACATGCTTCATGAATACGTCTTTGATTTTACTTTTAACATGTCGTTAGATATGAAGCGTTGTATATTCCCACTGCTGGAGCACGGGTCTCTTCCTGCATCGCAGGTTAGCCCATACTCCACCACGGGGACCAAGTCCGGGTTGGTGGAGTATTTTATTACATATTGCATTACCGAGATTATGTTACAATTAAGTTTTCCTATCTAGTTATCTAACTAACGAGGTTTTATCTCGATTTCCAGGCGGAAAGATACCGGGAGAGGAGACGCCTGGCCACGCCCAGTCCCACCCCCTCCCCGCCGCTGCGCCCGCGCCCCGCTTCACCCCCGGCGACGACCGCGGGCAACTGGTTCAAGTCCCTCGATCGGTTCAGCAGGAAGCGCGGGAAATCTGCAAAGGTAAAAATATTTCCGAACTAAATTTACTTCAGAGTACTTAGTGCGAGTTTGACAGATCAAATCGAATAACTTTACCTACTACCGCGTTAATCGAGCATTGAGTAGTGAGTATGAGTAAGTTAACCGTTCGAACTGGCAAAACGCTGTCACAGTACAACTCGCACTCGCGTTTATTCGTGTTTTGGCTGGTAAACGTGTTCACTTCTCAAAGTAAACCATTACAACTCGCACTCAGCAATTTTAATTTCCATAGTTGTGGCTAGGTGGCGCTTCCTCGATGCCATAGAAATATGAGTTTACGTTAACGCGATCGAGTAGTTAAAAAACTCGCACTAAGCACTCAGAGTGCTTAACTTAACTTACTCATACTCACTACTCAATGCTCCAATAACGCGGTAGTAAAGTTATTCGATTGGCTCTGTCAAACTCGCACTAAGCACTCAGTATCTCTTAATGACTCGCTAAGCTAAGGCCGCCAATTGAACTCTGCATCTTTAGATTACATCACATCACACTATCATCCTATCACACCCTATAATATTATAAAGGCGTTGTGAGTGCGTATGTTTGTTACTTCTTCACGACTAAATGGCTGGAGCGATTTTAATAAAATTCAATATGGAATTAGCTGACACCTTGGATTAACACATAGGCTACTTTTTACTGCTGGAAAATATCTTATTCCCATGGGAAAAACGATAAACCGCGGGTAACACCGCGGGGCACAGCTAGTGTTTTATAATATGTGCTCTGGTGCACGATAAAGAATGCCTATACTTATTTTATTAATATGCTCAAACATAGTTATGATGATAAACAGGACTGAAAACGATAAAAACAAATGTACTGTATAAATGCTACAAGTATGATGTATGTATGATGTTCATTAATCGTTTCGTGCACGCACGTTTCGGGTACTTTGTATCCTGCCCTTTGGTAATACATCTCCTATTCCGGTCGAAGCATATCCGCCTGGGACGTCCCTTACCGGGCCTTCCACCCACATTCGCTATATAATGTGTTTCGTCAATCTTTCTTCTTTCATCCTCTTTCATCTTTTGATCGCCATAAAATCATCTGGTTGCCTACCAGATGATGTTGTTTAAGTTCCACCCACGAGAACAAGTCGGCATCATAGGCACCTAATTATTATACACACCAAATCCTATCGGAATCCTGACGTTTGTGATAGCAACTAGTATGGATTTTAGAGCGGTGGTAGCGGAGCGGTGTTGAACGCTGGCTTCTCAATCGGGAGGTCGTGGGTTTGAACCCCGGCATGTACCAATGACTTTGTTTTCTAAGTTATGTACATTTGTGAAATTATAGTAGCAATACCACTCGCCGACGGTGTTGTAAAACATCGTAAGGAAACCCTAGTGTCTGAGGTGTTAGCGTACCTCAGCGCTTGCTACGTACAATGGCCCAACTATGAGGCTAAGTGCGGAAATCTCAGGTCTAACTAACTAGTATGGATTTTGACAGTCAGACGTAATCTTTCAGGATTTGGTGCGCGTCATATCGTAATTATGTGATTGAAGCTGATGTATATGTTTACTTGATTTCACTCCCCATTCCAGGTCCAAAAGGAGAGCGGAGCGCTGACCGAAGACGAGACCGCATCCAGGAAGGGCTGGTCAAAGAAGCCTGTCAACTCGCCAGCGAAAAACTTACGCTTCTTCGGCGACACCGACCAGGATTCAGACGCCAAACATTCCGCCGTCACCAAGTCCAGAAGCCACCCAGTGAACAGACACACTCTCCTGCGGAAGACCACGTCAAACTCCAGCACCGGCTTAGACGAGGTCGACCGGAGCGTCCTGTCAAACAAGAGCTCCTCTCTCTCCAACCTGCACAGGGACGAAAAGGACGAAAGATCGAGGCATTACAAGCGTAACCTGCACAACATTTCCGAGAACTACCACAACAGTAATTCGGAGAATGAAAGATTCAACCGGAAGGTCGCTGTGACAGATACGAAGCCTCCTATCAGTCCGTATGACAGGAGCCGCAGTCACAGCAGCTCGAAGACTCTGAAGGGAAGCAGGACGGATGTCAAGAGATACGGGAGGAGTGACGAGAGAGGAAGCTCGTCGGAATTGAGGAGCAGCAAGCAAGATTTGAAGTAAGTAGTCTGCGTAGCACAAAACTAAACTATCTATGGATATGCTGGAAAAACTGTGTTGAGATTCCGTCAACGTCGGATTATACAGCGTCCAGTGGCATCTTCACTCTCACTAGATGGGTGAAGGGACCACTCCGACGCTGTAGTGCCTGGGACATGGTTTTATAGATGGTGTAGGCTTGCCCAGCACCTATACCATCCTGACAGCTTAGTCGGCCTAGCCCACAGGAAAGGCTAGTCAATACGTGCGGAGCCAACCTAGCCACGGGTTTCCTCACGATGTTTTCCTTCACCGTTAGCGTGTGGTATTGCGACTACAAATTCGCAAATGTACGTAACTTTGAAATTAAACAAAGTCATTGGTTGGTACATGCCCGCACTGAGGATCGAACCTGGGGCTCTCGCTTGCGAGTCCATGGTTCTACCCACTGAGCTGCCACCGTCGAATTATAATGCAGCTTAGGTATATAAGTCTCATAACAGAGCCCAAACTTCCTCAGAGAGAGAGAGAGACTATATGGGCTTAATCACCACGCGTGCCCACCGCGGGGTAACCATTTCTAACGCTATGGTGTGTCAACATCTCAGCGTTCAAGGTTCACGATGTTTTCTTCGTCCATAGCAAGTGGTATTGTTACTAGAACCTCACATATATACATAACTTAGGAAAGTAATTATACTATTTTTATTTTTAATGCACTAACCCGTGCTAAGGACAAATATAAAAACTAAATTTAAAAACTGGCACGGATAGCCAGAGGTTGCGGGTTCGAATCCCGGCATGGGTGAAATTTTTAGCCTCTAAATAGGTTTTTAAATTAGAAAAGTAAGTCATTGGTACGTGCCCGGGGTTCCACGGCCTCCAGAATGGGCAATTCAGGCAGGTATTCTACCCATCTGCCTCATGTGCTGGAGGTGTTCTGCCTCTGTCCTTATCCAATGTCAAGTATCGCTGTTGGATGGTTTAGTTTTGAACGAAGGTAAGGTTCATCCGGAGGTCACTAATCCGTGCACAATAATTGGATCGATCCATCGTTGTCTTTTTTTTGTTTGTGAACGATTCCGCGCACACTCTCAACAGCAATATTTTTCCTATTTGTATCTGAATGCAATTTATTTCTTGATTCACTTTAAATCCGTGAAAATCACGAAAAATCACCGTTGCAACTGATCTCTCGGTTACAACATTATAATGAGTTGGTCCGGTTGGGGACTCAATACTTAGAACTTTCCGATCGATCGTTCGATATCAACCCTTGTGTGACCCCACTGCTGGGGCACGGGTCTCTTCCTGCATCGCAGGAACGTTAGGCCATACTCCACCACGGGGGCCAAGCCCGCGTTTTAACATTCCGATATATCATTATTATTATGTATATTGTTCGTTTTCATGTTATTTATGTTTTTTGCCGTTACCCGCATTTCGGCTGATATTGTGTTTTCTTAACTGTCATATTATTTTGTTATGTGATTTTATGTTTTTGAGTATTCTGTCAAATAAATGTATCTTTATTCTGTTGAGTAACGCGCAAATATTTTCTGTCTCCTGAAGCCGTCACAGGCGCCGTACTCCGGGTACCAACTCTGGCGAAAGCAGCACCGAGGGGGACTCAAGCCATCAGTCGCAAAGGAGCGTCGTCTTCCTACACGCCACCACCGGTATGTCTTTTCATTGTTTTCTTTTACGGTTAAGCTCTTGTCCCTTTCTCGTCTCATCTTTTTAGCCCTTGGGTAACTCAAGAGCCAGATATGAGTGGACACACACTCTCTCGCCGTCAAGTTTGTCATGTCAATTATATCTAGCTCCCTCACACATACTCTCAACTCAGTACGGTAGTCATCTCCTGCTACTTTATCCAGCTTACACACAATGCGCGAGAGCGAGATCAACATCGTTTGACATCGGTTACATTCGGCCGCATTTCTCGTCGTAACCAACGAGCGATAAGTTCACCAAAAAAAACGTGTGATCTGGATAAAGTAGGGAATAGATAGACTAGACTGACTCATCAGTTGTGTCTCTTGTTTCCACACGCAACTTAATTGATTGCACGTCGTATGAGCTAGGACACAAGTTGTGAGCGAGATATGATAGAGATATAGTGTGTCTCGGTGAGCAAAGATATGAGATATAACAACCCTTTGCCCAAGTCTACATCTTTTACCACCCTTTTTTTCACAGCCAAGCTGGTCCTATCTCACCTTCCCTTTCTTTATCTCTCACCCGAACTGTCGTATGTCTCACTTTCTCCCTCACACCCAATGTATCCTATCTCTCGCGCTCTTTCTCGCAAACACCCAATCTCTCTTTCTCTCTCTAACCCAATCCCTAACCCTATACTTCTTTTTAAAAACTTTTTTTTTTCAGTCGGCGACATTCCGGACCCTGGCGTGTTGGCGCGCAACCGCTCCCGCGATGACGTCTCATCCGTTAACTCGTCCAACCTTCAAATTAGGACCACCCAGAAGGAGCGTTCTCCATTTTCGCCCCATGGACCCCCAAACACTACAGCGACCAGCACGACGTCCATTACAACCAGAGACAAAGGAGGTCCAAACCGAAAGAGTTCAAAAAGTCCTCTTCAAATCTGGCTGAAGACAGAGGGTCGACGCTGCAGAAAAAGAAATCGTACAGCCAAACCACTCTGACCCGAAGACCACAGAGTAACCGTTTGACGTCCCTCGAGCACTACTCTGTACCGGAAACCGGAAAACCGCGGGAAGGAAAAATGACAGCGTCCTAAGTCAAACTTGTCGCGTGGCAGAAATAAAAAGAGTCAGTCGAACGAGGTTTCTGGCAAAAGATGGCGATAGAGACCGCATCTCTAGATCCTTGACAATGCCCAAGGATAAGAACAAAAAATCTGGCTGGTTCAACTTGAATAGGAGTAAAAAACAAGAAATTAATACTAGAGTACGCTAAAGTAACTAAATTTAAGAGGACGCCCTCGCGATGCGATTTCCATGCGATGAAGATCATTAAAAAAAATAATTTAAAAACTTAAAGTTTTTTTTTGTAATTTTGCAACCTCTAAACGTCTTGATAAAGTCTTATTGCTATTCATCGCATTGTTTGAGAATTACATGCAAGTTTGTGTGGTTAATGCCGCTTGAGGCACACGCTTAAGATTTTGCCAATGATGCAAGTGATCTTATAATAATATACTTACTAGTTTTCATAATAACTTGTCCGTGGTGCTAAAATATTACTTGAAATAACATGCTGAAATAAATAAGTGCCATTAATATTATAAATTGTTACCATGTATTTTCGTATGATCATCATTCCGTGTATTTTATTAGGTACTTTGAGGTTTATATTTGCATATTAATCTGTATGTTAAGAGGATGTTTACTAATAAACGCTTATCTCCGCATCGTTAATGTTTAGAAAGGTACTTCATTAGGTACCGGTGGACTAATCGTTTGCTTGATTATATAGATTTACATAAATTTATGGATTTTTCACTACCTACTTACTCTTAGTAAAACATAACAATAATTTGATTTTTTATAAATAAAAGGTCTAATAGGAAAAATTTTCGTGTGTTTTTATTTCTAAACCAGAAATTATGAAATGAAATTAAATAAAAAGTTTCTATGACACACTTGGCCAGGAAAGCGCCTTTTTACGTCCCTCGCTT